>VXBA01004401.1:136954-194996 GCA_013399895.1 Serilophus lunatus | reverse complement strand
GACACCCCTTTTGTGGGTTTCCGTGGTCGGCAGGAGCCCTGGAGAGGCGGCAGCCATCCCGCGGCTGCTAAAAGATGGCACCGAGGAGCCATCGGCTCACAAATTTTGGCGGGAACTGCCATTTTGTTGGAGCCGGGAACCTTGAAGGGGGAGGTGGAGCCCAGACCGCTGGCCAATCCGAAGCGGTGAAGCCGGGAAGAGGACTGCGAGATTCACGCGGGACTTGGAGAGCTTAAAAGCCCGAAGAAACGGAAGTTCACTCTCTTTGGCTTCCTGCAAAGCTGGGGAGCAGCAGCACAGCTCCCCTTCTCCTACTCCCAGGCCTTGTGGCTTGACTCCGCCCACTCCCATCGGCATTGGAGCCACACCAGCACAACTACAGGTGGAAAAGCTTCCCCAAATAACATCCCCAGTTGGGGGGAGGACTTTTTTCACTGAGTTGTATTTTACAGAGACTCCAAGGGCTGGGAGTTAGCTACCACCAGAGAGAGAGAAGAAGAGGAAGCAGCTTTCCCTTCCCACTGCTTCTCTTTGGCCAACCTCCTGGGCCTTTGAAAGCAGTTCTCTCTTTTTTTTTTTTTTCTCTTTTTTCCCCTTTCGTGTGGTTTTGGTTGGGTTTAATTCTGTGTTAAGTCTGGAGTTCCCTTAAACTGTTATCTTTCTTTGGTTGAGCTCCAGACGAATAAACGTTTTCCTGTTGTTCAAAATCTCTGTTCAGTCTTCTCGTCACTGTCGAGCTAGCCCTTAATTAAAACAGTGGTGCTTAAACCACCACTGGAGGTGAATGATTTACTGCTTGTTATGTCTTAGTGTACATTAGGAATGCCAGACAAGGGGAAAGCTTCAGATTTCTTCAAAAGCTGGGGTATTAGTACACTTGGATGCATGGGCTCAACAATGGTGAACTCATAGTGGACCCAGTTTCTTAAACTCCCAAATATATCACCAGTTACAGCAACATTTTTCCTTATAAAAGCAATAAATCCCTCTCAATACCAACATAATCTGGCAAACAACCTCTTATATTGTGAGATCCAAAAAACCAGTAGAGCCAAACATTACAATTCTTGTATGTAGCTTAAAATACCAAAGGCCAAAGTATGTAAGCATTAAGAATTTTTTTCTCTAAAATGCCTGATGCCATATTGGGTAGATTAGACACTAGGAAGACATTTTTCACTGTGAGGGTGGTGAGGCACAGACACATATGTCCCATTCCTAGAAGTGTTCAAGGCCAAGCTGGATGGGGCTTTGAGCAACACAGTCTAGCAGAAGATGTCCTTGCCCATCACAGGAGGGTTGGAACTAGATGATCTTTAAAGTTCCTTCCAATGCAAATTATTATAGGATTCAATGACTCTATGATATACAACTTTATTAAATAAAGATTGAACTTTTAAAAATTCAAAAGATAGATTTTATGTAAGATTATATTTTTTATTCCTTTCTACTGCAATCTTTTTATTTGAGGCTTACAATTTTGTAACACTTCCATTTTTCTTCATCTGTAAAGAGCGTAAAACACTGCCTGTTCTCGGGAACAGCTCTTCATCTACTTGAATACAAGCAATAACTGCCTTATAGTTAGATAACAAAAATGCGTTAACTTCTTCCCATGTTTGAGCCATGCTACATACATGACTTTGCATACAATTTGGCAAATATAATTAAAGCCAGAGAGTTGTAAAAATGTAGATGAGATTGTTCACTGTAAACAAGGAAGACAATTATCAGTAAACTAATAAGGATATCCTTGGATGCTCATTTCCCTGAGAATTAAAAGGCATGAGTATAAATATCTGAATATCTTGAACCAACTTACCAATTTCCACTGGGAGATGATTGATTTGATTTTTTGACAATTCCAGTACACTCAAATCTTGAAATAATGTAATGTATCCTGGAATGTTTTGTATCAATGTATTGTGCACATGCCATTCTTTCAGATAGATCTGTTCTTTCAGAGAATCTGGGAGTTCCTGTAAATGAAATAAGAACAGCTAAACAGAAAGCATGAAGTTAGAAGTCCATTCTACCATGTTTCTAAATACAGGGGGAAAATGCCACAGCCAAACCTCAACACTTTGCCTTAATTATCTTAATGTAGAATAACAGTTATAACAGTTTGCCAAATCCTCACAGGAACTATCTGCTTTTGAATAGCATTGCATCTGTCTGCACCACATATTCATTTTCTAAGTCCTAATGCAATCATTTGCTCTAAAACAGAAACCTATCCGAAGCACACAAGCTGTTTGGTGTCTCACACATTATCTCCTCTTTCCAGATGGAGGATTTTTTTTAAAACACATTTCAATGTTTTAATTCACACATCAAGATGTAGTAAAATACAACACAGAACAGAAAAGTGAGTGTATAGAGAATATTTAGAGTTTGCCAGAAAAAAAAAATATGTGACTATGTTCTGAATACCTGCCAGTGTTTCAGAATTTGTTTGCCAAGGTGGAACAGAGCCAGTTCAGACAGGATACACACATATTACCTTTTGAAAGTCTTTTTTTCAAAAAAAAGTGACTTAACTTTCTGTGTTGTTACAGCAATGTTCAAAAGTTTTTACTTGATTTCTTTGGGAAGGATAGAAATACTTGATTTTTCAATCAGTCCACAAGTGCAAGTAATCCTTGATTTAGTCATGTGGAATCCTTTGCTTTCAGAATTTCAGTATTTTCTAAATACCCAGGAAAAAATTGCTTCTGAGTAATTTTCAGACTTCTATTTGTCAGAATTCTTCAACGTATAACTGAAACTCAAAGTCATAAAGCTTTTAATGCTTACAAAATTGCTGAAGTTAATTAGTATTCCTTTCAGATGTACATATCTTTGTTTGAATTATGTCGCCAACTTCCTTGAACTTGATCAGACAAAAATCAGTTCCTAAAGTTGAGGGTGAGATCATTTAAACTCTACTTTATTAAGCACCATATAATTTACCAGTCTTTCCTGGGTTTTATAACACTGTGCACTGGTAACATCTGGAATATACAATCTGGAATAGTTTCTACCATTAACTTTGCTCCATGAGAGGAGATGTAAGTTTCAGACTTTGATTTCTTTATAGCTTCTAGATTGTTTCCTATGCATGAAGAATATGACACAGTATGAATTACTGGCCTTTATACAAAGATATTTCCCACTTGTTTTTTCTTCTAGAATTCACAGATCCCCAAAGCATTAACAGGAGTGATTCTTTTTTTTTTTTTTTTTTTAATTAATGCCGAACTTCTGAGCTAGGTATAATGCTCCTTAGCTGGTAGTTAAATTAAAACACCTAATTTCTGTTAAAGATATACTACTAGGCTGTTGAAGAGAAGCTGGGGGGTTTTTGTGGTTGTCTCTCCAACTTCCTGGAGTTAGTTTCCTTTTCTCCACTTTCATTGTGACACATTTTTGTGCAGTAAAATAAAATAATAGATACCATCTGGAGATTCAAATAGTGTTGTCTTTCCCACCTATAAAGAATGGAAAATGCAACACATAGGGGATAGCTGGAGTCATAGATGTCACTGTAGGGAAGAACTCTGATTTAGAGAGAAAGCAACCATACTGGAGGGAAAAAGATGTCCATGTTAACAAACACTTATTTTCCACCCCGTTTCTCCACAGTCCAGGTCTGTCTGTCTTTTTTCTGACCTGCTGGATTTTTGCACCTTGCTGTCACAATACACCATCTCCAACTCCTTGTTGGCAAATACAGCAGAAATAAAGGGGGAATGTTTCCCCCTGTGAAGCCATCAGCTATGCTCTTCTCCTGTACTGAAAGGGGTAATCCACAAACTTCTCCTTGACATATTTGAAAACAGTGCAGCACAGAAGGCTCTCTCTCAGGTCAAGATCAAACCCTTTCATAATTTTAGAAAAATTAAGCCAAAATATGAAAAAAATCATTATTAATTCATAATTTTTTTAAAAAAGTCTTCATTAAGGGTAGTTTAAAGCACCAAGTTAGCCCTGTGTAACAACTGAAATATATTCAGACACAACTTCAAAAGAATGGAAGGAGATTCCATTCTTCTACCAACTACCAATTTACTTTTTTTTCTTGAATTTTTTTCTTTATATCCTATGGCCACATTTAAAATTTGCAAATGCAAGCATACAAATACTTTGTTATTATGTGGGTTTTCAACATTCTCCATTTTACAATACATTTATGTTTGTGCTGCTGAAACAGCAATAGATGTGATAAAATTCGTGTGATATTTTGCTTTATTTATGAACTAGATAGGGACGGAAACTGAAATTTTCACAACTTCTACATTTGCCTTACTCTCAGATTCCCTTGTGTTCTTTTGTAATCTTTAACTGCCATGCTAAACCTGGCAGCCTGCTGATAAATTGCTGCATAAAGACAAACATTTGGAGGATAGCCAGTCTTTTGCCTTTAACAGCTAAACAATACCTCAAACTTGTTTGAATTTTGGAAGAGGAAAAAAAAAAAGGTTTAAAAGGAAATAAATAGCAAACCTACAGCAACTGCTAATTATACTGTTTCTAATTAGAAGAGAATTTACCTGCTAGACATGAGCCTGAACTAAAATTGTGATCAAAGTTCTGGGAAGTTTCAATTCTGTTTCTTTTCCACCTCCATAGTTTTGTCTGTCATCGTTTGGATCCAAATCTCTCACATCTTTAACAAAGTTTGAAGCTAGTTCCAGAAGCCCCCTGCTGCAGTCCCCAGCAGGTCATCAACACTGGTCCCATGTCCTTCCTGTTGTCCCAAAACAGATTCTTTCACCCAGGCTGCTAGATGCCAATCCATGAAGAGGCCAATCAAATAACATGGAGTTATTGATTTTTTACAGTTCTGCACAGAAAGGGGTACTGGGTGGAAAGCCCTATACCTTATCAAGGCAGTACTGTCAGCAAGTAATTTGTCCTCCTAACATATCATCTCCCCATTGCTGTTAAGCATCATGGGAAAGGCCTCTACCTTGGCTCTGTTTTCTGCTGAGTTTCTCTGTTCTGTCTCTTCAGCGGGCAGCACATCAAGGACCACCTCAAATCATGGATGTGTCAACAGCAGCTACACCCGCAGCAGCAGGGGCAGAGAGCCAGGCAGCTGCCTTGCCCTCCTGCCTGTCCCCCAGCCCCTTTTAAGCCAGCTAGAAGGCCATGCCCTCACTGAGCAACAAATGGGAAAGGCAGTGAGGGCAATCCTGACAGTGCCAGATACTGAGGCAGGGGCCTTGGCCAAGAGGCAGAAAGAATGGAAAGATGACAGGCACCAAAGGCTGTCTTAAGGGGAAGAAAAGAGACTGTCCTCTGTCCCATAGAAAAGACAATAACATAACGTTGTCACAGGAGAACAGGAAACATGTCAAATTGAACACCATCTGGGTTAAGCCCCTGTATGCAGTGCTCATTGCAGGACTCCCACACTGCTTGCCAGAAGTGGCCCAGCTGTCCCAGTAGTGTGGGCAGAAAGGCAGCAGAAGAGACAGATGGCAGCTTGCACAGCACATCTTCTGCCTCAGCACATCCCAAAGACACACAGTCAGTAGCTGCTGCCCTGGTCAGAACTCTTGAGAAAGAGGAGCATCACGTGCCTCTTGCTGCCAAGGCACAAGAGGCGTGAAAGGCAGTAGTATCTCCTGCCCTCAGTAGGCAGTGGTCTGAGGATAAAGAACTCTTGGACCTTTAGAGATCTATGTACAGATCTGTAGATCTGTCCTCAGAAGAAGAAAACACAGACCAAAACTGGAGTACTAGGAAGAAAATTCTGCCCATGATCCTCCTGTGCAAAGCATGGGCAGAGCACTCAGACCCTCAATGACACACACACCCCCATAACTGGAGAACTGGATCTGCTAAGAGCAGTCCAGAACATGTCTCCTGACAACCTGAACTCGCTGATGTTTTGCTTGGGCACAGGAACTAATTCAGAGAAAAAATGTATTTACCACATTGAGAAGATGTGAAGGGGAATTAGGGAAATGGGAGCTCCCACAGATGCGAACTGCTGAGAGGATGGCTTGCTGGCATGGGACAGGCAGTCATTTGAGCAGTTGCAATGCAAGCTCTCACCTAGAGCTGTCCCCATGCAACAGCTCTCCCTCTTCACGAGGGGCCTCAGGGCTCTGTGAAGGGCATTCCGATGCCCCTGCATTGCAGAACAGCCAGAGCAGGAGTGCTTCGCTGCCAGTGTCAAGAGGGTCCCCAAAGAATGCAGCTGGCCCTGACCCTGTGCAGCTTCCCCATAGAATCCCAGAAGATAAGGGGCTTATATGATGTGTCTTAAACACCTGTACCCTGTCCCTCCCTCCCTTTCTTCCTTCCTCCACTTCTTCCTTTCTTCCCTTACAGCCTACCCCTTTATCCAAAACCCACTGCTCTGTACTTACATATTTCCATGCTAAGTGTATAATTGTAATGAAAGGGTTATTAAAATTTGCAGCGTATGCCTTAAACAAGCACTTTGCTCTCCTTTTTTCTTTTCCCTGTACACTTACTTTACAAAATAATGTGTTATGAAAGAAAGCCAGTAATTGTTGAACAGTATAGCACCTTAATTTGGGCAGAAGATTTTAGCATCAAATCATAACATTTTAGTTGGTGTCATGGACAGGATACTAGAGCATAGATATCAGCATTACAAACAGATGATGCAATATGACATGGAATAGTTCCAGACAAGAAGGAACTTACAGTCACAGATGCTCTAGGAAATTTGCAACACAACCACTTGCAATGGTTAAATGTTGGCTACTAGGAGAGACCTCTACTATTAATATCCTGGTGGTTATTGGTTCTTTCCCAGTCAATATATTGGGATTTGGTATACTGCAAGGTAAACCCTGGATTGAAAAGAAAAGGTACACAGTGGATTTTGGGATCAGACTTTACATCCATTTGCTTATTGCAAGCTTCTCCTGCTTTACCTTTTTCAAGGATAACTAATGTTAAACTTTATCCTTTACTCCTTGAAGCTGAAGAAATTTCCCCTGTTGTACTGGACTTAAGGAAAGAAGGAAGAATCATTCCCTTTCACTCTCCTTATAACTCATCTGTTTGGCCAGTAAAAAAACTGAACAGAAAATGAATTCTAGAAAATGGATTATAGGAAATTAAATGCTAATACTTCACCTTTAAAAACAGCAGTGCCTAACATTGGGTTAATTGCCATAATGCAGCAACAAGCTCATCCAAGTGTACCTACAACCAACGCGCGGGGCGGAGGCAGTGGGCTGCGGGCACTAGTTTGTGGCTCCGCGGTGGGACGTGGTGCTGCGCGGGATGTTCACCGGGTTTTTCCGGGTCCTTGCAATGGCTGCTCTTGCACACATGCCTTCCCCCCACAGCACTGGCCGCCGCGCTGCCACAAGGAAGCCCAGCAGGGGCCCCGCGGTGTCAGCAGCCCCAGGAACGGCCCCTGCATGGCGGGATGGGCACGGTGGCTGCCCAGGTGGTTCCTGCAGCCCTTGGGGACCCCTTTTCAAGGGTCCCCACGGTCGGCAGGTGCCTTGGAGAGGCGGCAGCCAGCCCGCGGCAGGTAAAAACATGGCGCTGGGGAGTCATCGGCTCGCAAATTTTGTCGGGAACTGCCATTTTGTTGGAAGCGGGAATCTCAAAGAGGGAGGTGGAGCCCAGACCGCTGGCCAATTCGAAGGGGCAAAGCCGGGAAGAGGACTGCGAGATTTGCGAGGGACTTGGAGAGCTTAAAAGCCCAAAACAATGGAAGTTCATGCTCTTTGGCTTCCTGTAAGCTGGAGAGCAGCAGCACGGTCCCTCTCCTCCGACTCCCAGGCCTTGTTTTTACCAGCCACGGGCTGGCTGCCGTCTCTCCAAGGCACCTGCCGACCATGGGGACCCTCGAAAAGGGGTCCCCAAGGGCTGCAGGAACCGCCTGGGTAGCCACCGTGCCCATCCCACCGTGTAGGGGCCATTCCCGTGGCTGCTGACACCGCGGGGCCCCTGCTGGGCTTCCTCGTGGCAGCGCAGCGGCCAGCGCTGGGGGGGGAAGGCGTGCGTGCAAGAGCAGCCACTGCAAGGACCCGGAAAAACCCGGTGAACACCCCGCGCAGCGCCACGGAGCCGCAAACTAGTGCCCGCAGCCCGCCGCCTCCGCCCCGTGCCCAGCAACCCCCGCACCGGTACTGCGGGCTCCCTGAGCTGGCCCCACACGCATCGGGCACCAGCCCCAGTGCAGCCCCACACACCGTGGGCTCCTGGCCACGGTCCAGCCCTGCACACTGTGGGCTCCTGGCCCCACACACCACACCAGGGCTGCACTGGAATTAAACCCGCCGTGCCGTGTCCCAGGGAAAACCCCCCAAAAACAGGGTTTAAAAGGAAACATCTCCTTTCCTCCCCCTGCTCCCTCTAAGAACCCCGCAACCCCCTCCCCTCTCAAACCCCCACAGGCGTAATGACCTACCTACACTGATGATGTATTGATTGAGCATCCAGACACAGATAAAGTGTCTTCAAAACTTACAACTGAGCACCTTGAAGATATGGGGCTAAAGATCCCACAAAATAAAATTCATCAGTCCACTTCAGAGGTAAAATTCCTGGGTATTTGGCTGAAGGCAGGTGCTGTTTGTGTCCCTGCTGAGACATTAATTTCACTGGAGCAAACAGAGAAAGCTAGAGAATAAAAAGAAACAGGGCCAGTAGAGCAACTCTGCCCACAGCCTGCTGTACCTGCATTTATATCCCAAAGTGGTGCCCTTTGATGAAGATCTGTGGGATGTTAGTACCATCAAGTGCACACTCCACAGACCTAACTTAGAACCTTTTGACCCTATGGCTATACTCTGATCACACTCTGAGATCACTCTGATCTATACTCTGACTCACAGCGTGGGGGTCATGGTTAGCACAAATCAGAATTATGTTGTTAATCAGATTTATTTTCATAAGAAATGGAATGGCAGTTGTTTGTTATGATTTCTCACATTTTCTCTTCTGCTTCGTCCCTTTTTTCTCCCTGTGTTAGTTATGTGCACATCAGCACCATGGATAAAGACAATAGCTGAAGGCAATGACCACCGATCAGTGTTTAAGTCATGGGGTGGTATAAAGAAAGAGTTAATAACATTTGCAGTATAAGCCTTAAACAAACACTCCGTAGTGACTATCTTCTGCTTGCAGTCTGTCCTTATCACTCTCTTTCCCCCATCACTCTCTTCCCTATACACTTATATTACAAAATAAAGTTGGTGTTGTTGAACAGGCATTTGGGTTCATTTGCATCTTAATTTGAGCAAAGGACTTTAACATTGAACTGCAACAGTAATTTAAAGCTTTGTGAGTGTTTGTGGACCCTCTGACTTTTGTTGTTCTTTTCAACAAGCATTTATGAATCTTGGATGCTTCCTTCCTCATCAGAGTGGGATGTCACAGTCCTGAGAGAGAAACACTGGGTGGCTTTGTCATGGACACAACCGTGCTCACCCATGCCTGGTCCTTCTCAGAAGACAGGCGCAGGCAAAGCCTATGCCAGCAGACAGAGAAGGAGAGGCCTCACACTCCTCTTCTATGGGCCAGGAAGAGACTCTACCCTTTGCCTCTCCCAGGCCTCTGGTGCTATAGCTCCTGGTCAGCTGCAGCTCAGCAGCACAGAGGAGCACCTTCCTCACTATGCCACCCAGCTAAGCACTCCCTGGGTACTTAAGGTCATGGTTTGGTGGTGGACCTGACAATGTTAAGTTATTGGTTGGACTCAATGATCTTAGAGGTTTTTTCAACTCTTGTGATTCTATGATTCTATGAAATATAATGTGTCTGAGGATCACATGGATCAGGAATTTTGTATCTTTTTTTTGGAGGGGGGCGGAAATCTCTGGAATTTATCTGAACAAAAGAGAAATAAGAGAAATTTTCTGACAATTCATTTCAGCAATCCTACTTGACTCTTTGTAGGAAATAAATGTCACTATCGCAAATAGTTAGGAATAACAAGTGAAAATTCTCTGTTCTCTTTGAAAATGCACGCTATGTTAGACAATAAAACTGGGAGAATAAATACAAATGTAGTCATTTGCTGTCTTATTCTGTGAAGAAATTATATAATTTATATAATTTATAAGTAAAGATTTTTACCATCACTTATATACTTGTGCACATTTAACTCTAAAATTGGTTTAAGTAGCTATGCATACAGATCCTCTGTTTAGATAAAGCAGCATGGCCAAGAACAGCCCTGCTCTGTATTAGGAGCATCAACAGCTTTCCTCTGCCAATATTCATATCTCACATTAAAAAAATTATTCATCCTGAATATTTTCTGAAAAATGTTTAAAATTCACTGATTCACTAGAGACTAAAGTTTGTAGTAGAAAGTAAACACTCAGAGGGGAAAAAGAGAGATAAAAATTATTTCATTTGAAAATTCATTTGAATATTCATGGCGTTGTTTTGCCTTAGTTTCTAGTTCAAGTAGTAGTGCTGTTTCTCTGAAGAACTAATTTGAGTAGATACATGTTTATATGTACAAAGGTTCTCAGTTAAGTGTTTCATCAACTCTGCATCGTTCTCTTTTAGGCATCTGATTCAAACATATAATTCAAAGGTCTGCAGTCCTTATAGAGATCTTTTTCACAGTGGGTTTGCCTGGAACACTCTCAGATAAATAAAGTTTTTTCTGAAATATGCATTGAGAGCAAAAAATTACTTGTGGCACATTACACCATTTTCATGCTGTCAAGTCACAAATGCTTTGCAAACACAGGATGATTTAAAAGACTCGCTTCTGGGACAACATGACTGAATTCTGACCACTTTTTATAAAAAGAGAGAAAGAAGATAAAAGCCTGTCTGACTTAATTCACAATATCACATTAAGATTCTATGAATATGAAACTAGTCCATTTGTTAATATATGCTCTTTTCTTTCCTAACCACACATATTAACTCATTACTCTTCCCAGATGGCAAAAATGCACTGTACAGGAAAGTAGATATATGAGATAGAAATATTTGTCTAATAGGTAAAAGGGAGACAAGGACCCCTGAACCTTGATAAAGTTGTCACACAGTCCCATCCAGATGGAGCTCTGGCAAAGATAAGACAAAGTTATCAATCACTGCCCACAGGCAGGAGCTAACCACACAGACTAGCACAGCTAAGCCAGTAATCAAGTTACAGAAGGACTTGCTGAATATTTGTTCTTCAAGCACAAAGACTTGACACTAATTCTACTTACAGTGCTACAGTGCTGTTGATTCATAAGGAAATACAGATCTGCATGAACAGAATACAATTCCTCAGAATTCATATACTGGAAAATTAAGCCTGTCTCTTCAGCTACTACTCTTTGCCTATTTGTCGAACTTCGTATTTGTTGTGTGAGCTTTTAACTTTGGTGTGCACTACACAGAACATTGTAGTGTGTAGTTCACTGTTGCAATCAAACATTTTCTCCTTTTGTTTTCCTGGTATTGAAATAATTTTACTTTCTGTAATTGTCACTTGCAATATACACTCAGTACTAGCTGTATCTTGTTTAAGACCATTATTCTTCCTTCTCAGACAATGGGACTTGTACATGCTTCTTATTTCCAGCCTATTTTCACTGATCTCCTGCCACTGTATCTCTGTTAAAAGCACAAACTGAACTGCTCTCTTGCTTGCTTCAGCACTTTGCCATAATTCCCAGGCTTTTAATCCATAAATTACTCACTATTAATCCTCTTCACGTAAATACATACCTCTAAGGAGGCCTATAGTCACAAACACATCCATACACATAAAAATAGAAGGCATACCATAAAGCATTTAAGGCTAATAATCATGAAATTATTACCCCTTTCCCCCCCATTATTTTGTTCCTCCCAAAGAGCTTTATCTTTCCTCAGGTGCGTTAAAATAATTACAAGTACAAGGAACCTAATGAAAATACATTGTCATTTCAGTGACATTTGAGAGGTGGGACAAAAGTGGCTAGAGGTCCCTAAGGAAGGAATTCTTATTAAGCATTCAAAATATGTGATCTGCTCTGATTTTCTCCCTTACAAAGGTTCTCAGAAGGAGGTTCAATTTAATTTTCAGAAATACATTGTCCAGATTATTTTGAAAATACTTGTACGAGCTATCCCAAGTTCTTTTGGTTGGGTAAATATTTTTACTTACCCACAAATACTCTGGCTGTTCAGATATCCTCAGACATAAAGACAGACCATGTTCTGTGGGTATCAGCTAGCCACATGATACTTCTGCTGAAGCATGGCCAAAGACACTAGGTAGGTCCCTCAGCTGCTAGGTTAACGGTTGGTCTCAATGAACTTAAAGGTCTTTTCCAGCCTAAACAATCCTATTATTCCATCATGGAATGTCTTACATAAGCCTTTTTTAAACTCCTTCTCAACAGCGCAGAAACAGTGAGGCAGATGCACTGCTATGCTAGATGGAGATGGAGCATGAAGCTGCAGCTTCTTTCTAACATGTCTACATTTTTGCCATCTAGACAGCCTTGGCACTCTCACATTGAGGCCTATGGGAAGACTGTAGTAAAGCCACTCATTTTGATCCTGAAAAATCCCTATGCTCGGGATTACTCCTCTGTGAGACTTAGCTTCACAGCATCCAGAAAAAGAACTGGTATAGCTAAGAAGAAAGCCCTGTTCTCAAAATTAAATCTGTAAGTCATACCATCAGTCTATTCAGATTCAGCTATCAGCTATCTAGAGGATATATTACTGTTTCATTGATGAGAGGAAGGGGAAAACATAATAGAAATACTTATCAGTTAAAAGTGGGATAGAGGATTCAGCAGCTAGTCCCCAAATGGACACTTCACAGGGCTGAGTTGTTTGCTGCAACCAGTGGTACGTGGCCAGTTATGTGCCAGTAAATCCACACAGGCAATCACATTCTCTTATTCTCTGAGTGCTTAGTCACCCAAGCTTTTCATAGATGTATTTGTGTGCAAAACACATTAAAAAACTAAACTACAATTGGCACCACAGCTTCCTGCTACGTGATATACTGACTTATGTATGTAAGTATGCATGTATGTATGGGGTTTTTTCACATGCAGATTGCCAGACTGTGCAGCATAGGTTTTGTAATCTAAAAATTCATTTTACCTAAATGTACTCTTTTGTGAGAAAGTAATAAGGGAGAAGAATATCATGTCTGATTCTGTCTTTGGTCTAGAAGCAGCAGTTGAGATTTTGAAAAGTAAAATAAGTGATATAATTTGTATAACAGATCTAAATAATACAACATTTCTCCAATAAGGGGATATACACTTCCTTCAGAACTTTGTCAAGTGAATTTTCATGATTTTTAACTATTTTTCAGGTGTTACAGATATTTTAATTTTGAAGAAGCATTGTTATCTAAATAAAGCAGCTTTTATTTTATCTTTGTCTACAGACAACTGAACTATGGCATAGTATCTTGTTGAAACAGGAAACCTGCTTTAACCAGGGTAGGGTTGGACAATAAGGACTGATGGCTGTGTAATACATCCACATTAAGCATATGATAAGCAGATAGCAGAGCCCTTGCTAGGAGCATACTGCTTAAGGTGGGATAACATACATAACACTACACCAATTTCTCTTAAATGTGAATTTTCAGAATGTCAAACTAAAACTAAATGCTCTGGAAAACAGAACAAAACACGTATGTTTGAGTTTGCTTCCTAATATAAAGCCTTGTCTTTAGTGACAAAGAAAATTTTAATGGGTTGGCAAAAAACAAGTAAGCAACAGAAAATTTTGGTTATGTGACTCTCTGCCCCCTAATGCAGCAAAAATATTTGCTGTTGCTAGTATACAAACGTCTAAGGATCCTGTATTTTTTCCCACGCAGGGCATCCCCAACAGTCACCCCATGCGCCTGAGAGTATCATCCAGACACTTCCTGAACTCTATCAGGCTTGGTGCAGTGACCACTTTGCTGGGACCCTTGTTCCAGCACCCAACCACCCTCTGGATGAAGAACTTTTTTCTTATATTAAACCTAAACCTCCCCTGAGACAACTTCAGGCCCTTTCCTCTGGTTCTGTCACTGGCCACCACAGAAAAGAAGACATCAGTGCCCACGTCTCTGCTCCTCTCATGAGGAGGTTGTAGCCTGCGATGAGGCCTCCCCTCAGTCTCCTCTTCTCCTTTTCCATATTCCAGAAATTTCAATTATTCTATGTTTATTCAGTAGGAAATTTAAGCCCAAAATTAAAAGAAAAAAAGTCTGAAAACACCTTCCTACTCAAGATCAAATCTAGGATAAAGTTATATTTCGGGTCAATCAAAAACTAGTTCTAGGAAAACGTAGCTTTTTTATCTGTTCATTTTTTAGCATACATTTTTTGTAATGAAAATTTTTAAAATATATTTCCAAATTATAAACTATGCAAAAGTCAAAATTCTATTTTTTTATTGCTGATAGTGTTTCTTCAAACTTCATTTCAATCAAAGCTTTTACAACTCTAGAAAACTACAGACCAATTCTCATCCACCATTTGTTCAATTTCAAACTAGCACTAATTCAGAGCTTACTTGCAAACTGCTATTTCATATCAATAAAACCTTCGAGTAAAAAATGCTTTTTTCAGCAAGATCATTGTGGATTGATGCCAATATTAGTTTTGAATTGGGCAGAGCTTGAGAAAATGTTATCACAGCACTAGAGCAAGAATAGAGGTCTCTAATTAGTAGAAGACATCAACAAGCTTACAAAGCTGAATATTATTTTTCCTCTCTTTTCACCCACTGGGAAATTTCAGGGAAAGTTACCTTTTTGCAATATGATTGCCTACACAAAAATTTTTGAGAGGGATAAATTATATGTATCAGTTGAGAATTTAAAATGCATATCTGAAAACTAAATCACTACTTCAGACATAGGAAATGCTTTTGTCTCTTTTACAACTGTGAAAAGGCATCAACTTCATATGCATTGATCAAAAAAAACAAAAAATGGAGGGGATTGAAAGATGCCCCAAATGCTTTAACAAGAGAAACATGTTTTCTATTATATTTCTATTATATTCTATTATATTTACCGTCCACTGCTCTCCAGAAAGCTGAAAAATAAACTTGTTTCTTTCTTTCTTTACTTCATGTGAGAAAGTATGTCTCTTCTGGAGCTGAGGGTTCTTTCCATAAGTGTCCAGGTTCTTCTCATTGGTTACTACAAAGCCATTTTTGAGATATTTTGATTGAGGAATACCTTTCTTACGGCACTCTAGTATCAAATTCCATTCCTGCTTTATCCTGAAATAGAACCAAAAAGGGTTTATGTGAATCATCTGAAAAAAAATTGGCAAGTAAGTCTTAAAGCTTGCTCTTTGTTTGCACAAGTACTTAACAAAGTATTCAACTAAAATTCAAATTAATCATCTAAAATACTGATTTTTTTTTTAAAAAAAAATATTTCTGGAGTTATGCAAAGATTTCATAGATATACATATGAATTTCCAATGAGCAGGGCTTCATTCACTACCTATAAAACAGTGACACCCAGAGATTAACAGAAAAGTGGAGACTGAATGCACTACCATGGAAAAAACATGAATCATGCCCTTTACTTTGATAGGGTAGGAAATACGAACAAGTTATATGCATAAACCAAACTGAGAACCTGGTGATGTATGCAAAATTTTACTGGGGGAAAAAAGTCATTTTAAAAAGTATGAAGCACCTTTTTTCCTGCCATTCTTGTTCAAGCATAATGATTTCTTTTCCTTTTTACCCTAATGTCTTCTTAGGAGGCAAAAGTCAATGTTATTACATGCTGACTAATTTCAGATTCAATTCCAGTGTAGCTTTAGGTTCACCTCCAAGGCAAATATTTTTCTCATATAACTGCAGGTGCAAATTCAATTTGATACAATTAAGCATTGTCAAAAGCACATGCTTTTAGTTAGGAGAGATTTATTTCAGATTAATCAATTAAAGAACAAGTTCATTAACAGAAGCAACCCTTCCTTACACCAAAATAAGACTCTGCAGATCCCCTTGCATCATAAATCTAAAATCACACTTTTAATACTAGATCCTTGTTGTACATGAGACTCATTTATGTGATCTTCACACCCTGGCAAAAATTTTAATCTGAAAGATTGAAGAAAACTTAGAGCTGAAGAAGGAGACAAAGTGTAGGATAAAGTGCTTCAAGAGAATGCACAATATATCATGTCTTAGAAAGAAAATCACATGCAAGTTTGTACAATTCAAGTAGGAAGTAACAAAAACTGTACACATATTCCCAGCTAATCATGGGAATTTTTTCTACAATGCAAAGACATTAAAAAGTGTCACATGAAACAGAATCATAGGATCACAGAATGGTTTGGGATGTAAAGGACCTTAAATATTCTTTAGTTTCATCTCCTCTGCCATGAGCAGGGACTAATCCTACTAGACTATCTTTCTCAAAGCACTTACCTCATTGTGTCCTTGAATGCTTCCAGAGATGAGGCTCTGGGCAACCAGTTCTTAAGTGAGGGTTCTTACCAACCTCACACTGAAGAATGTTGTCCTGACATCTAATCTAAACCTACTGTCTTTCAGTTTGAAGCAATTCTCCCTAGTCCTACCACTACAGTCCTTGACAAATAGTTCCTCTCCAGCCTTTCTTCATAGGATAAGTGCACTAGTCCTCTTATCAACCTTGTGGCCTCCTCTACACTTGCTCCAACTGTTTCATGTAATTTTTATTTTGGGGCACCAGATTTCATTGCAGTATTTCAGGTGGGGTCGTACAGGAGCAGAGGAGAGTAGCAGAATCATCTCCCTCAACCTGCTGGCTACACTGCTTTTGATGCAGCCTAGGATCCCACTGACTTTCTAGGCTGCAAGTGTACATTTCTGGCTCAAGCTGAGTTTTTTGTCAACAACTATCCCCCCAAGTCCTTCTCTGCAGGACTGCTCTCAATCACTTCTCTGCTTAAGCTGTATCTGTGCCTGTGATTGCCATGACTGAGGTGTAGGACCTTGCATTTTGCATTGTTGAACTTCAAGAGGTTTGCACACGCCCATCTCTCAGGTGGATCAAAGTCCCTCTAGGTGGCGTCCATTGTCCCTTTCTTCCACTGTGTCGACTGCGCCAGATTTTGGTCTCATCAGTGAACTTGCTGGGGATGCTCTCAATCCCACTGTCCATGTCACTGACAAAGATGTGGAACAGTATCAGCCTCAACATCGAGCCCTGAGGGACACCGCTCATCTCTCATCTCCACTTGGACATTTAGTCATTGACTACAACCCCCTGCATGTGGCCATCCAGGCAATTCTTAATCAACTTGGCAGTCCATCCATCAAATCTATGACCAATATTTAGAAACAAGGTTGTTGTGCAGTACAGTGTCAAATGTTTTGCACGTGTCCAGATTGCTTTGGCCTAATCTATCAATGTCGTAAACCCATCGTACCAAATTTGTCAGGCCAAAGACCAAAATCTCTGGTTTTAAGTTATACACAAGTAATTAGGTACAAACTTAGTTGCAATAAGTGTCTCTAAAAGTCTTCTGGAAATAAGTAATTTTTAGACAATTATAACAAGCTATAAAATAGATGAAGAGTTTATTATGGGAATATGATAGCATAGATTAAAAGTCATATTTGACTCAATGCTATCAAAATAAATCTTTGGAGATCAGAACTGCATGTCTATATAGGAAAGGTATTAGTGGAACAGCTGTATACATTGTGGCGCTTACAAAAACCTCAGGGGATGTTAGAGACATTTGAAAGCAGGGAGTGCAGCAACAGGAGGACATACACACAGCACAGGAATACATTGCAGTCACTTTGTAAACTTTCGGAAAATACGTATGACCACTTATCAAAGGAGTGAGAGTGACAGACCACTGGAGAACAGTTTCAAGGAGCAGCAAACTACACATGGGACATCAGAAAACTAAGAAAGCTCCTTCAGTAATAATTATTGCAATGTATTCCCCAGCGGCATCTTTATAAAGAGAACATACAGAAGAATGTCTTCTACAAATATTTCGGGAAGTGAATTAACAGCAGAGTTGGTTAAAAGTGTAGTTCACTGGAAAAAATGTGAGCAGACTACATGAGGACAGCACAAATTCAGAGTGCATTCTAATGAAGAGACAATAAGGATCTCCTTCTACCCTTATTTCAAAAAATTAAAAAAAAAAAAAAAAAGAAAAAAGAAAATGGTATTCAAACAAAGAAATCAGAAGGTAGTAAAAGCTCAATAAACACAAAAAAGCAAGTGAAGTTACCTACAGCAGGTATACAAATGAATAAAAAAAGGATTTGTAGCATATCAGAAGCAGGAAAACTCTCAGAGAGATGATGGGAACAAGAACTTACCAAGGTGTTAAAGCAAAGCGAAGGAATAGTTAAAGAATTTATTGAGAGCTGCAGAATTGGCTTCAGTTTTCATTTGAGACAGTATAACTCACTTTACAAGTAAACATCTGAAGGACTTTGTGGTATTTAAGGTGTCAATAGAGGAGGCATGAGACTACTAAGATATATATTTGAAATAAATCTTCCAATTTCTCTCAGTATCTAATGAAGCATGGACTGCTTCATATCAGCAAGCTCTGATATGTAAATGAGTTAGGAAGGAAAAGGCTGGAGAGACATAAAATACATCCAAGCAACATGTTCAGTTCAAGCAGTCCCTAGAGTGGACTGAGGCTGCTAGTAAAGTCAAAGAAGATTCCACCAGCTTTGCACAATATCTCCTAATCTTTTCTGAAGCTACTTGATATGACAAGGGGGGGAAGGGGGGGGAGGGGAGGGGAGGGAATAGAGCAGACACAGCTCCTCAGCCTATATTGTGATACTTCAAGAAGCTGGCAATGATCCTTCTTGCTACAGCAGGAGAGATACCCAAACACAAAATTGCGTTAGGCAGCCCTACCAAAGGTATTCCCTCCACCCACAGTCTATAAGTGCTCAGAGAACAGAATTTTCCACATCAGCAAACATGACAGTTCAAACACCTCTTTCAGAGTTGACACATGTTGACATAACACTTTCATGTCTTGACACATGAGCCAAATCATTGTTAGTGTTGATCTGTCCTTTGAACCACAGAAACCACCATCCCAAGAGAGGGCAGATGTCATAATAGCATCACTAGGAAAAGCTACAAAATAACACTTTCATATACTGTAAGAAAAAAATAAACAGTCTCAAACCACCTACTCACTTTTTTTTCCAACCTTGTCAATTAGTGAGCATAGCTAAATAGCTATGAATGCTCTATATTGCTGTATGGGACGTGAAATGCAATGGGGGAATGTTAATTGAATCTCAAGGAAGAGAACAACAAAATCATCTGAAGCATTAAGAGGCAGGACCAAAGGCAAAAGGACCATAGGACCAAAACTCCATAATGGATTTTTTCTAAAATATTCTAAATAGTTATAGTTACTGCTGCTGTACTACTGTTTCTCATATTCTCCTCCAGACCTCCACGTATAACTTTTCTGTCCCTCTGTGAAATTTAACTCTGCATGACAGCCCTCTCATTTCCTCAGAATTCCTTTAGTTTCTATCAAAGCAATGAATATTTGATTTCAGTGCATAATTCAGTGCACTGAAAAAACTTGCCCACAGTATGTTTTGGTTTTGCATTCATTGTTCTTCACTCAAGCACAAAAAAAAAATGACTATGTAAATCCTAATACTGTTAAAAATTAAAAAAAAAAAAAAGACAAAAATTAAAAATTTTAAAAAAAAACAAGCAAAAATAAAAATGGAAAGAAGGGGTCAAAAATTCTAACTCAATAAAAAGTAAGGTAGTGAGCTGTACTACTTGACCTTGTCTAGCTCTGTCATGCAAACCACAGGAACACTACAGCAGAGCATTCAGATCTAAAATTTTACTCTCTCACAACAAGGAAAACAGAAAATGGCAGTAAGGGAACTATATTAAAGCTGAAAGAATGTGCTGCCCTCTGACACTTTGCTGATAACATCAACAAAACACAAAACACATTGCTAGCCAAGGAAAATAAAATGCACATAACAAAAACAGCTGTTAAGTAAATGAGTCAGTGAAATATTGACCTTGGAAGAAATAGATGCATTAAAAATTAAATCTGGTAGGGAATTCAACATGGCTATTACACATTGATATGAAAATCCTCCATCAAATTTCTTCTTCAATCCAACATTAAATTATGGCAACATGCTCTGTCAAGCTTTTAAAGAATGCCAGAATGGCACAAGAAGACTAAGTACTATGTCCATACATTTTGAACAGATGGAAACAAATTAGTAATAGACCAACAAAAGTGCATAATTTTATACAGTACATCTCAGAATTAAACCATTACGTTTCTCATAGGAAGAAGTTCTAACAATTTACAACCCCTGCTTGTACCCTTGGGTTACACACTAACCAAATTAATCCCTAGGTGCCTTCCTGGCCTGGAGTGACTTGCATCAAGCCAGTATGTGTCATGAAGCAAGTTCAGTTGACATCGAATCATAGGAATCTATTCAGCTTCATTGTGGTCATTCTGGTCTGTCGTTATCAAAAAAATTGAGGTGATAGAACTTATCAAGGAGTCTTTTTAAAAATAAAGATGATTTTAAGTCTTCCTTTGGTGATAATCCCAAATGAAACAGAATTTCTACCATGTTTCTCATATTTGCAGACTGTTGCATGAATCTTCAGGAAGAACATTTGAAAGAAAAAGCCTCTAAAACAAGGCATTTTCATGTTTCATTGTGTTTGTGTGGAAAACAGGAACAAAAAATATCCACAGAAACAAAATCTTCTTTAAGTACACTAATATACTTTTAGGGAAATTAGATTTCTGGTCTAACACTTCAGAGGCTCCTGATACTGTAGAAATATTTTTTCATATATGACAAATGAGTTGGTTACAAAATCACAGTCCTCCTAAAATATATGTCTCTTTAATACTATTAGCAATAAAATATATTTTTTGCAGAGCTTGATCCAACAGTTGCAGTCAGATTAAAGAAAAAACAATCATTTTCGGTATTTAAAATTTGGAGTTAGTCAAGTCAAGCCTAATTTAAGTGGGAATAAGAACACAGAAAAATATTTTTCCTGGACAGAAGACCCAGGTGAGATCTAAGGTTCCAGCTCAGCTAACTACCCCAGTATTTCCACTTCAATCATATAAATAGTCCAAGTAATTTTTAAAAAGGCTGGTTGTATGCAGAAAAGAAAAGAAAAGAAAAGAAAAGAAAAGAAAAGAAAAGAAAAGAAGAATAACTTTATTATCCATATACCTGTAACATAAAAACACACCTGTCACTGAGGCAGACTGTGGTACAGAGGAAATTACACTCTGACAAGTTATTTCCCAGTACACTGCTTTTTTCCACTAAGATTTCAGGACAATACACTATAGATATGAAACAAGATCAGTAGGGAAATAGAAGATTTGAGTATTTCCATTTCAGTTAGTGCTGAATTTCTCATCAGATGATCATTTCCCAAATGCTACTTCACTATTGTAGCATACTTGCACAAAACAGATTTCACAACATATAATTTTTTTATTATTACTATACATATTTTCTGTCAATAATAGGGGACTTCCTTGCTTAACATTTTAGTTTCTCCAACAAAATTATGAATCTATTTAACTTCATGCAAAGAGTTACTGTACAATAAATTCAATGTTTGGACCCTTCAGAGGAGCAACCAGCCTGGAAAGCAGAAAGTGTGCATTGGTAAGGATTTCAGTGCCATAAAAGCAAATGAAGAGTAACTAGGTTTCTTTCAATTGCTCTACCTTCTGCAGTTGCCTTCTGCTCAATGTCTAATTAGGAGCTCTGGAGGAAAAGCTATGGTTCTTAGGTAAAGAAAGGAAGTGTCATTAGATGGCACTATTTGCTCTTAATGAGGATGGAACTATTGACCTGAGCATTACATGGTGACACCAGTTTAATACTCCTGACCAATGTTTAAATCAGAATCACTAGCCATGAAGGATCATTAAATAATCTTATGGAATTTTATATAAGTGTTACAGTTAAACTGGAGCTCAGCCCAAAATAATATTCCTGATGGAATATTCAAATTCAGTTTGGTTTGATTTAATATCAGTCTCATCTTAAAACACAAGTACATGCATTATTTTAGGTGCAAGGTCTGTATACATGAGTGCCTAAAAACAAAGGCAAATAACTTGAGTGTTTATTAGTACTGAATATTTTTATTCCCTTTAGTTTGTGTTTGGGGCAAAGGGACTTCCAATTTGGGTTTTAGACTTGCTTGGAAATACTTCTGAATTAAGTAGGAGAATAAAGATAAATGTTATAAATAAAATCTTATTTTAGGTACAAATAGAGTTATAATGCTGAAGATTGGCAGAGAGATAGAGATAAATCCTTTTTTTTAAACAAACACATAACCTCTCAGAGAAAAAAACATCACTGTCTGCCTATAGAGTGTAGTTTACTTTTTGCTTTTTATTTTTGACTTTCAGGAAGTGTATAACTCAGAAAAAATAATACATGCATATTTAGCTAGCCAGACTTTGAATGGAAAATTTTGGAGAAAAGACATACTAAAAGAAGTAGCTGAACAAACTTTTATCTTTGCTGCATGTTTGTTGGTGGACAGAGGAGGCTGTGCCATTTCACAACAAAGATTTAGATAGCTAATCTGGACAAACAGCTCTGGCATTTCCCCACTTCAATGCTTAATTTGTTAGCCTTCAGTTTTATCTTCCCTGTTTTTCACACTAAAGACAAACATGTTCCAATTCCTAAAAAAAAAAAAAAATCTAAATAAAAACTTTCTCTCTCACTCCCTTAAGGGGAAAAAAAAAAAAAATTCAAACAAGTTGAAAGAAAAAATTAAAGAGGAAAACCATCATACCACATCAAGTTAATCTGACAGTATTTCAGGGTACAATATAAGATTATTCACCACTACCAGAATCTGGAAGATGAAATATAAAACACTTCTGTAAACACAAAATTTTTTCCATAATAGGCACTTTTATAAACACATAAAACACATAGATGACCTTGTATGCTGCACATTTTTTGTTACAGTTTGTGCTTCATGTCCTATGGGAGATTTAGAATGGGCTTGTGTGATGGGATCAAGAGCATGAAGTACAATGAAATTAAATCTACACAACACTGTTCTGTCTCTTTTTATTTTTATTAAGTTCCCAGTTTGTATATGTTCTTGAAACTGCCATACTTCTACAGTCCCATAAAACCAAAGAGGAAACAGAGAATTGAATTAATTCCAAATTACACTGATACCACTACCTCAGAAAATCAGATGTGAACCTCTCACTGTTCTCAGTAGTCAGTTCTCCAGAATCAGCTTTCTCCGACCAGTTGCTCTAAACCTCTGCTCTAGGACTGTAAATTCCCAACTTCTTTACCAGAGCTCACTACTAATGCAAACAGAGTTTAAGCTTCTTATTAAATTTCAAGATTTTCCTCTTAAGAAAATCTTCAGTCAGAAAATATCTTACATGTGACCATTTACTGACGTTGTCTGAATTAAATTACCTTGCCCTATTGCAAGCGAAGTTCTGTAGAACTGGGACTTTGTCCTCAAGCAATACATACTACATTTCACTACATATCATCAGAAAATTTTACATAGCAACAGAGCATATGAAGGAACTACACAATCTCAAGGGCATTAGCAAATTGTAACTTCTTTGAGAAAAGCTGGATTTTGCTTAAGGGGAAAGAAACCAAAGCAGCCTCAAAAGGTCACTTTCCATTACATAAGTGTATTTGTAGAGAAACTATTCATTTTAGCCCTACTTAGGAATTCGCTCTGGCTGCTGGTAAAAGTAAATGTCTAGAATCTTGAACACTTAAATGAGGTCCTCATTTTGGGAAACTCCCTTCTCTGAGTATCTTTTTGGAATTATCATTTTGGATCAAAATTCTTTATAAAATACTTCCTTACTGTGACACAGTATGTACTAGCATTGATTTCAGTGGACATAAATGACAATGATAATATTTTAATCTCTGAGTGTGATACCAGAATTTAGTCACATGCAGAATTCCATAAAATAGTGAAATTATATCTTCAGGGAAACATTATTTCTATTAGGTATTTAGTTATAATTACAATTTTATCTATACTTTCAAGATAACAACAAGCAAAGTCTTCTTATAATTTTGTCCCAAAATTTGGGGGCACCAAAAAGCGCCTAAGAAATGACTTGTGATTTAGGACCTAAATGCCAGCAATCATTGCATGCATCATAAAACAAAACACATATTCTTTTACCTGAATTTAACATTTTATTACTAATATTGTTGTTACTTTGGCCATTATTCTACTGGCTTTGTCCATTCTGTGAGGCCTTCATCACGAGATTGAACATGAACTTTGCCATTTATTTCAGTGAATGAAATACTGATTACTCACATTCAGAAAACAAAACCTAAAGTATTTCCTCCTTTTTTTCCAGGAACTCTCGAAGTAGCTTTAACTGGAAAGCAATCTGTATGAAGATGCACAACTATACAAAGCACAGTATGCAAACTGCAATTTAAAGGAAGAAAAGGACAATCCTTTGTGTATGCTGTAAATGGGGCCGTTTTACTTCTGCGCATCATATCTCAAAAGAGAATGACTTTAGATCTCATTAGTAGAAAACATCAGAACAAGCACTTCTCTTTCGTATGAAAGTGTGGCAATAGTCGTATAACCTCGGGCAAAAAAGATAGGGACAATGTATTGCTTTTGTGGAAAAGATAAGTGAGTAAGAAATTAGTCCTAACCTATGCAACTGGCAAAAAAGGGAGCTCAAATTAGCTCAGAGCACATAGGATTACCCTCTTTCCCTCAAAAATAGAGAAGTTGCCCATTCCTGGATCCTTTTGTACTAAAGAATTCAGAAGTTGTCTTCTGCACCACTGAAAATTCAAACAAAAAAAAAATTGTAGCAGAGTGATGTTGACATGTTGTCCACACTGGGGCAAAAATAAGGTTTGATGAAGTTTCATTCCAAATCCTTTAAATTGTCTTTTGCACCATAAGGGAAACAGTAAACATCTATCTCTCAGCTGTCGTGGTTTAACTCCAGATGGTAACCAAGAACCATACACTCTCCAGCCCCCTGATGGGATGGTGAGGAGAATCAGAAAAAAAAATGTAGTTGAGATAAGAACAATTTAATAACAGAAACAAAGTAAAATATAACTATACTACCAATGTTAATGACAATAATAATAATGAAGAGAGAGAAAAATAAAACCCAGGAGAAAACAAGAGGTGCCAAATACAATTGTTCACAAACCATTGAACAATTCCCAATACATTGTTGAGAAACAATCAGTCACTCTTAGCCAGCACCACCCATTTATATACGAAGAATAATATTCTATGGTATGGAATAGAGAGATTGGGTCAGCTGTCCTGGCTATGCTCCGTGGAAGCTCTTTGTGCAGCACCTCTCTGGCAGAGAATGAGACACTGAAAAGTGCTTGACATAATATAAGCACTCCTTAGCAAAAACCAAAACAGCAGCGTGTTATCAACATTATTCTCGTACTAAATCCAAAACACAACACTGTACCAGTTACTAAGAAGAAAACTAACTCTATCCTAACTGAAACTAGAACAAACCTCAGACTAAAAAGAAAGCTTATCCTTGCTAAGGAATTCAATCTGAAGGATAGAATTCTTTTTTCTCTTTTCTTTTTTTTCTTTTTGCTTTTTTGTTAGGATTTTGCTTTTTAGTCCAGGCTGCAGGCTTTGGTAGAGATGAGAGAACTACGACTGCTACTGTGGGGGTTTAGAAGACAAAGGTGCTGCAATAAGGACAATCAGACCTCTGCTCTGCTTTCAGTGTAAGTGCACTGATAGAGAAAATCTATGAGTAAGGGGGTCTCCTGAGATCACCAAAACACCATATGAAGGTTCAATGCAATGATGCCCTTCAAAAAAGGCACTGTTTAACCCTGTGCATTTTATTTTTAAAGTAGAAAATTATTTTTATTCTTTTTTCTCTTCTCAGAGGGAGGAAAATGATAATGATAAGTCATACGTTTCCAACACTGCCAGCGCAGTATAATATTTAACTGTGTCTTATGTGAAGCAAAATATATCTTAAAGAAGCTATACATTAAATATAACAAAAAAAATTAGTGGATAAAAGCATTGTAATCAAGGCTCTCTTTAGTATTCTTTTATTCTATTCTCTATCTTCCTTTGAAAAGCAACTGCATGTCCATTAATTTAATTCCTTTTGTTTCTCCTGTCAACTCAACAAAAAGACTTTAAGTATTTCTTATGAGCATGTTTAGTAAACCATACTTTTATACAACATATAAGAAACAGAGTGATGCAAAATGTGTTCTTTTTCTCTTTAATTTAAACCTACATTTAACAATATAATACACTACTGGTAAATCACAATCTACATAGGAAAGATCAGGGAATAAGGAAATACAAGTACAGTTTTTGCTGCATTTTTCTTACAATTATGTGAGGAAAGGAAGTAAGAAATCATTGATATTGAACCCAAAAAGCAAAATTTTAATCATTGAAGAATGCTTAGTATATGACAGTCTTAGCGGGTAATAAGAACAGCATAAAAGTTGGCTTACTTCTCCAATGCACTTTTTTCTAATCTTTCTTTCTCCTTCCTCTGACGTTCTTTGTTCTTCTTAACACGAGATTCCCACAGTCCTCTTATGACAGAAAAGTCAAATATTATCACCTGATGCCCCATACTGTTGACATTAAGGTTGTCCTGCAAGAATAAACCAACACTTCAGGAAAGAAATAATGAGGAAATAAGGAACTGAACTCTCACATTTCATTAAAATTGCCTGGAGAAAAAAGCTGAAGTTATAAGGAATACTAACATAGTATGCTTTCCATCTTATCCAATTTGTCCAGGTTTTTGTGTGGCAGCAATCAATGCAGCATACAATCAACTTCTACATAAAATCCATAGCAACAGCTACATGTTAATTTTTTTATGTTCTTTACACTTTTTCCATTCCAAAATAATGACAGAGATGCAAAGGAATACTAGTTTGACTAAGTAGCAGTGATGAAAATAGCTTTAAAGGCTTTGCATTCTTAACATTTTCTGTAATATTAAAATGAGAGTTTATAAAGAATTTATTCATTTTAAATCATGCAAATCCATCTGGAGTTCTCGTGTACTGATTTTTATGACCTCAAGATATCTTATTCCAGTGGAATTCAGGAAATTCCAGCATTTGAATCAGTACTTGCTTATCTCTGAAAGGCATTGAAAGATCAGTCCTGTAAAACACAAAGAAAACTTACCTAAGGCAGGAAAGGTTTTCTGAACACATCGTGGTGCCAACTTATTAACATGTTGTCCTGACTCCAGACAGAACAGTGCTAACTTTTGCAACAGCCAGAAGGGGCAAGGCCAGGACCCTGGAGTTATTCTATACCACCTCACAGCCGTGGGCTGGGGATCAAGTCTTTTCTAGTTTGCTGAAGCATACAGCCAGGTAACGCTGTGTTTCATATGGTGAGCAATTGATTGTAATTTATTCACTTAGCTTGTACACTCCATTATTAGTATTGTTGTTATTGTTTATTATTTCATTGCTGTTTCTAATAAATTATTCTTAACTCATGATCATTATCTTTCTGTGCCTGCCATTGTCCTCTCCATCTTGTTGCAGGGGGAGCCTGGGGAATGATCAGAGTTAAACTGAGATAAACTGGTCCCTAAGTCACTGAGTTTTCTACATTCAGTTAAAGGTACAGAAAGGCCTTGCAGGAGCCTTGCCTCTTTGTTTGTGACAAAATTCTCACTCCCTTTGGCAGGCATGTTGAATTTGATCTAATATGAACCCCACCTTCTTTTTTACATGAGCAGCCATAAGAGATGAAAACCTAAAGTAGAGGAACATCTCTTTGCCTATGGCAGAGGGATTGAAACTAAATGACCTTTAAGGTTCCTTTCAACCCAAACCATGCCTAAGCCTTTCACTGGATTGCAGCAGAAATAGCAGTTGTGTCAGATGTGACCAAGTGACCTGCTCAGCCTGGTAGAAGAGTTGTGATATGATGTAGAAAGGCTAAAGAGTATTAGAGAATGAGAAAAGGAGACAGACACAAGGAATAATTCAATATCAAGGGCATCCCCTATCCATCCTGCGGCAATGAGAAGTAGCAGTTGTAAACAAAGAAAAGGATGGAGAATAGTCTGTACTCAGAGAGGCAAGCAAAATCCTTTTTTGCCCCCTTCACACTACCTAGGCATAAGGCTTTGTAAGTGAAAACTAAGTGTAAGCTAAGGATTAGGACAAGAGAGATCCAGTTATGCCAAATGCATCACCACAATCAGAAAGGTCAACCTTCCATATTATAGACACGCCACAGGGAGTTCCACTGCTTCCCTGTGGTCTGAGGTAAGGAAGAAAATTTCGGCCACCAGCAAATTTTCCAGCTTGGTACAGCCTTCAGACTATGACCCATCACTGATCTTCTGTGTCAAGGATGATGAACTGGCAACACATGGTCCAAGGGCAATTAAAAAGGTTTTCAGGGTTTTGTGATATTTGGTAAGGGAATTTGGAGCACAAGATATATTCTCTTTTGCACTGCTAGTTGGAGTTGTCAACATTGGAAGAAATAGACATGCTAAGTTGATAAATATATATCTCTGTGGCTGGTGTCACTGCCAAAATTTGGAGAGTCTTAACAATGGAATGGCCTACATAGCATCAGACATGCTGACTTCATATTGGACTCCACTTTCTCCGTAGGGAAGGAGAGTCTGCTCAGAAGCTAGCAGGGTTCTTTGGCAGAGCTTTACAATAGACACAGTGAGGAAAGGGACAATGTCAGGCTTGTCCCTGGCAAGCTGTGGGATGATACACAAAGGTTAGAGGGACAAGGTGCTAGCAAGGGCCCTGTGCTGGTGACTCTTAAATGTGCTGGTGACGCAGGAACATATTTGCAGTCTTATGGAGATGAGACAGGGACTCCTGAAGTATCAGAAGTCAACAGGGAATCTCCAAGGAAATATATCAAAGGAATTAAGGGGTGTTTCTCTAGAAAGGGGACCCAGCCAACAGCCTAGCCAAGGTGCCATTACACCAAACTGTGCAGCATGGGCAAGAAACAGAAGACATTGGAAGCCACTTCCTTCTAAAAAGTTATCACCCTCTTGCCATAACTGAGACTTAGTGGGATGAATCCCATAACCGAAGCGTGACTACCAATGGATACAGGCTGTTCAGGAGAGACATGGGTGTCAAAAGAGGTGGAAGCATTGCCCTCTATATTAAAAGGTGGACTGACAGAAAAAGAGACATCAGTAGATCCAAACCCTGTAAGCAATCATCAGAGACCGAGGCAACAGAAAAACTAGTGGTTGGTGTCTAGTACAGGTAACCTGATCAAGGAGAGCCTACAGATGAAGGCTTCTTAGTTCAGCTACAGGAGGACTCACACTTGCAGGGTCTTGTCCTGATGGTGGTCTTCAACCACTCTGAAATCTTCAGGGAAAGTAGCACAGTGCAATCCAGGAGACTCTTGGAACGCATGAAGGATAAGTTCTTGAGCCAGACAATAGGTAGCCCTACCAGAGGTGATGTGATACTGGATCTGACGATCACCAAGGTAAACAAGCTAAATAAGGACAGCAAGATAGGGCATGGCCTGAACTAAACTGATGTTGCACTGGTGGAATTTGCAGTACTGAGGGATTTGGGCCAGGTAAGGAGTAAAGTCAGGATGCTGAATTTTAGGAAAATTCCAGCTCTTCAAGAAGATAGCGAATAGGATTCCTGCGAGACTGCACTCAGGGACAAGAGAGCAGTACAGAGCTGCCAGATCTTTAAGGAAGTCATCCATGGAGCGCAAGAGCTAGTAATTCCCAGGAGCAAGAAATTGGACAAGGAAGGTAAGAGACCAGCATGGCTAAGTAGGGACATGATGGTCAAAATAAAGGGAAAGAAGAAAAGGCACAGGCAGTGGAAACAAGGACACATAACCTGGGAATGGTATAGAGATGAAATTCGGCTGTGCAGGGATGGGCTAAGGAAGGTCAAGGTGAAGCTGGATCTGAACCTGGCAAGGGATGGAAAAAATAACGAAAAGGACTCCTACACTTATGTCAGCCAGGAAAGAAAGATTAGAGAAAGTGTACCCCTTCTGATAAACAATGCTGGGAAACTGATAACAACAGGTGAGGAGAAGACTGAGGTACTAAACAACTTTTATAACTCAGTCTTTAATGGCAACCTCTCTTGCCACACTTCTTAAGTAGATGGACATCGGGATGCAGACTGGAGGAGCAATGTCCCTCCCTCTGTAAACAAAGATCCAGTTCATGGCCATCTAAGGAACACAAATGTAGGTACGTCTATGGGACTTGATGAGTTGCATCCCAGAGTCCTGAGGAAATTGGCTGATTTAGCCATCAAGCCAATTTCCATGATATCCAAGAAGTCAGGGAAGTCAGAGGAAGTCCCATATGAGTGGAAAAAGGGAAACATTGTACTTATCTTTAAAAAGGTAAAAAGGAGGTCTCTGGGAAGCACCAAGCTGTCAGCCTCAACTTTGTGAACAGAAAGATCATGGAACACATCCTCCTAGAAGATATGGTAAGGCACATGGAAAACAGTAAGGTGATTTGAGACAGCTAGCGTGCTTCATCAAGGGCAAGTGGCCTTCTACAATGAGTGATTTTATCAGTCAACAAGGGAAGGATTATACGTGTCTTCTATCTGAACTTCTTTAGAACCCTGGTTAAGGTCACCCACAATATTCCTCTCTCTAGTTTGGAGAGAGGTGCTTTCGCTGGGTGGGCTTTTGGGTGACTAAGGAATTGGCTGGCTGGTCACATCTAGAGTGTAGAGGTCAATGTCTCAGAGTTCCAATGGACATGGATGACAAGTGGTGCCCCTGAGGGTTCTGTACTGGGACTAGTATTATTTAATATCTTCATCAATGACATAGACAAAGGAATCATGTGCCCCCTCAGCGGATTTGCAGATGATGCTAAGCTGAGTGGTGCTGTTGACACATCTGAAGAACGGGACGCCATCCAGAGGACCTAGACAAGCTTGAGAAGTGGACCCATGGGAATTTCATGAGGCCAAGAGCAAGGTGGTCCACTTGTCTCAGGGCAATCCCTGGTCTCAATACAGGCTGATGGCTGAAAAAAATCTAGAGTAACCCTTCCAAGGAGAACTTATGGGTGCTAGTGGATGAGAGGCTGCATATGACCCACCAATGTGTACTTGCAGCCCATGAAGTCAACTACATCCAGGACTGCCTCAAAAACAGTGTGGCCAGCAGGTCTAGAGAGGTGATTCTGTCCCTCCTCTCTCACGAGCTCCCACCTGGAGTGCTCCATCCAGCTCTGGGATAATCAGGAAGGACATTGATTCATTAAAGCAAATCCAGGGGAGGGCCACCAAGTCGACTAGAGGGGTGAAACACCTCTCCAGTGAGAAAAAGATGAGAGAATTGGGATCGTTCAGCCTGGAAAAAGGGAGGCTATGAAATTACCTATTTGTGGTCTTCCAATACCTGTAAGCAGCCTGCAGGAAATATGGAAAGACTATTTAAAAGATCATGTAATGCCAGGATAAGGTGGATTGTCTTCAAACTGGATAGGTAGGTTTGGCAAAGTCGTGGATAACCCATCCCTGGCAGTGTTCAAGGTCAGTTTGGAAGGGCTCTGATCAGCTTGGTCTAGTGGAAAGTGTCCCTGCCCATGGCAGGGAAGTTGTAACTGGATGATCTTTAAGGTCCCTTCCAACACAAGCCATTCTGTGATTCTGTGTGTGAAACACAGCACGACTTACAACACGGTGTTCCTTATTAAACTGTAGCAGTGGTTCAGTACCAACATTGGCAAAAAATGACCTACTAAATCCCTAATGCAAGTACATATACAAATCTCGATAAAAGAGGTAAAGCTATATTTCGTAGCTTGAAGTCTTTGAAGGGTACTAGCATCACAATATATTGGCTTTCATGAAATGTAGCTAGATTATCTACAAAGAAAAGTCCTGCTGGATCATCTACTGATCAGTCAAAGAGCAATTTGCCCCTTCCTTTCCTGGATATTTTCATGCTTTTATCTATATCTTTTTCCTCAGATCTTATTATGATCATGTTTTTGAAGCCCTACATTCTTCAGCTGGGGCTCTTTATTATCTGTCTTTCCATTACAATACTGAGGAGGAAAGAGGAGTTATTCTCCTCTTTGTATTTTTCCTCTTGTAGCTTTGTAAACATCCCTTTCCTCTTTTACCCTCTTTCACCTATACATCTCTCTCTGTAATACATAACACATAAAGGAATAATTTCTCCTGAGCAAGAAAAACACCATTATATCCTCTGAAAAATGTGCAGCATGGACTCAAAAAGATTATGCACCGGTACACCCAGGGGAAAGTTTCTTACCTGTTTGCCTTATTAGCCATCTCAGTTAGAACGGTCCTTAAAAATACCTACAAGTATTGGCACAGAGACTGGTCAGAGACCAGTATCTTTCTATTTACATAGTCTTCTTTATCTTAGGATGATTATATAAAATGTTATCTTTGCTGTTTATAAAGCTGCTTCCACTTCTTGTTTATCTTTGCCAGCACTAACAAGAAGGAAAAAAGTAGTTCCCAATCTATCTGAAGTCAACTGCTGACAGAAAGGCAAAAACCATTACAGCAATGTAATTATAACAGTGACCTTATTCTTTTTGTGAAGGTTTTTCTATAACCAGCTGCACCCTTTAAAATGTATTCACTATTAATTTACAGGAACTGTTTACCACATAAAATAAAACACTCAGCTCTGCTTACCAGAGAAAGAAACTCAGTCACAAGGACTTCCCTACCGCAGTAGCTGCAGACCAGCAGTCACTCAGAAGGGTCTAATTCATTCTAATAGACCACTTCATAGCACTGTGTTTTAGTAGAAATACTATTGCAGGAGCTGAATTGTTGCAAGACAATGAAGTTGCAGCTGGACACTTGACCTCTGTCAGAATTAGATGACCTTAATCAACACAGGCTCTGAGTAGACTGTGAAAATGCTCTTTTTCCTTAACTTGTTCCCCACGTCCTGTCTCACAGGTTAAGTCATCTGTTCTTTATTGAGACACTGATTTATTAGATACTCAGGTTGGAAAAATTCATACAGCTTCTATCCACATATCATAGTAGGCTGTGATGCATTGGAGGCTTTTCTTCAATGGTAAAAGAAGCAGAGGAGGAACTTGAATGGGAGATGAGAGGTCCATCATAACTCCTCAGGACTAACCTCTTCAGAAGGAACATATCCACAAATCATGCTCAGATTACACAGTGAAAGACTTTAAAAATATTCATCAGGACAAACATGGAGTGCTTTTTGCCATCTACAGCTCTGAAAAGGTGACTTCACAAAATTCATAGAGCTGTTGCTTTGCCCTATATCCTCGTCTGAAAAATAGGTATGAAGTGTCAAGCGGGACGGCAGAATATGTATTTGTCAAAGTCCAGACTCTATCTTTTTTCCTGATGATGAGATGTTCCCCAGAAAAGAGAGTCCAGCAAACTGGTCAAAACTAAACCAATCTATAATTAGTGTAGGTTCTTCAGGATACCTACTCATGCATCGCAGACTTGCCCTACTTCAGTCTCATCTCAACATTGAGACCCATCTTCTTGCCAAGTAAATTTAATAATCTGCCACCTCTCTGGGCCATCCAAGGTGAGGGATATTTTCTCATGTGAGGGAACTCTTTTGCTGCCAACATTTGGGATCAGGTAGCTGAAAAAACTGCCTTTACAAACACTTCTGTGAGATTTCTGGTTTTGGAAAGATGAAAACATTTTTCTTCAACAATTTTGCAGAAACTATTCAATTAACTGTATATATAAATAGGCCTACTAAAATCAAACACAGTCCTCACACGTATAAGGATATTGACACTCTTAAACTTCTAGAGGATTAAGTGGCAACAGAGCCAAAATCTTAGTGATGATAATCATCATATGTTTTTTATTTAAATGAGGTGATATTAATGCCAAATGTTATTGCTGGTAAAAGCATCTGCCGAAGTACCTAAATGGATTCTTTTTATTTTTAACATTCATTTTATTGTATTGTATAAATTCACCTGAAGGTTCACAAACTCTTCTAGCAGAACTTTCTTTTTTAAATAGCAGCAGTACTCAGGAGTTCTAAACCAGAATCTCTTCAGAAACATGTTGAGAATATGCAGGATGGAAAAGAAAATACCTGCTTGTGTGTCTATAATCTTTTTTATTTATATTTATTGTTATTTATGTTGTTGCTACAAATATATGCATACTCAAATGTCAATCCATCAGTAACACTGGATTTAGTATGCTATACCTTAAATGCCCTCACTCCCTTTAGCTACTGACATCTCCAAGCCTCTCTAAGACTAGTTTACACTTCTGCCACAGACCACCCAGATGTTTCCACAGCCATCTTTGGTAGCAGCTTTTCCTGACTATTTGTATTTGAAATCACTTGACCTCTGGACCCTGGGCAGGCATTTGACAACTTTTTTGCTTTTTTTTTTTAATTTCCCCATCTAAACATAAAGACTTAAGTAAAGTGAAGAAATCATGACTTGCAGTGCCTCTAGAAGTATAACCAACCTGTGATATGGAGGACTTAAGCAACTAGGCTCCAAGACAGGGTTGCCTTTTGGCAACTCTTAATGTTTAATGCTGGAGGAGTTTCATCTCAGTCACCTGTACTTGCATCACAAGGTGCCATGGTCTACTCAACCTCCAAAAACCAAACTGCTGATAGATACATATGATAAAAGAAATACTGAATTCAGAATGGAAGGCCTTCTACAGAGAAAAAAGTGCTTTTCACATCAGCAGTTTCATTGAAAGAACAGTTTGCAGCCCTTCTGCACTCACCTTAGCATGTGAGATATATCAATATGTAGATGCACCAAAGAGCATCCCAGGTAAAAAAAAAAAAAAATCACAACACTGTCTCCTGTGGAACAGAAAAATAGGGGAGCATAGGAGAAGATTCACATTCTTAGAGATGATGACTATGTGGCTGGCCAGGACTAACTGTACTGACTCTTCTATGACTTCTCCCTGTTTACAAACATTATTGGTCTTGTCTGCAGTGGGTTGCATACAGTCAATCACAAAACAAAATTACATTGGTTTTATTATACTACAGTTTAACTTCCTCTGGGCATATCTAGCATAGGTATTAATGCTGGCCAGCTTGTCTGTGCACAGTAGAACAAGACCTATGTCTTCTCTTGAGTCTGGAAAGACTCCCACATAGTTTTGTTACTACAGATACAGCCAATATTAGTCTTTGTTAACAGTCCTGACTTTATATGGTGCCTGATTGCCCTCGGTAACAGCCCTTCATATACTTTCCTAAACCTTTAAGGGTTTGATTTCTCCAATTTGCTTAACTGCCTCATTCATTTGGGCCCTTTTTTATCAGATAATTACTGTTGGAGATCTTCTGCAATCTAGTGAATATTACTGCCAAGATTGCATAGAGGAAAATGGGAGTGAAATATTTCCTACTAATCCTGCAAATAATTTCTGAGGAAATAATCTTACTCACAGTGTGCTTCAGAATGATCTAATCATTTATCTCGCAAGTCTTTAAATAATTCAAAGGAAACCTGGCATTTGGATGGCAACTGAACGCATTTTTATGTTACCAAGAAAAGATTAAATTTCAGAAACATGCTGTAATTGAAAGAGCAATAGAGATTATGACAATAGTCTTCATATACAACTGTACTGTGCTAACTGTTCACAGCTTGTTGAGGTAGGGATTCCTTGTGCCACCTGGGGAGTGGGAGAGGACTGTAAAGTGAGAAGCTGCTTTTCCCTACCTAGTCTTGCTGCTAGTAAAAATCTCTCACTGTTCCACACCACTACAGAATTTTCATTCCTGCCAGTTTGGATGGTTTATCTCTCACCATACTTGTCAAATGTGCAGATTTAACAGTTTCAGGCCAAGGTTGATTGTGCTTCAGATCATATATGCATGCATGCGTGTGATGACTGGGTCCTGGGGAACACATGGCACACAAGTCAATGTAATGGATCATAATGGGAGCCTGGATCCACAGAGGCCCAACAATTGTAGCTATATCACAGAATAAATAGAAGAGGAAAAGGACAAGCTGCTCTAGGGCTGGAGAAAGCAGTCCTGACACATGGACATGAGCCCAGATACTTTGGGAGTTTGAAATATTCCCTCTTGCTCTCTCAAGAGCACAGTGTCATCCAGCTGGTTCCTAGATAAACAAACACAGACAGACAGTGACACTTTCAAGCAATTAATTAGTCCAATTTTCACAGAAGTTAATTTCAGAAATTAGTGTCTTTGTATATCGAGGAGCTTAATCCTGAATGCTCTGATGAATCGAGGTCTTTTTTGGTTTTTCTGCCTTAGCTATTTCGTGGAAGAGGTACTTAAGAACAGAACCTGGCATTAGCCTGTGTCATACACAAATAAATAACTTTTGCATTGTTTACACACCACAGCTAAAAGTAGATATGTCTTTTATTAACCTACTCCCTATACTTCAGGTACTAATATCTATGAACACCATAACATTAAAAATAGGTAGATAAAGGTTAAGCTTGGTTTCCACATTCTCTATGTGCATATTTCTCTCTGTCTAGTGCTTCAGCACAATGTTTTACTGACAGTTTTCATTAGTCAGTTCCTATTCTAGATGTAAATTAACCGGTCTCACAAACAAGATTCCTCTTTATCACTGCAGTCCTCACATCTTGATTTTTAGACAATTTTTCACAGGGTTATTCATTAATTAGGTCTTTAATTATGGATTAATTAGCAGCTGAATTACAATATTCCTCATACTTCCTCAACACTTGTAGCACTAATATGCTTGCCATCAAGAATGACAGATGTTACATATACAAGGGAATTTATTATAGATGTATTCTCCTAGCACTTGAGTGAGCTGACTAATTATTCTTCCACTGACAATGAAGGTAATGAAACACTGAACTGATGTAGGTGACATAAATCCATTTTTTTCCACTGGGTATCGCTGAAGAGAGGTCTAATTCTCTTAAGATCAACAGAAGAATGATGTACTTGAAAGGGGCATGTATTTTAAGATGTTTCTTGTCAAAGGAAAAACAGTAAGCTCAAAAGTTTGTTTTGGTTTTGAACACGTGTTTAAGGTTTTGAACACATGAAGGTAGTTGTAATCAGCAGGTCTAAGCAATTGTCTTAGGTAGTACAAAACAGGGTCCTGGGAAACCTAGACTATGTGTTAAAAACTGATTAGAGATACTCCACTTAAATACTCACTCATGGACCAATGGCAAATAGATTTGCACTCATTGCCACTGAGGTTTTCACATACAATTAAATTATATTAAACATAACACTACAGTTTCAGGTTTCCCAAATTTGTTTCCTGCCCTCCAGTTTTTTAACACAATGTTTAATTGTCTTTTCTTAAGGTTACTGAACCACCTCCAGAAAGGGAGGCATCTGCTACTACCTTTCATGTACCTTCAGGGGGTCCAGCTTCTGAAGTTATCTATGTGGATGATGGCATCATAAATATCATTTTAGGCTCACTGTCCTAATTGTGACTAACCAAAGACCCTCAAAATTTTTATAATTTTGTTTTCCTCAGAGGGGGCCATTTTCCATATGCTGAACTAAGAATCCCATCCTGTCATCTGCCACTACTGTATAAGAAGAGCAAAACCCATGTCTGACTGATAGCAATCCTATGCCCAGCGTTAAATACAAGATCATTAGTTGTATAAAGAGTAAAATAGTCATAGCCAGTTCTGAGGCTGTTAAATTCTGTGATTTAAGAAAATATGGCAGTTAATATAGATAAGTAAGAGATGATAATGCTTTCGACTACTCCACTAGCCAAATTATCTTAACTCAAATGGTCCACCCCACCACAGAGCTGTGAGTTAGCAGATATATTTTATCATCTCTTTTCTCCCATCACAGGTTTTATTTTTCCCACAAAACCTTCCTATGCCTGCGGATAGGAGACACAGGTAACATGGACAGCTGGTTATCTTCCTTTGGAATAATTTTCTACTTTGACCTTCTGCCTGAGAAGATCAAATCAAATTAAACTTTTAGTTGAATCTACCACTTAGGAGAATAAACATAATCATCTATCTCTGATTTTTGAAATAGTGCTCATTTAACTACTTTTGAGAGGATGAGGGATGGTCAGTACTTTTTAGCCTACAGAAAGTAACGTGAGTGATAGCGCATAAATTCTGATGGTAACAACAACAATAATGACAATATTTGGATGTAAATGATAGACTTTGATCACAAAATATTTAGCAGGCTATATTTCCTATGCCAGTTAGATTAGCTGTAAATATCCTACAGAAACTGAAGTTCTATTACTCTCTTTAAATTTCACTGTAAATTTTGGAAGAAAAAAAGATAAATGACCAACATCTCCAACCATTTTTTTTTAATTGAAAATCATTCTCACACCAGCATATGTCCTTGAGATGCAATAACAAGGGTTTATTATAACTGAGTCCTGAAAGCTCTCTAAATTAAAAAGTTTGGTTTTTTCACAAGTGTAAATCTACTTAGAGAAACTCTGTATGTTGAAACCGTGTTCTCTGTATGGGGTGAATCTTAGTCACTTTAATGATATCCACCAAATATACTACTTTGGACTAAACACTCCATGTTCCATTTATTTTCCCCATGTAAAAATCCACTGCTCAGAAGCAGCAACAAAGACATGACAACATTTTCCCTGCCATTTTCCACCTTGACCCCACACATCTGAAAGAACACAATAATCAGCAAAATTGTCACTTACGTACTACTAAAGAACACGCGTGTCCAGACCTCCTGAGTGTGCTCTGTGGTTGTTGAATTCGGAACACTGAAGTTGTTTATAGCAGTAGCATAGCGCATGGCCAGCCAGACTTGTTTGAATCCAACAGCGTGACTAGCCTCCCAGATGTACTAATATGCTATATTTGTAAAGTGATAACATGATCTGTGGTCTTACTGCAGAGACACAGGCTGGATAAAGTGTCTGCACTGCATGACTCAACACAGGATGAGAGACAACAGTGCAAGGACAGCCTTTCATTTGCTCCAAGGAAAGTGTGACAGAGCTAATGTTGCTTATCCTCGTGTAGTTGCTTTGGAAAAAGGGGCAAGCAGAAAAAAAAATACATATTCTTCATTCTTTTGCTGGAGACTACCTCTTTCTTCCCATGTCCATGCAACTCTGAGAAAAATACACACACACACACACTCAGACAATCACCATATAATTGCTATGAGTGGCTGATTTACAGCAAATGCTGCTTTTTCTTCCTGATGACCACTTCTTGGCATTAATGGCAGTATTCCTGCATGCTGTTAGTGGACCTGCAGGTTTGGAATGTGGGCATTCTGTATCTCTGCTGCAGAATCGGCATCACCATGGCCTCAGAAGGTTGATAGATGGTCCTGAGCCATGAGCAGAAGGGGAGGTTCCCAGGAGTGTGCAGGAAGGATGTTGCAAACAAGGACAGAGAGGCTCTCTACCAGTGCTCTCATGGCCGTCCCTGACAATTCAGCACAAAAGGTCATCATTTTGTTATTGTGTCTTTGATAAAATGAGCCCATCCATTTATAATTAGAAAAGCCTCCTTAGTCAAAAAAGAACTGATTTACAGCTTATCAGAGGAAGAAATAAAATAGTTTAGGTAAGGGTTTAGGTTTGATGTTTTCAAAAAAATAAAGTTTTTCATCAGAAACATTTCCAAAAACTGCTTTTGTTTTAATTTCCTTCTAAATTCAGCTTTTTGACTGAAATAATGTTTTATTTTCTGAGTTTAAAAAAAAAACAAACCTGGTATTTTTAAACAATTTCTGTTTCTTTTTCTTCATTGCCTGTGATAATAAGCATTAATTAATGCCACTGGGTTTGCTTGAAACTTGGCAAGATACTAGTTTTACATTGCTGCATTTTCAGTGCCGTCATTGAAATCACATTATATTTGTACCAACAGAATGGGAAAGTCAAGGAAAGTGGATTTAAACACTCAATTTTATCCTTGGGTCCAAAGGAGGTAATATCAGGCTTCACTTTGATCTTTTCCAGTGCAGTGTGTTTCAAGGTATGGTGACACACCTGAAGGATCTACATCACAACTCCTTACCATTCAGTCATCTTATTCTTCACAGACACTGATGATAGAAAGGGATCATGACGTCCAAGCTGTCTAACACAATTTTTTCTTCTGATACAACCACCCACAAAGTTACATGTTTTTGCCAAATATTTGGGTTTCCAGTAGCAGTAAGCATTATCAGACTTCAGGAGCATGAGCTGATGAAGCAATCAGTGACATACTGTGCGGCAAGGAAGGTGCATCTCTTCTGTGTTCGAAAGCATGATCTATATTTTTGCTTTCTTGCACACTGCCTAGGAATACTTGTTCCTATATTTTTGTTCAGAACACAAGAACATGAAATAATATTTAGTTAGCAATTATATTAAGGAACATGTGATCTCCATCTCACTTTTTAAGGAACCACCACTGCTCTTTAAATGTTGAATACTGAGATGCACTTCGGTAACAGAAAGCTGACCTTGGCATTAATTCCCTGGCCCTAACCAAGGATTCATAGATGAGCTATCCTTCAAACTACAGTCAGAGCTTATCCATGTGAGAGACTTGGGATGTTTGCTGGGGAAGGAATGAGAAAAAGAAATCATTTTGTGAAATAGGCATTACCTAACTAAAGAAAGAGGAAAAAAAGGCTGTGCTATTAAGGAGAAAGCAGTAAAAATAGAAAAACAACTAAGGAAGGGCAATGAAAGAGTTAGAGGGGATTCAAAAAGTAACTGGAGACACGGAAAAGAGACAGAGAGACAGAATATATAATATTTTTTACTTGTAGATCTCAGTAGAGTTGACAAAAATAGACTAAGGAAAAAGAAAACTGTAAGTCAATACATAAATGTGTCTCCAAAATCAGCTTTATGCAGCTTTGTGCATCTATGGTTGCACAAATCCAATCAAAGCTCAGTCCACTCGTGGAGCTAACAGGGGAAAAGCTATAGCAGCAAATAGTAGGAAAATCGGTGGTACAGATAATACCATAAAACCAGAAGCAAGGGAATAGTACACAGCATACTACTCAGCCCAGTGAACAGTCAGAAGGCCTGTTTGCAAGCAACCAAACCTATTGGCTGGGGAGCCAGCGCTGGCATCCCTGACATCCCAGTCTTTGGAACAGCTTGCAAAAATGCTCAAGTTTTCACAGTGTGAAGCCAGCTGCTGCACAAGGCAGCAGCTGTACTGCTTCCAGTGATAAGTTTGTCCTGAAAGCAATACAGCCTTCATCGTGAAGCAGTATACTCATCTATCTCTGCTTCTACCGTAGGGTAGCAGCAGACCCATGGCACATGATAAATCAACAACACAGATAATTCAGCTAGAGTCAATGAGAATGACTATTAACGAACTATCCAAGGGATATTTCTTTTCTCCTCTTGTGCTTTAGCTGGAACACATCTTCTCTAATTAAACAATCTCTTCTGATTTTTTACTTTATAGAAATGTCACAAAATAAAAGTAACAAAGAGACTAACAACACAATCTACCATATAAATGATGGCCATACATAATCATTGCAGTACATATGCTTATTTTTCTGGTCTGTCTTCATTGTTCATTTTACTAAGGATGATAATATTATGCAACTAAATTAAGGTCAATAGAAGGCTTGAGGCATTCAGATCAGTGTCTGGGTAACACAGGCTCCAGCCAAGACCTAGCATGAGTAGAAGTAGAAAGAGCATTTAATGTGTTCAATGTACCTTCACATCAATACTTCAGATCTAAAAGACTGACAACAGAAGTGGTCCTAGCATAGCTGTTATTAAAATGCCTACTAGAAGGAAACACATGACAATTAACAACTTTTTAGGGATATAATTCCCATAAATATACAAGGCAAAATCTACCTGAGAACTTACACAAAGTCAGGCTGAAAGAGGACAGAATTGGATACACTAATTTATCATATACTGAACAAAACTGTTCAGCAAAAATAAAACCTTTTACTTGCTGCTTTCTTTTCTCACTATCCATATGGCCTTCAGTCTTGAGCTGTCAGAGCTGCGGAATAACTGAACTGATACTGCAGAATCCATAAATCACATTAGAAGTCACTTCAGCAGGTCAGATTCTTATGTCTGTGACCTTTCAGTCTTGAGATGTCAGTCCCTTCTGATGCAACCTAAGTACATATTCATCTAATAAAGATCCAATTTATAATTCCTGACATAGTTACAGCAAAGAAGTGATTCTTCTGAAATATGCCTGGAACAGTATTATAATGGGCAGTCTCAGACAGTGGTCATGATTCTGGGCTCTGAGTCACACTGTCTTGCTCTTCTGAGGTCTTTTGTGCGGTCTTCACTCTGCCATCACACAAGTGCTTCAGCAGGCTTGGCTTATAGCTCATCTTAAATTTTTTGGATTGAGGTTGAAAACAAACCCTTTCTCTTGCTGTTTAGGGAGTTCACTAGAGGCCTTATTGACTTAATACATAAATACTCAGGAGTCAGAACTCAAAAGTGGTCTGGAAATGAGGAACACTCAAAGAACCACAAGATACCTATGTATTTGTCTCCAGCATCTAATAAATATCTTAAAAATAATTTTAATTCATTGAGACTGTTTGTCCAGAGGTAAGTTCACCTCCAGTAAATGTACAAGGACTTTCAAATCATGACAAGCAGAATGTCTAGGAGTTCATGAAGGATTGTGCAGGCATGGTAAGGAAGAAATGTAGAACTTAAAATCAAGAGTTGTACAAGACACCACAGGCTTTGAGTAGACAACTAGGCTGTGGCTAATTGAGTTCCTCCCAGGAGATTCCTAGCAAGGTTATAAGAGTTCCTAAGATGAAAACATGTCAGCATTTATATTAGTATTTGATGATCAGCCCTCCATATGAAAGATGCACATATTTGTATGGTGGAAGCACAGTTTTACTCAGTCTCAGGTTCCTTTTAGAGCTACTTAAATTTGTACCTGATTTAAACTGAATAACCTCATTTAAGAAGCATTTTCTGAACTAAGTGATGGGCATGGTATGTATTGATCCCTCTCATTACATTTAATTGTGCCACAAATTAAAGGTATAAGACCCATTAGTGTGAATGAACAGAATGAGATGTATGTTACGTTTGACTGACCAGCAATTTCTGAGAACAGGAGGCTTTGTGGTAGGAGCCAGGTTTAGTAGACAGCCTCATTAGATGTGTCATTAAAGGGAGCAAACCACAGCCATCTCTCCATCTTCCTGCAGTGAAACAGCACAAGCTCTTTCCAGGAGTGCATATCTTCATCAGAGTGCACTACCAAGGGACAAACTTATAGTTTTACAAGGACAATTAAATCTAGAAGGAGAAAAATCAAAGGAAAACTCAGTTCTCTTTATAGACACTTTTCCCTGCCTGGAGCTCAGGAGCAAACAGACCACTGGGCTATCAAGTGCAATACCCTGGCTAGGCAGCCTATTTAGGTAGTACATCTGAGAGGGTGAGGCAACTCTCTAACCTATGAAAACTGCAGCACACCACAGAGCACCACAGATTTATGGCTCATGCCTCATTATGCTCTGCTGCGGTGTACTAAAGAAAACAAAAAAAATGTTCCTACTCTGAGCCAGCTACAAAGCAGCATGCATACTGCTGTCATCCCCACCTCCTCCCTCCCCTCCCCTGGCAGACCTGCCACTTTACAAAAACACAGCAGGAGAGGATATTTTTAAGAATGAAACAGAGTACCATGTATTCTCCAAATTATAGAGACACCTACCTTTTCATATTCATAGCACTGAACTCTGAGATTTTTTGCCTTTGACTATACTGTTAGAGAGAGATGAATACAAATATCTGCTTTTTCCCTTATTACTATGTGCCACATGGAGCCTCAGGGATAAATCAGTTTGGGCAGTCTGTTTTACAATGGTACAGGTACATGCAAGAATATGTTACTAGAGCATGTCATGGTCTAGCATGACTGCCTTATCCCAGTAGTCCCACTCTAGTGCCATCCATAATAGATTCCACAAGGGTTTATGCCTCTCTTACTAGGCTACAGATGGTAACTTTCATAAATGAACACCATGTAGGAGTACTAGCCACAGATAGAAAAGAGAAAGAAGAGAAGCTCTCTTTGTCTACTAATTCAGAAATATTTTTATTTTTAATTTATGACCTGCTGCTTGTAAGATAAAAAGTTCAACCATAAGCAATTTTTGATACTTAAACTTTTTTTTTTTAATCCCCCATGCCTTGTATGCATTCCTTAAATGTCTCATGCTTGGAATTAATTGTCACAAGAACACACACAGAACACACAGAAATAATAAGGTTGGAAAAGACCATGGAGATCATCAAGTCCAACCTTTACCTAGGTTAACAACCTATCCAACATCAGTACAACATCTATACCATCTAAACCATTTAAACCATCTAAACCATCCCACTAAGTTCATCATCTAACCTATCCTTAAACACATCCAGGGATGGTGACTCCACCACCTCCCTGGGAAGCCCATTCCAGTGGGAGATCACTCTCACTGTCAAAAAGTTCCTCCTGATATCCAACCTAAACCTGCCCTGACGCAGCCTAAGACTGTGTCCTCTCATTCTGTCACTGGGAGCCTGAGAGAAGAGACCGACCCCCGCCTGACTACAACCTCCTTTCAGGTAGTTATAGACAGTGATAAGGTCACCCCTGAGCCTCCTCTTCTCCAGGCTGAACAACCCCAGCTCCCTCAGCCGTTCCTCATAGGGCTTGTGCTCCAGCCCCTTCACCATCCTCGTTGCCCTTCTCTGGACACATTCCAGCAACTCAATATCCTTCTTAAACTGAGGGGCCCAGAACTGGACACAGTACTCGAGCTGTGGCCTAACCAGTGCCAAGTACAAGGGAAGGATAACTTCCCTGGTCCTACTGGCAACACTATTCTTGATGCAGGCCAGGATGCCATTGGCCTTCTTGGCCACCTGGGCACACTGCTGGCTCATATTCAGCTTCCTATCAACCAGCACTCCCAAGTCCCTCTCTGCCTCGGCATCCTCCAGCCACACCGACCCCAGCCCATAACTCTGCATGGGGTTATTGTGGCCAAAGTGTAAAACTCGGCACTTGGATTTATTAAACCTCATGCTATTGGACTCAGCCCATCTATCCAGCCTGTCAAGGTCTCTCTGCAGAGCCCTCCTTCGAAGACACAAAAGAAAATATGAAAATAGTACTGACCTTTTCAGACCCCCTGGTCTAAGGAGAATGAACTTGAATTTGATTAAATGTAGGAATAGAAACACCAAAGGATTAAAAAAAAAAAAAAAAAGAAGTAAACAGAGAACTCATGAGGCTGTCACACGAGTCAAGCCAGCAAATGAAGAAAAACTGACATCAGAAAACAAATTTGGCCTCCAGTGCTAGGTACCTACTCCTGCCTTTAGAAGGAAGAAGGTGTAAACTGAACTTAGATCATCGTCCTAACACATGGTTAACCAAAGGAGGCTGAACTAAAAGTTCAATGGAACTTTGGGATTCTGACTCATGATCAAGGATTGCCTACTAGAATAGCAAACGTCTATTGCCTGCTCACCACCAGTTCTGCCGATGTAAGAGTAGACTATAAAGGGTATCTGAAGCATATTTGCAGACAGAATTTTAAGGCTGGCTAGCACTAGTTTCCATTTTACCTAAAATTATCAAGCAGTTTCAATGTTTTAGTCACTCAAAAGATCTCTTGAAGGGCACATGAGCCAGAAAAAAAGAGTTAATTACAATAAAAGTAATTAACTTAAACAGAAAATTTGCCTTGACAGTTTTCAGAATTTGCTTTTTGCTCATGTGCTGCCAGTCACCTCTTCTGCCCCTATCTGCCCAATATTTTTGAGCTTTTGCCAAATTCTTATCATAATTTTACAATGTAAGATAGAGTCCATAGGGAAAAATAGTTTTAGTCCATACCTACAGACACTGAGCAAAGGAAATGTAAATATGGACATGACCATCTTCAAGAGAAGCAACTTTCAGACAAATACATCAAAAAAAGGTCACTGAGTGACTTCTCAACTCAGTGTCACACTACTGGTTATAGATTAAATTTAGGTGACACTGGCATGACTTAACTATTGCAATAGTTTAAGTGATCTTCTTATGCTTGCAACCTAGATGAGTGAGCCATCAGACAAGAATAATTTCTAGTTTCAAAGTGATACATAAGAAGCTAGCTTAAACTAAGGCAACAAAGCTCAATCTACAGTAGCAATTGAAAATTTGTTTTCACTGTCGATGTTGTGCCGCCAGAGTTAAGCTAGTTTTGTAGTGCTTCTCTCTGTATTTTATTTCACTCTCTGTACTGAAAACTGAGATGAAAGAAATTACACTGAATGAAAGCTCAACCTCAAAAGACACCATTTTAACACAGCCGTTATAAAGAATTCAAGAAAAGCCCTGAAAGGGAGAGAAACAGCTCCATTGTGCCAGTCTGATGGGTTGTTAATGGGTTTCATTCATATAGAGTACAAGGGTTTAACTTAATAGGAGGAAATACAACGCCAAGAATAAGAATGGTGTCCTGAAGGTGGATAAGGAGAAGTTTCAATTTTATGAATATTCTAAATGCACATTTATATTGATAAGGCAATTCATATAGAAACACTCGGCAGCTCCTCTTCACATGACTCATGGGGCGTGTTATCAGAAGGTGGATACCACTGAATCAAATATTTAGCTGGAGCAGAATACAGTTTCTGCAAAAGAATGTCTATACTGCAAGGTAAAGACACCAAGTTTGCTGACTCTGCAACCTATAAATCTTTACATTGCCAAAATCCAGAAGATATTTATCCCCATGCCATGGAAGCTGGAGGGTGTGGGGAGCTCTGTGAATGGTACATAGTGTGGAGGTGACACCCAGTTCCAGAAGTCTCACCACTCACCTACAAAAGAACGAGGTTTGGGTTTGGCAAGTGTATTTTTTTTCAAGGATGACTACTGACGCTGGCTCTAGCAGCACTTTCTGGTCTCACAACCCGGTCAGATGTGTTAGTCATTTCTGTGACCAGATACCTACCATCATGTTTTGTGTGCCATAGTCTTCAGATGAAAAACACACTTGAAAGTCTTGACAGTCTTTACGGATTAAAAGAGTCACATTAACCAATTCTGTTCTAGCAGCACAGTAGTGACAGCATTATCCATTACCAGTACAGTTTTATGCAGCTGAGCTTTGTATTGTAGACAACTGCAAATATTAAAGGTGCTACACCATTAAATATACATTATCTTTCAGTCTGTCATGTGAACGTTACAAGAGGGGTCAGTGGCAATTACAGAATTTAATTACAGGTGGAGAAAAAGCAGTTTATCACAGCAGATGATGAATTGCAGAAAAGGATGAAAGACTCTTTGTCTGTCTGGGCAATTCATACAAATTAAACAGTAACTTTAGCATAATAAAGCTAGTAGAATGTAAGGATTTTTAAAAAATAGTTTAAATAGTGTTTAATTTGCTTAAATGAACTATGCCATTAGGATCCAAAATCATCATTTTGATTTGGAAGGCAAGTTTCAATAAGCCAAATCTTTAGCTCAGCTTTAATAATTGTATTACAGAATTATAAATGAAATCTGAGGTGTAACAGAAACAATGAACTCATAAGTAAGTCTGGTAGTCAAGTCTTAGAAAGTTTAAAGTCAGAGACATAGAAAATAATTTTGATGGAAATATTTTGTTATATTTGTAACTATTTTCAACAATAGATAAATGTACATTTATGCTAGGGCACAGGTTTCTAACACAGATTCAGAAAATCATATGAAGAGCTTAGGTACTACAACAGGAATAACAAAATGCCCCTAAAAGGAGAGATGTTATTGAAACCGTTGTAAAGATAGTCACTGTGGTGAAAATATCTTTTAAGAAAGCCCTTGTAACTTCAGCGTCTTTTGAATTGTGTCCCCTGCTACTGAAGTCACCGGTCAGTGTTTTTCATCAGCTGATCAAAGTCCTCTGGTGCTGTTGAAGAAAAGGCTCCCGCATCTTATTTGCTTAGAGGTGAGTAGCCTTTTCCTTGTGTCCTACTCATAATTACTCACAGCCAGTTTGATCTTGTTGTGCTTGCACAATCTTGATCTGCAGCAGTACAGGAGCTGAAAAAAGGACACCTCAGTCAGGTTTCTTGCCTCTACAATTACCAAACACACAGGATGCCAGGACTAAATGAACTAGGAAAAATACACACTATGAAAAACAGAACAATTAAAATCTGTGTTTCTCAGTACAGAAGAAGAAAAGAAAGGATTTATGTGCCACTTTATTCTGTATCCACAAGCAGTCTGTGACAAAAAAAAAAAAAAAATCGGAAATGACAAGTTGTTTTCTGACTGTCATTGATTCTCAGGTGATTTGCGTTTTAAATGGGTTTTCCTTTGACGTGATAAGTCTAACTGGAAGACTGTGGCAGAGATTTGAGATCTGCATTATAAGCAGTAATGAAGGAGCATAGAAAATTATATACTTTTTTTTTAAAGAGATAAAAAGACACTTTTTACTGATTCAAGTTTGCAGAGCCTGTTTTTAATCTGTTGCAGGGCTACATGAGGCCCCTGATAGGAGGCAGAAGACCTGGGATAAAACCTGCCTGAAAAGAAAAAACCTACCAGACCTCCTTCAGTCTTTTCCTCTGCCCTGGATACTTCCATCTGCCCCTCTCTTCTTTTGGCACTGGTAGTTGCATTGTTCCAGACACAGCAGGTTTGGGTAGTTGAAGCATAAGAGGAAAACATCCCAGCTATTTTGCAGTGTTAGTTTCTGTCTGGTGAACTCCCCACCTGGCAGGCCACAGCAGGTGGGATGGTCTGCCTCAGCAAAAGGAAGTGTCCCACACATGCACAAGTCTAGGAAAGCAGGACTGTGACAAAGCCGAATTAGTTCAGCTCTCGGGAAACTGAAGTCTCAGCAGTCTAGGAAAAGCAAGCACAAGTTTTTTGAACTGCTGGTAAGAAAGCTAATGACTGTACTGCTCCTGAGAAGGTTTTAAGAGCTCTAAAATGGTCTTCAGAAAACCTCTAGAGACCTCAAAGAACTTTCTGTCTTCTATCAAGAGATTGTATACAGATATTTGAAATTTTATATTTTTAATTTGAATGTTGACTACAAATATTGATAGATTTGGTGCAAGTGTGGATGAGAGCATCTGGAATAATTTCCAGTACAGTGAGAAGCACCTACTGTGCTGTGCTTGTGCTCTGCAGTGATCATGAGCTAAATGCCAGGCAACGAATGCATCAGACCTCTGCTTTGCTCTAAGTGGTTCCTGACCAAGGTATCCATGGCATCTCTGAGGAACTACTATTTCGCTGTAGTATATTTCTGGTCCACAAAGCCAGTGTCTTGCTAGCATAAGATTTTGGGACCCAGATCCAGAATTTTCCCTATGTGTTCAACGGCCTGTTCTGAAAGAGAACAACGTACACTATAGCAAATTTTGCCTACAGATCTAAGGTCTGAGTAGCATATACAGGTGTCTGGTGGCCTTATTTCTGCATAATGACATGTAGTCCAAGTCTGAATGTAGCATTTAAGGCATGGTTTCATGAGACAGGGTAAACTAAGATCAATTTCATTAAAAGAGGGAAGTTTTTAAGTTCCTTTTTCCTTTACATGGTCAAGGCCAAAGCAAGAGAAAAAGTGAGGCAAACTTCAGACTCCTTGGTTGTAGAGCAGAGAAAGGGATATGATAATCACAAGAAAACCCTAGTTCCTTCCCTGTTCCTAGCTGAATACTTCCATACGTACTTTGCATCAGCTCTGACAATAATCATTTTCTCTCTGGGAGCTTATACTTAACTCAGAAGAAACTGTTCCAGCAACATATATTAGCAGCTTTATGAGAAAGAAATCAGTTTAGAAAAGGATTCCTGGATCTAACATGTACCCTTGCAAGTAGGCTGCTCAGAAAGGAATGGAAAGAAAAAAAAAGCAGAGGGGCAGACGGAGATTTCAGAGAAAAGAATAAAATTGATTCATGGAATATCCTGAGTTGGAAGCATCCACAAGGATAATCAAAGTCCAGCTCCTGGCTCTGTAGAGGACAACCGCAAGAATCACATTATTGTGTTTTCCTGTAAGAGGAAGCCAGTTTTCTTATTCAGTTCATCAGGATGCAAAACTTTAAACTAAGGGAAAAGGTGGGGGGTGGGCGACCAGGGATAAGAAATGAGAAAGAATTTCATAACACTATTAGTTTTTCTTAAGTCATAAATGCTTGGGACATTCTTCGAAGAGGGGCATTGAGTTTCTCCTCTGGGGTCATGTTAGTTCACTACCCAATTCATCATCATTTAACACTCCATGTACACATCATTCCCTAGGATTTAAAGGTATTTACAGTTACACACCAGGAAAACTCAGAGTATGTTTACTGGCACAGGTTATTTTGCTTCGATTTATGCTCTGGCAATTGTAAATACAACTGTGGCTAAGATAAAAGTGGCTAACATTCTGCATGGTCTGTAAGTTTCTGCTGATGTTTGATGCATTCGTGCCACCCTGTCTAATCTGCTCCCTGAAAAATAATTTTTAAAAAAAGAAAAAAAAAACAGAAAAAAACATAGTTTATTATATTCCAGTTTACATAGCTAGGAGCTTAACTTACATGGTTGCATCAGTCCCAGCACATATCCATTCTATTTTACACAACCGCTGTTATGCAAAGTGTAATATATCTTTACAGATATGATCCATATAAAAAATGCTGTTGACCTGCTGTTCAATCCTTGTACCAGTACGACATGGATGTCTTATTGTGTATTCTTATCACATTGCAGATGAGTGAGTTTGTGGTGTTTCTGACCCAGTTTTTATAATCCAATATTTCATCTTTACATATTTAACCACTTTTATATCCAAGGTTAATTTCAGTGTGATTGCTGAGGTGGTGGTAAACTGGCAACAGAAGTCATGGTTTCACTGCCTTCTTTTCCAAATCCCCTTTCCACTTCTCCTGCTTTCGACCAAGGAACACTCAATCTGATATTGGATGAGCAAATTCAAGCCTCAGACCAAAGAAAGAAAAAAACATTTTGTTTCATTAATCAATGTGTTTTCTCTCTGAAGAGATGAGAGGGTGTGATCAGCCAATGACTAGGAGCAGTTCACCAGACCGGAGTAGCTCGTATATTTCCTATTAAACAGCATGATCTGCCGTGCCCAGTCCAAAAAGAACTGCATCATATCAATAGTGAAGAATACAAAGGGGAAAAAAAATCCCTCCCCTAACTCATGCACTAGGGATCTCCAGTGTTTTCAGCATGATGGGAATGATGCCATAACCAACACATTGGCTTCGCTGTTGAAGCACAGCCTCTTCCATTTCAGGCTCAGCAGTGAATGATGCAAACTGCTTGTAAAATAGTATGAGTATGTCCAGCCCAAAATTTTCACAGCTGTTTGAAATCAGAGTTCAACCATAGGAAAGGGGGTAAAACACAAACTTGTTCATAAATATATATATGTATGTATGTATGTATACCATTAATCCCTTTTAATCAAATTTGGAAAGTCTCACACACCTGAAAAACTCAGGACATTTGTGTGGAGGAGCTGATAACTGCTATCACTGCCTCCTCGTTGGCTCTTCATTGGCAGCTTCACACTTCTCACTGTTCTGCAAGCATCAATTCAGAATGATCCACAACACTATCAGCTCAATTTAACACCAAGAAGCTGAAGCCAGTAAAAGAGGAGATATGTTACAAACTATGAAAGTGCTGCAAGGAATTCTCTGACCTTAATATGGTTCTCAGTACATCCTGGAAAAGACACAGCTGCTCCCTTTCCGTAGATTTATCTTTTCACTTTATATGCATATATGTATCTTGCATATATAAATATACATATGCATATATACATATATATGCACACACACATATATATGGTTATATCCATAAGCATCCAGGGAATGTTAGTACTCTAGAGTAAAATTTTTGTAATCATCTATTTATATCTGACCTTAAAGTACCATTACCCCAAGTTACCTAGAAAACTATTGCACATTTTTCTCATATAGCTGTGCACATGAGAAAAAAAAGATGCTTTTTTTTTTTTTTTCAACAACCGCAGTACAGTCATTCCTTTGTGCTTTCAGGAAACTGCACTGATTCTGTGAGATCCATCCCAAATAGCTGCAGATGATGGCCAGTGAAAGAACAAGCAGTGATTACCGAAGGGGCCACTAATTCACTAATTTCAGCAGTAGTGGAATTGACTGATTATTAGCCCCCATTTGAAATCTTCTTTAAGATAATGGAGGTATGGCCTCTAATCCTTTATTCTCTATTGCTTTGACCTTGTGTTGTGCCCTTGTGTTGCAAAATGAGTGCATAAATCCATACTGTCAAACTATTCCTCCCAGAGGGCTGGGCCCTTTGACATGGCAATTTATGTATAATTTACAATGCCCACAAAGCTTTGTTTGTGTCAAAGAGTCTTCACCACCTGCCTGACATTCACCTGATGATTTGTTCAAATTTAAACTTTACAGGTGCAAATTTCCTTGAGGCAAGGACCATCAGCATACAAGGCAAGGTTAGCATACAAGATCTTTCTGTTTTATATTGGCTTGGAAAATCCTTAAGCCTACCTAGTGATCCTGTGATTTCATGAGGCTTTGACAGGACTAACGACTTAGTTTGTTGCAGCTTTCAATTCCATGCCAAGTAATGGCTGGGCCTCTAGAATGGAAGGGATTGATTGGATCAAAATTGCCTGCTACCTCATGACTCAACCCTATTAGATATCCTAGACTAAATGGAATTAGGAGTTCTTTCGAATATGAGAAAACATTCAACTAATTGCTGCAGTGTTTTAATTAGATATTTCCTTGAATGTGTTAGAGATGAGTTTTCGTCATCCACAAAAATTTTTCTGTGCCACCTGCTGGCTTTCCTAAATATTCCTGGGGCAGTTATGACTGCGTCGGTAAAAATAACCCTTCATCCCGCGTATATCAGTGAAAATACATCTGCCTTGACACCTGCTGCTAAATGTGTGCAGTACGGGGCAGTATGTGTCAGATACACTGGCAGCGTGTATCTGCTGTGACATACGTTAACCCAGCTGAGCTGTAGTCGAGATATCCGTACTGGGACTGAGGGGTAGACAGGTGATAATTGCCTTTCAATGGTTTATCGACTAACTTACTAGGCAGGAAAGCAGCGGTAGCAGCATTTAAGCCTTACATGACATAACTTGGAAAGCTGCTTCAAGTTGTCACAGTAAGCCGTTCTTGAAAAAGACCGATAGTCAGCAATGGTTGGAGGAACTTGACAACAGACTACATTGTTATTTCTTCCTTGCTTTTGAAAGTATACAGAAGGATAATGAGTAAAGAACTTCGTTACTAGGCTAGAAAGGTCAAGATCCTCTTTATAGCTCTGTTAGTGCTCTTGACTGATTTTTTTAGTAACAGAAAGGGAAAGATTTCTCTGCTTTTCCAACGGATTAAATTTAGCTAATATGAACTTCTGCTATTTTTTTTTTAATCATATACTCCACTTTTGAGGGACTCCTCCACCTTTCTCACCTATGCTGCAATTTAGACTTGTACTTCATGCCTCTGCAGAGCTCCCTTTTGTGTATTGAGTTCATTTGTGTTCTGCTTCTGTTCTCTGACACAATCAAGCTGGAACTGGTATTTGGTTAGAGCTGTCAGTGTGCTAGGGAAGATTTGAAAATATTTTCCTTTTTTCTTATTTATACTGTATTTATATTTTTAAAATTCAGAGCACAGCAGAAGTCATCCACAGAAATGGACTGACTGTTGCACTAGACCACAACCACACCTAAGAGATGTTGGATTATCCCTAAAGTCAATTAATAGAACAAATATATTTTCAAAGGTATATACTCAGCTACCTCACATTGGCCTCACATACAGTAAGTTCCTCTGCCACTTTATAATTAAAAATTAGGCATTGGAACAGTTTTTCTGCTATAGGAATTGTGGCAACATGGCTGAATAATTCACACTACCTACCTTAGTGATTTTTGCCTGTCCCTCTTTTGCTAATTGTGAACAGACTTCAATACTTTTCAACTAGCTATCAAAAAACTGAGCTCTCCACCTCCATTTAATTTCTAAAGTTTTGACCACCATAATTCTCTGCAAGCTCCTAGTCCTTGATTTATGAGTTGCTCTTATTTTAAGATAGTTCTAACAGAAATTCTCAAGTTTTCTGGGTTCATTCTTGTAGGAAAGTATTTCTGCTGACAGTAGAGTTTTCTCAGTTTAGAAAGCTTACAATAACGAATGACCACAAGCTATGACAATTCAAATGTGTGACGTTGTTATGTATTCACCAACCTCTACTTGAGGCTGTTAAAAGTTCTTCAAGCTGAAGCTAGGTAGAGCTTGCTTTTTTTCAAAGGACCTGTTTTCTGATAACTTGAAGCAAATATTTTTTAAAAGGAAGAAGTCACTTAGGCAATGAGATATACGTGCTGTTCTTCAGAAAATGTCTTTTTTCTGTATTAGAAGAGATTTGGTCTTGATAGGAAAAAGCTAGTAATGGATGAGGGAACTAACTTAGCCTTTAAAGATCATACTTTAAAACTTTGGCAATATCCAAAATTTCTGTCCTTAAAATAATTTTTTAGGTACGAACTTACTTGAAAAAAGAAAAATCACGAGTTTTCCTGTGTCCTTGGCGAAATGTTGCTGGCAATAAATTAATACAGCTCCCTGACCATGCAGATGGTCAGTATTTTACTCAAAATGGTGTTACAGAACCATTTCTTCCTGTCACCCTGACTTCAATCTGCATTAGGCAATAATACAAGGAAAATATACTACTGAAGGACTATCCTGTTTCTCAGTTTTTGCTGAAAACATATCAAGCAATTACAGAGCCACAAAAAACAGGGAAGGCAAGACATTAAGAGGTTATCTTATCATCCTGACCTGGGGTGCCGAACGGGATGAAAAACACCCAAATAGAGTATAGTTCTTGTGCAACAGAAATATCCAATATTTCTGTATTTTATAATTTTGTCTTTACTTTTTTCCATTATTTTTTAATATGGTTGAAGAAACTTCACTATTTGTAGCTCTCAGGTGGTCAAACAGAAATGCACGTGTGAAGGTAGGATTTAGGAGTGGAACAGTGTTTTTAATAAAATGTCACAGGCAAGTTGCTAAATTGTTAAACTTTCATAATTGTTATATTTGTCAAACTTCGCAGCAAAAATTGTACTTTGGGGAGTTGTTTGATTTTTTAAGTGTCCTAAATACTTCTGTGACTGATAAACAAAAAATCTAAGGAAATTTCTTAAAGAAGTCTATATTCTTGTTTACCAGTAGACTTGTTTTCAAATCAACACTGTATTTTTCTGTGCTTAACAGAGACTGTAGAGGCTGTTATCCTTCGCAGAAAGGAATTGATTCCTCTCCAAACAGGTGTGTTTCTAGGACTCTACACAGTATACCGCATACTTCAAGATGACTGTGGTAAGTAAATTAGCTACAGAGGCTGAGACAGCAGATATATACCATGCATTTTCTCAATAAACAGGATTCTAAACTGCTAGGTTGCAGAAGGCTGCTGACATCAACATTACAACTAGGACAAACATGCCATCTTGGAGAAACCTGATACCACAGGATAACTGTTTAGTCAGTTGTGTGAGAAAATGCTAAGTCAAAGGTTAATAAAGCAACGAAAAAGGGAAAATCTAGTTTTATAAGAAGATTTGAAAGCTACCTAGAAATCCAAGAATCTGTCTTTTGTCTACTAGGGAAGGAACAAACTGCTGCTCCAGCTTTTCTAGCTTCCACTATCTTCTCTCTTCTGAATAAAACTCTTAACAGCTATTCACAGCTCCTTTCAAATTTCCTGTGCTCCTGAGTGCCCGCCAGAAATGCATTCCAATGGTGCAAAAAGGTTTTTGAATAGAAGGAGAAAACGTGTTCACTGCTGAAAGAATTCCTCCTTTTGAGCTAGGCTAGCCGAGGAAAGTAACGAGAAGGAGGAGATTCTCAAAATACTTTCCCAGGGTGTTATCAGCAGAAAATATCTGCGGTTATTTTCACACTGCCTGTACTCTGCCTTCCCGAATGGAAGAACAGAAAGTTTCCAATTACCTTTGGGCTTAAAAGTGTGATTTCAGAGGTGGATTTTCTTCTTTTAACAGAAACGTTTTATAATATCTAACTAGTAATATCACCTTCTCCCAGATGTTTTAACACTCATGAGAAATTGAAGGAGGCATTTCTTCTAAAGCTGTGGTTTTCTGTAGCTATAGGTTTCTGCTCCTACTACCGTGGAAGGTGTAAGAGAAATCAAACCGATTGCCAGTATACCTCAAGTCACTATCTGGGGATCTTCACACACTTTTGTGAGTGGGTGGGGGAGGGCTGGGAAAGAGGGAAATTTACAAATAGAGATTTTTACACAGGATGTCATTTTCTACAACTGTGTAAAGAAGATATTTGTTTCCTTATCTATAGGTTTTTTCATGTACATCTGACAAGTCTGTTAGTACGTCCCTAATTCCCCAAATTATTTTCCTTGAGAGTTAGAATTTTTAAAACAGTGGTTTTTCCTCCCAAGCACTGCAAGGTACATGAGAATGTATTTTCTTTAGTAAATCATCTCAGGGTATAATATATTTACTTCAATGACTGATATGAAAGTTAAAATGGCAAATTAAATAATGCAGTACCCACTTACATAGTTCAAATTGATGCCTACTACTTACGAGACCATTCTCAGAAATTTTGCTTTTTCTGTCTCATCAAGAAGTTTAATTCGACTGCCACACTTACTTTAGGCTTTATGTACACATGTCTCTTTCTATGGTTAGAAACGTTCCTGCCCTTGCATGTGCAAATGTGTTGGAAGAATTACAAATCTGATTGTATTGTAACTTGGTCTTTTAGATATCTCAATGTCTGTTCTTCGATCATGGCAAAATAAAGCTCGTAGCATTGTCCCAGGGCCTCCCTTAAATCATTTACCTCTTTTTACAAGTTTACACTGTTAATATAAAAAAGGCTTAGCATTTTCAGAGTTTCAAGTTTCCCCTGTTACTCCTTGAACTGTTCACAGTTTTCAAGCTTCACATTTGTCTGCAGTTGATACCTACTTTGTGCCTTAAGGATATCTTTGTGGTCTAAGGATATCTTTTCTGTATAAGTATTCTTAAAGCATAACACTTGCTGGACTTTTTGCTAAACAGTAAACTTTTAAACATGGTTGATTTTGATTTCAGTGCCACAATTCTCTGATTTGTGATTTGTATAGTTCTGTGAGTCAGAGTTTTCCATCTGTACACAGGCAGTCTCCTATAAGAATGGCTATAATGGGCAATAGCTTGTGCTCACAACTGCTAGTAGAAGGAATTCCCTGCAAATTAGCAGCTACAAACTTCACTTGCATGTTTTGCAATAACATCTTTGGAGAAAGTAGCACTAGATTTTTTGAATCCCGGAACAATGGCTCTACCCAAGAGCAGTGGCTGTCCAATTAGGAGCCTGATGGAAATTTAACTGCTAAAACAAGTTTATGCTTAATGTCCTCAGTGAAAGTTTGGAAAGTAGTTTTCAGACCTGAGTAATCCAGAAAAAAACTAGTTTAATTACAAACACAGTGATCCCAAGAGCTGAAGTTAGCCTGTGAGATGTCATTGGGAAGAAATGCATAGCATCTTCTAATGGTTTTGTTATCTTAGCATTAGCCTCTTTTAAAATTTAGCCAGTACATGACTGTCCCTAAAGAATTATTTCATATCAGCTGGCCAGACTCACTTTGGGACAATTTGACCCTTATTTCTGGTGCCTTCTTCAAAAAAGTATGGAAATTTTAACCTGCTTTTAAGTTTCTTGACTTCTCTCCCAGTTTTCTTTCTAGTTCCTAATCTCATTACTACCTTAGATACCATCTAAATAGGTTAATAGACTGCTGCTGTGGAGCACTGAAAATCCGACTAGGCAATCAGTCTTCTGTTTAAAACAGTGTATTGGTTTTTCTGTGGCCAGGTTTTGGTGGCAGTGGGGGGGGGCTGAGGGAGAGGCATCTTCGAGAAGCT
>VXBA01004401.1:102621-136824 GCA_013399895.1 Serilophus lunatus | reverse complement strand
CTCTATAGCTGGGCAAGGGGGAGTGAGAAGGTGGCTGTAGTGGGCCCCTGGCACTCAGCCCGGGTTAAACCACTACAAACAGTCAAGTGAAGCTTTAAATTAAAGATGGGGCCTGAATAAAAATGATAGGTCTAAGCACCTTTACCCAGCAGGACAGACTGGATACAGGGTCACGCTTTGTGGACCTTTTCTGAGATGTTCAGTTATCTTGCCTCACATACAACGAGAAGTGGGGGTTTCTTGTTTGCTGTTCAAATCAAGTGTTTTTAACAAAAAGAAAAAGAAAAAAAAAAGTATTCAAGCAGAGGTATATTAAACAGAAATTACAAGTATTAATTAATTACTGACAGACTTTATCTTTTCATTAAGTGAATTGAAAGGTTCAACAACTTATCTATGCACCATATGGATAACTAGGTCCAGATTCTCTTTGGTGATTAGGCATTGGTCCCTTTTCAGTGCAGGAGGAAAAGTAAGACTTGTTCATACCTTTGGGTAACTCCACAAGTTATGTCAAAAAAGAGAGTAGGCCAAAAAATGTGAACTAAAAGGGGGTTTTGCATCCCTGATTGTCCCTAGACAGACCTTCTGCATGTGGGACACCCCCCAAAAAAGGAGCAGACACACTGACACAAAGGCCTTCAAATATCACTGTGGGTTTATACTTAGCTTCCAGATGTCCAATGGGAGCTGGTGAAGGAGGAAAACAGCAACAGTATTATCAGGCACCTTACACTGAATACTGAAGGTTGCAAAAGCCTTATTGGAAATGACCCAATAATTAACAACATCCCTGATTTAAACCAGAACAAAGAAAATTCCACTGACAGGGTGATAGGAAGCCTTTCTTCAGCAATTCCTTCCATGAGACATAGCTGTAGCAGAAGATTCTGGCTATGATATACCTCATAACAGTCTTCATTAGGTTGTGACAAAGTAGAGGAAAACTTTGAGAAGCACAAGCTAATACTCCACACCCAATATACCTTCTGTGAGTCCCAAACCTGAACAGCACAAAAATAGTTTAAAGCCAAAGTCTGAGTCAAAACCCATCCATTCTCTTTGTGCTTCTCCAAAAAGTATCACTGAGACACATAATATCAAGAAATGTCTAGAACTAGCAGGAGAAACAGCAGCACCACCACTGTGAGCATGAATAAGTGATTGCAAAGACATCCAAAAGTAACACAAAGCTGATCGTAAGGGATTTTGGTAGCACAGGTCTAGCTGAAGAAACTCTTTCAGACATTTCTCATTGTGACCTATGAGTTTTGCTACCTGACAAAATTATCCTTAGCAGTATCTGTAAATCTTTTCACTTCAACTCTGACCACAGCATGGATTCTGTATTGCTTCATCTCCCTCTGAGATAGCTGAAAATACAAGAATAGATTTTACTGACCCAAGGGGAAGGAAAAAAAAAAAAGAGCGTTTTGCTGGTGTAATTACATCTACAGAAGATTTTTCTCTTCTCCACATTTCTATGAAAAATTTCTGTATGAGCAGAAGTTCTACCCACAGAAAAAAAGAGAAAGAAAAACTGAAAGAGAGGAAAATTACTTTACAGTGGTGCTTTGGTGTTTTTTTGTTGTGTCACTTGAATTTCTGGGGTAAGTTTTTTTGCTAGCAAAAGTCAGGAACAGCATATTTAATACTGAATTTACATCCATCTCATTGCTTCTATCGGCTTTTTTCAATTCCATTCCAGGATGAATCTATATCCTTTTGACAAAGCCAGAGGTAATATGTGTTCCTCAAAAAAGGATCACGAGAAATTCTGATCCTCTTTAGTGTCTTGTGAGTATATGCTCTAGTTTAGAGAGGAAATGCCTGCTGTGCACAGCAGGAGCTGGTGCCAAGCTGCAAGCTCAAAGGATATTTTGTGACAAAGTTTGGGATTTTTTCCCCATTTGTTTAAAATTAACACCCTCCCTGCAAAACCTGAGCAACTGGCTTTGTCATTTTCAATTTTTCATTGTAACTGAATGATATACTGATATAGTAATTTGTTGTCTGATTGGTGTAATTTTTCTATCTACTGATCAGTTACAATTTTTTCATTGTTGCTGTTTTGGTAATTAGTAGCGTATTTTTCCAAAATCATCCTACAGATAGTATCATCCACCTTATGCGTTGATTGTCTCTTTGAAAAGACTGCATGATCGTCTTGAACTGCTGATACTGGTGTACAAACTGAAATTGTTTGCTTGACCTTTTTAGGACTGAGAGTCTTTTTTTTTTTTTAAATCTCATAGCAATGCACTTATTTTGTAGAGAAAAGCCTTTCCCTTCCATAACCCTTTGCTCCAGAGTGAGAAAAGAGGATATATACCGAGATTTTGTAAGTTATATCACTCTAAACACCTCTTTATGAATTGGTTCTCAAAAAAAGGCTTCTCAAAAAAAGTAATCTTTCTTATGGAAGACATTATGATTTATCCTTCAGCTTCGAAAGAGGTGCCACATTAATATTTATGTGTTACCTAGTCTGGTAGACTAAAGCACTACCAATGACTTAAAGCAGATCAAGTTTCAGCAATAAAAAACCATAATTACACTTGAACAATTCTATAGTATGAATATCTTTAATGCACTGTAAGTACACAAGCACATAAGGATTTGTATGAGATGACACACAAAAGTGACTGTAACAAGAAAATACTTAAAAGTTTTGGCCAGTTAAAATTATCTCACTGAGATATCTTTTTTTATTATTATTATTTTTATTCTGTAGCAAGGCTTTCTCAAGGACTGCAGACTTCTGTTGTCTAGTTATGTATAATGGAATTAGGCAGGCAGTAGCAACCTGACTGCAAAGATGCTGCACCCCTCTCACTGAAGCTGATATAAACTGCATTGTTTTTTTTCCCTAAGGTCTTTCACACAACTTAGGCTTAGGGGACTGGAAAAGTGCATGCATCTATTCTCTACCTCAGCTGCAAAATTTGCATAGAATTAAAGATGTAATAAAGTATTACTTAACTAGCATGAAAGTGCATATCACATTTCAATTCAGAAAGAAGACTTTAACTTCCTAGGAACTGAGGTATTCCCAGGAATACCTCATCTGTTCTTAGACTAGGAAAAACGTGTAAAGCCATATTAATAGTCTTCTTGGTCATCCATATTTTATTTTGCTCTGATCATTTATGAGATTTAAAAGTTTCAATAAGGAGAGGTTGAGGGACAAAGTTCCCCTTTCTGAAAAAAAAGAGAGATCCTTTCTAAAATACCTGCTTCTACTGGTACTTTTATTTCTGTATGACCCACTGAATACCTTCAGGGACTGCAAAAAATAATTTGTTCTACATTTCTATCGGTTTTAATCAGCCAGATAAAAATATTTATGTATCAAGGCTTAATAACATATCCCTGTGACTATTTGGTTTTGGATGAATGAGTGTTGATCAATGAGCAGAAACAGTCTCTTAAGGGATATGTGCAGCATAGATAGAATGCAATACAATTTTTCAGCTGGAAGGAACAAACAATGGTCATCTAGTCCAGCTTGACCCAATGACTTGTCCACTTTACCCAATGTAGGCCATTGTCCAGATGTCTCTTTTTCAGGCACCAACAGGCACTGAGCATCAACCATCTCTCTAGGAAGCCTGTGTCAGTGTTTGACCACCTTTTCAGAAAATAAGTACTTCCTAATGTCTAATCTGAACCTCCATTCCCATACTTCTTGTCTCTGGACCTGAGAAAGAAGAGATCAGCACCTCCCTGTCCACTTTCCCTCCTGAAGGAGCTGTGTAGATCAATGAGGTCACCCCTCAGCCTCCTTCTCTCCACACCGGTCAATCCCAGGTTCCTCAGCTGCCCCCCACAGGACAGGCTTCCCCGCCCTTCCACCAGCATTGCTGTTGTCCTCTGGACCATTCAAGGACCTGCACGTCCTGCTCAAACTGTGGGGCCCAGCACTGCACACAGGACTTGGGGTGAGGCCACACCAGTGCTGGATACAGCAGGGTGATCCCCTCTTTCGGTGGCTGGTGATGCTGTGCCTGATGCACCCCAGGGTGGGGTTTGCCCTCCTGGCTGCCTGGGCACACACTGCTGACTCACACTGAGCTGCTGCCAACCAGCACCTCCAGGTCCCTCTGTAGGGCTGCTCTCCAGACACTCCTCTCCCAGTTTATACTTGTGTCCAGCAGTACTCCATCCCAGAGCAAAATCTGGTATTTGTTCTTGTTAAATTTCATGCCACTGATAATTGCCCAATGTTCCAATCTGTCCAGATCCCTCTGCAAGGCTCTTTTGTCCCTTGAGAGAGTCAAAAGCACTTCTCAGTTTGGTATCATCTGCACACTTGCTAATAGTGAATTCAAATCCTGCATCCAGATCATGGATAAACATGTTGAAAAGAACTTGTTTTAGAGTCAAGCCCTGAGGAGCACCACTGGTGACTGCTCATTCAGCACACTGTGTTATCTGGTCATCTCACAGCTGGACAACTTGTCCAGAAGGATGCTGTGAGGAGGAGTATCAAAAGCCTTACTAAAATCATGAAGATGTACGTCCACTACCTTCCTTTCACCCGTTAGGAGAGTGACCTTATTGTAGAAGGATATCAAATTATTTAGGCAAGAGTTTCCTTTTGTGAACCCATGCTGACTGCGCCTGCTGATTGCAGTGACCTTGAAATGACTTAAAAGAACTGTTGCAGCTTCATAGTAATGTATCCTAACCTATTTTTAAAATAGTTAGTGGTAAAATACTAATATTTTTCAGCTCAAATGGCTGTTTCTTCCTTTGTGTCTCCTGAATTTAATAACTATAATTCATATAATCATTCATTCAGTCCTTCTTCCTGTTAGGCAATGAACTGAAAATTGCAAAGACTCAAATGCTGAATTCTACTCCAAGGAAGATCCTTTCTTATAGAACATATAAATTTAACCTAGTTATAAATAACAAACTGGTTATCTTCTTCATCCTTCCAGTTACTTTTTCAGAGGTCTGAGCTGTTACACCAAAGTATTAAATCCAGACAGATGTCATTAATTTCAGCACTTAGGCTGGAAATCAAAAAAGGAAGCAGATTTTTTTGTAAATATACAGAATTTACACGGATTACAGTTTTAACTCTTTGACCTTTTGAAATATTTAACACTTATACCCACAGAATTAACAAGTGTTTCATAAATTTCTATATTTATTCATATTTCAAGAACAGTACAAGAGTTTACTTCTATAAGAAGTTTGACACTTATCTTCAAAAAACAAGTAATGAGATCATGAAAAAGCTTAAGTCCACCAAAATGAAGAGATGAAAAATTCAGAAATTCAATTTTCCAAGACAGTATCAGTCTCACACAATACAATCTAGAAAATCAACATAGAGATCTGGGCTGCCAGTATCTATCTATATATTTCATTCTCATTTACATAGAGACAGTTGATATAAAGACACATACATCTATCTCTGCTCAAGAAGTGCAGATTTATGTCCTCCATTCTTCACAGCCCAGAGGATCCTTTTGGTACATAGGAACATAGCTTTAAAATACTGGTTTATCAGCATAAACCCACTCTCTTCTATGAGTTTAGTCTTTAGTTAAGTGGTAAGGTCATCCTCACCAGATCTAGGAGACATGAGTTTAAGTTGCCTTAGGCTAGAATACATGTCTCCAGCCACCTGCTGTCTAAAGCCCTAGTATAACTCTTATCTATAAAACATTACAAAAGGATGTGCATAGTAGTCCCACAGATTAAGTAAGTTGAATCTGACAGCTCTAAGACACAAGCAGAGTTAAGCTAGGACAGCACTCTGAACTAATTGTAAGCATCGCTTAAAAGAACAAATTGAGTAGTATTAGAAATCCCTCAGTACCAGCTATTATTTAAAAGAAGCAGGTATTTGACCTTTTTGTCCTTTTGTCTCACAGTTGTACAGAGTCTCATCCTATTCATACAGAAATAAAAAGAGTCCAGTCATTGCCTTAAGACTGACTATAAAAGTTGAAAACAGATATTTTGCTTTTCTGTGGCTTTAAATAACATTGCTGCAGCTTCTTCCTCTTCTTGTTTTAGTTCTAGCATATCCTAGATCAATGATCTATTTCCTTTGTTAGCACAGATTTTGTTATTTACGGAGGCATATAACAGAAATCTATTCAACTCTTTTCCTGTACCTAGAAAATCATAAATGTTTCACAAGGCATGGCAGCAGCTCAGGCTCCAGCAGGACCTGCCTTGGTAGCCCCAACAGATGAGCTGCTGAGGGGATATTGATCAGAAGAGACATTCAAGCAGAACCTTTGCCTATGAAGGGACAAACTGGTGTCACAATCTTTGGGCATATTGTTAAATACTTACCTCAGCTAGAGCAGCACTATTTGACAGGATTCCATGAGGCCTGGAAATGCTGGATAAGCACACACTCAAATTCATTTTCCTTTGTCTGCATATTAATGGAGAACTTTTCTTCTCAATCCTTTCCACTTATTACATAGATTGGTCAGCATGTTCCAGACATTTTTGGGCAGTAATTTCCCACACCAAGATGTCAGAGTCCTAAAAGCCATGTAGTAAGTGCTCACGTGGTAGTTCTTTCACAATAATTGAACAAATACTTGTCCTATGTATGAGATGAATATGAAGTCACTGCCTTCTGATGAAAAAAAAGAAGCCTGGTGGTTCTAAACAAACTAATTAACTAGAGTTGGTTTTATAGTTCCATATTTGGAAAGCAACAAGACATAAACAGTGTAACACAAATGTTACACTCCAATCCAGACGTCCTGCAGAGAGGGAAACTGATGAGGTTACGTTTCATCACCTATAGGCTTTACTTTAAGCCTCGTTTTCCTAAACTTCCAACCAAACACCATCCTTGTTTTCCCCTGGCAGCTTCTGTGGGATTTCAATATTATTTCATCCAATATTTTATCATGCGGTTTCAGAAAAAAACCCCACATTTCTGAATCACAAAAGTTCAGAGCCTTTTTTGGTTTTACAGTCTATCATGTCTTGATGCAGTGAGTAAAAACCTGAGCTGTAGTGACTACAGACACATATTGGAGATGTGGCCTGTGACTGTCACAGTTCCCAAAGCTGATGCATCATTCTTGGCTTTCCTCAAAAACATTGCCTCATACAAATCCAAGACCAGATGCAATCCCAGCATAAAAGAGGGCACAGTCTTGGTCATCTTCTTCATGCGCACCAATTACATGATAGAACTGCATATCCTTTAAACACTGTGTTGCACTACAGTATGCCTGCCTTCACCTTCCCACATCTGCACATGGGAATCAGAAGAAAGAATTGGCAGTAGCGACAAGAGGAAAAAAATACATTGCTTGTGCATCAAAGCCCTTCACTTCCATTCATGAATACAAACAGGTTGCCATGATAGTTGTTAAGGAGACAATACCTTTTTTCCTGCATTAGGTAACTCAACAGAATAAAATTAATGAAAAAAAACCACAACCCTGCTCAACAGTTTAGCTGCATTTAGTTTCTGTGGAAAGAACTGTCTTTGAATAACTCAACTAAAAAACTCTGTTTTTCTGTCAAACGTATCTGTATGACTGCATACACAGGCATAGAAAAGATTTTTCTCATATTGACCACACAGGAGAACCAATCTGCCAAGTTTCTTCTAAATCTACCCATAACTCATTTAATTCTGCACAAGGCATGCTAAAACAGACTGAATCCAAGGGCAGTGATATGTATGGCCTGGATGCTAGATGGGTGCTAACATCAGAAATGAAAAAGCTCAGATATGGCCCAGATGCAGCAAAGAACTTATGTCAGGTATAAACCCACAGTTTGAGTGACAACATCTTACCTCTTTTACACCCTCAACTTCCGTAGCTGTGTAGAAAAACAGTTAATTCTGTTGTAATATTTGAAAAACAAAACAAAACAAAAACGAAACTCATTATGGAAATCATTGCAATTAGTGCAGTGTCCTTTACTGCCTTTTTTTCCCTATATTCTGATTCCAAAATGGACATAGAACTTATTTTTTGCTTTATGCTGTCCCCAGTTATCACTTTTTAGAAGATGGCTAATCTTTTTGCCACCAGTCTGAACATAAGAGTAGAGAATTAGAAAATACTTTCAAACAAGTGAAAGGTAAGATTACACTGGAAACTGTGAAAACATTGAAAACCTTCATTCCTACCCCATTCAGAAAATTAAAAAAATTAATTGATGCCATGTGGTAACTGTTACTTTTTTGCCAGTTTTTTTTTTTGCCAGCATTTACACAATAACAAGCAGACATGGGTCAATAAAAGGATCAATAATAAGAATTAAAGTTGGGGATATTAAAATTGCCATAATTACATTCCAAACAGAGCTGTGCAGAAAATCGATTACCCGTCCTGCAAATGTTGAGATGTAAAGCATGTTCCTGCTTTGCATCAGGACAAAGCCAAAGCCTTACTTTCATCATCAGTAATAATTAATAATTATTATTATTATTTTAAAATATAAAAAAATAATCTGAAAAACAAAAAAGACAGAAGAAGGCAGAAACAGATGAACAGAGACAGGTTTTAAAATAGCTAATAGGTTTTTTTGGTTAGGCCACTAAAACTAGATTTTTTTGGAAGTCAAAGTCCATTCCTGAGGCTAAATCAGAAAAAGTAGTAATTCAAACCTAGGCCTCAAAAATCCCAGCCGAGAGATACAACTGTCAAGTTATTTTCCCTTTTTGAAGGTGAATTCCTGTTCCTGAACAATACTCTGTCAAAACAATACATTTCCAGAGCATTTCATTTTGAAATCAGGCCTCCTCCAAATTGTCACATTTCCAAAATCCATAGTTGCAGGACTGCATGCTTATTGTCAGACTCCTGGAATGGTTGCCTGAAGCTGTCTCTATGCAAGCCCAGAAATTCAACCTGGCATAAATACAGAGCATTTTATCTTTTTCTTTTTGGCATCCAAGAATGAGTCTTCTTTTTGTTAAATAGACATTTGGGAATAGACACAATTTCTGACAGAGTGGAAACTTAAGAGAGAATAAGCTACACTGACAGTAGGACTCTAGTTTTAAGAAAAATAAAATCAACTCTTTATTTAAATTTTCAACAAGGGACTGTTTTTCAGCATGGTTGTGATTTTTCTGTTCTTTACTCTCCACTAGAGGTTCAGTATTCCTTTCAGGATCTAAAACAACTAATATTTCCCATTTCTCGTCTCCTTCCTCCAATCTCCACAGCATGCTTCATCTTCGTCTCAGGCTATGCAAGTGTTTGGGAACTATGCTGTAAAACAATAATAAAAACAATAATATAACATCAGCAAATCCAGCTTCTCAGAAATGTTTTGAAGCACAGTGGAATCCTGAGGGGAAAATAAGTCTGCAGCATTAATTCCACTCTCATTGGAATTGTCCTGTGTGATCTGAGCATCAAGCATCGCTCACCTAAAACAGACACATGAATTTTATCTAGTGTATGTAATAGTAATGCATACAGACTACATTTTTTGTCACCTTGGAATATACACTACCATTTTCCATTTTCTTTCTATACATCACTGGAGAAGTCCAGTAGTCCCTGTGATTTGCCTTTTTTCTTTTTCTTTTTCTTTTTTTTTTTTTTTGGGTGCAGTTTCTTCGTCAGACAACTATTATTGTCTAATATTGCAACACATTACTGAGAACTGCTGCTCATCCCTTGCTCCTGTGCTCCTCTGCATGGCCTGCAAGACAGCAAGCACAGACACTCACAATCGTCTGCCTTTCCATACACAAGCCTACGAAATGTAGGAACAACAAGGAGAGGGTAACCAGGAGTACTCTGCATTAAAATATTAGCACTTAGGCAAGTTTGGGAGAGAGAGAATAAAGATTCAGTTCAGGAAAAAGAAAAACAACCAGACTGAAGATCAGGCTTATCAAATAGTAGAAGTAGTTGGTAGATCATTGCTTTGAAAAGTTGCTGTTCATTTCCCTTATTCTCTCTTATTAACTTAAAACCATGAAGCTATGAGTACCTAGTGATCTATAAGCTTTATAAAGCAGAGACTTTCTTACTTGTCAACAGTTAGTTGCACCTATCCCAACAGAGTCCTAGATACTGACGAAGCAGACAAATTGAACAGTAATAATGCTCAGCAGAAACAAAATTGATTGGTGAGAGGTTGACCTCCGGACATCCTAATGAACCTTCAGCCGCAGTGATGAATTCCTATCAATCTGCCAGCTCAGCCACTGTAGAAGGGGGGGGAAAAAGGCAGAATTCACTTTGATCCTTACTGTGTGCAGAAGACACACACTAGACTTTCAGCCCAAAGCAGAGCTAAAGAAGAGGACTGACCCATTCTCATGATTCAAGCTCAGCTCTGCAGAATTCCAGCCTGTGCCTAAAGTGTCAACATAAAGTCTAGCTTCTCCTCAACATATATGTATGTACTTAACTGTGGTATTTTTAGGGGAAATGCAAGTTTGACTGGAGACAGATCCTTCAGGATAAAACGGCAGTGAAGACAAGACATATAAAAATTATTGTGATGTAATCACTCAAGGTCAGGCATGCATATAAGGGCATTGGATCAGATCATTATGTGAGTACAAGAAGACATGCTAGAAAACAGTGTTAGACTCAATATTGATTAACATAACTGCATCTAATCTGCAAATTCTTTTGCCAGATGTTTTGCAGTAGTTTATAGATGCCAACCATAAGTTTGATAAAAGTACATAAGACATGCATATGCAACTACAAATTTATCACCGTGGAAGTGGTGGGCAGGAGTACTTCACTGAGATTAGCCCTAGCTGCCCAAGCATTTTGTCCAGCTAATACAACACTTCCATATATCAGAGGGTGTATAATGGTGATATAGTTCCTTCACACAGATCAAGGATTGTATTTCTCTGGCTTTATTCCTGTGAGCATAATCTATTCTGTTGGATAGATTTAATATATTACAAACACACACATAACCAGTGAAAGGACTGAGGAAGAAATTTCGTATCACTAGTGAAACATCAGCACAATTTACTAAAAGCTGAAAGTATTTTTGTCTTGTCAATTTTTATGTGTAGGAATTTTTATGTCATAGGCCCTCTGGAAATCTGTGCTCCTGTAAAGCAGTAAGATTTAAGAGAGAAGATGGTAGAATTTCACTTAAAGAGGAAGTTTATAAGTGGTCCCAGAGCAACCATTATGCACCAGTGGAAATGAAATAAGCCAGGCAAAGTTTCACCACAAATGTTAAACACATACTCATCTCAAGTTGTAAAGTCATCCCAAATTCACAGATATTTTTTCTCTGTCATTGCCTGGGATAAAGTTTACTGCTCACTAGAATTCCCCAGCTATTTCTTTTTCATCTTTAGCCACACAAAACCACACTAACGAAATGCAGACACACACTGTGTTCTCATTTCAGGCCTCTCTGTCTCTTGGAGACCCAGGATATTGTCGTGACCTGTTAAAATAGCTCAAAATTTTTTTTTTAGTCTCTAAAGGTGGCTATAAAGAATCATCATATTTACAGAAGTTTTGTTTTCTTCTGTGATTCGAGTATGCCATATTCAGATGAGCTGAGCACATGGACAAAGGTTTCATTTAAATAGAGTCATATTAATGCAATATTTTTGTGATGCTGCCCTCTACGCTGATTTATAAATTTAAGTTTTTAGAAATTCTAAGCTTTTCTGAGCTGTGAATGATGATCTGAATGATTCAAGTAGCACACCTTAGGAAACAGAATTCTATCAGAGAGGGCAGGCAGCTCGAAAAAGCAGCTTTTCTGAAAAAAAAACCAAACCCACAAACCACTAAAAACCCCAAACAACCTCATATACATGTGTATATCATGGTGTGAAACTGCAGCTGGCATCCTGCTGCTTTATGCCCTTTATAATACTTATTATCAAGAAAACTGTGTTCCAGAAAAATCTTCTCTCAATTTACCATGCCTGGATTCCAGAAATACCTCCTCAGAACATTTGAAATTAGAGCAATTGCATCATTAATACAACTATTTACAATATCCCATATTAGGTGACTCAGACTATTTCTACCCTCTTGTCTTCAGGGAATTATACTAACAATGTTCATTCATTGGTTTCTGTAGCAGAGTGACTGCCCCACCACGCCAATGTTACATTTCTAACCAGAATATTAATAAGAAAGTTGGATTTTTCACAGTGAACCTATCTACTAACCTATCTACTAACCTATCTACTAACTACAAACAAATGCTGTCAAGCAGAGTTTGTCATCATTAGTTATGTCACTCATAGCTCTTTCNAAGAGGAAATGTTACTATTTGCTTTTAGTAACAGACTGTAGAATTACACCAGTCTCTCTCTTTAAATCTGTAATCACTTTTCCCAAATCAAAATGAAAAAGTGATGCCAGAAGGTTAATCCTCAAGTGACTTGTATGTTGAAATGTGCTCTGTCCACAAGAGCATGAGTCTACCTGAACAGATCTCACTTTTGCTTTTGCTTTCCCTCACATAAATTCTACTGTAGCACAGAGCAGTACAACAGAGTCAACCACTGCTTGAAATAGATATGACTTATTTCCTTCTGGAGCTACATGTGTGGTTTAGCTTCTTAAAATAATCCTTGTATTCCAGACTTTATTCATGGGATTCCTAGTTTGTTCTTCATCATGGAATTTCTATATTCTCAAAGCAGTTCACAAACAGCCTCTAACCCCCCGGAAAGTCCCCAACTTTCAAAATTGCATTTTGATATGGCAACCCATTCTTTGCAGCTTTTCCCAAGCATCATTACATATCATTATGTATGTACTATCCCTGGAACAGTGATGTATTTTAGAGATGCCAACCTACACAACTCCAGTTCGATTCATGCAGTCCCCTAGTTAGTATGGAGCACAAATGAACCCATTGTAATGGCAGAAGTTCAACTTCAAAACATACCTCTCACTTGGAGCACAATCCATATGCAAACAGTAGCACACACAGCATAATTTGGATTGTTGCGCCAAGGCCAAGCTGGAACCCAGGGCTGGCACAAAGGACAGGACCCCTCAAGCAGAGCAATATACTGGAGACAAAAGCAAGGGCTGGAATGCTGGGACCACTACAAATTATGATATAGTTCACTACAGTGATCTCTCATTCTTGCTGGCCATCCCTTTTACCTATAAGACTAATTCCAAGAAGCATCACACATATCTCATCAGTGATACCTGGTTGTGAAAAGTGGCTTTTGTATATGTATGCACATAAGTTGTTTCACTTTAGATTTGAATCCAAGTAAGGGGGGAAAAGAAGGCTGAAGTAAACACTAAGGATCATTTAGGATAATCTGATAGCTCATAACACCTGAAAAGTTGTCCTGCCCAACTCTTTCCTTTAACATCTTACTCTTAGCCACACATTCAATCACTCCCTCACCCTCATTGGACTTCTTGCTGAGAGGCTTCATTTCATAAGTCAGACAACTAGATCAGAAGAAAAACAGGTTTATTCCAGATTAACAAATGGACTTATCTCCACAAGAGTTCAAATGCCACCAAAAACAATGCAAATCTCAGCATATGTTTGACTTGGGAACTAGCCTTCTAACATTGGCTCAGCTTTAATATATAGGTTCATCTTAAACAAATGCCAGCATCCTTGGCTATCTTGAAGGTCAAATCCAAGATCTGTGCAGGGGTTTCTGTTCACAGCCACCTGGGATATGCATCCCCATCCCTGAATTGGGTTACGGGATGGTCACTTCTGGGACTCCTTCAAGGCTACTATGAAATAGCCTAGTTCCTAATTTGTATCTTGCTACATAAATCCAGAAAGATTTCTGGTGTCATATAACAGGCTAAACCACACTGCAGTACTTCCAAATGAAAACAATGAAGGAAACAACTGACAGCTACTCAACCTTGAAATTGCTTCTGTCTTTACTGCTTTTCTATCTTTCACTCTAGTTTCAGCTAACAGCATCAAAGAAGACTGTTGAGTCAGGTCAAATATGCCACTAAAATCTAGCAAGTTATTTTTATGTATGGTGAAGATAGATTTTCAGGTTGATGCCTAAGGTAATTTTACAAGAGGAATATAACATAAGCGGACGACTGCACTAATACTTTGTCTACAAATGGCCGAATAATAAAACACCACACAACTTGATGCAGCCAAAAAAAAAGCCCATTCTTAGATCTGACATCTTGAGACAGCTTCCTGAATGCTGGACAAGACAGGGACACAAACCTGATAGCATACAGAGAGAAGCGCATTGAGCTAAAAATGAAGAGCACAGCACTGCTAACTCCATAAAAATACTTTTTGTCTCTCTGCTGGGCCTGTGCTGACTAAAAGCCTCATCTTTTCAAACCTTGAAATCAGTAATTGTACAAAATTTCTTTTCCCTCAGTACTTCCTTTTTCTTCAATAAAACACTAAAATACTCATTTTAGAAAAAAGAAACAAGAGTCTCAGTCTTGCAGTCTCTTGGTGTTGATACATCTGTCAAAGAACCTTCTCTCAGAGAAATATAACTGAGATTTTATTGCTTTCCTTTTTAATTTTTTTATTCCTTCTGTACACAAAAGACATAAACTACATTCATTTTCTTTCCAAAACCTTTACATTATGATATTGATTTTTTTGCTTCACAGAAGTCTGTATTTCTAAGATTTCAATAAATATCCACGAGAGATAATTTTTTTCACTGTTTTCCATAATTTTCTGCATAACTGAGATAACACTGCTCAATATGGTTGGAGATCGGGTCCTAACCCCAAGCTGGAACTTTGGAAACTAAAACTTTCTAGTCAGCAGATATTTTGGCTGCACTGATTGTAGTTGAGCAAATTATGCGCAGGCTTTCAGAACAGTTCCTAGGAAGCCAGAGACATCCACAATTTCTTCATCCTTGCCTCTGATTTTTCCAATGCTATCTCCAGTCCTTAGGCATATATTGATCCTGAAGCTTTAAGAAATGCAGATTATCTACACAGGAATACAGCTGGCATGAAAAAATAGTGTACCAAATAAAACATGTATCATCCACACTTCATCTCTCAATATAGTGGTTCACTTGCATGTTGGGACAGTGCCAGAAAAGGCCACAGACCCACAGTTAGATGAACCCCACCCTCTAGATGAGCACAAGAGGAATTCTGTGGACTAATAAAGCAGCAGCACCACATTTTCCTACCATATTTTCTGACCGTATAGGCTATTTGATCTGCTGCCAGAACTCACAGCACTGAAGACTCCTAATTAATAGTTATCCATCTCTCTTCCTATGTGGGGTTTGGTTGAAATGCTCAGGACCAGAGCTTTTGTTGGCTCCACTCTTATCTAACTTGAAGCTGATAAAGGGAGTGCCCCTACCCTTACTGCAACTCCTCACAAATCCCTGGGCAGGAGCAATCATTTTCTGGCAGATGCTGTCAACAACAAACAACAGCACTTTTCCGCAGTGTCACACCAATCTCACCTCTATAGTGCAGTCAGGCAACAGCAGCGTCTGAGAAATTTACTCTGTCTCCATTCCTATGCGTACCTTGACGGTGAGGCTATAGGGAGAAAGAAGAAACAAGGTATCAAAAAGGAAAAATGTTTACCAACTGCTTTACAGTTCCCCAGGTTGTTCACTCTCGCAGTTACAGGGATGACTTCTAATCTTAAACAAATGGCATAGGGAAAAACAACACATTACTTACTAAATGACAGCATTTCAGCATCTGAATATTGTAACTTAAAGTGACACTACCAGTTAGACCAGACTGAAAATTTTGTTCCTAATATACTAATAAAAAACAAAAAACCACCACAGAACAAATGTAACTACAGATGTTCTTTACAAACTCAAAATATAATTAGCCCCATTATACAGTTAGAAAACTAAAAAGAAAAAAAGAGTTATTTGGATTGCAAGTATTTTTCAAGAGTAAACATTTTTCCTATGTTGATAACATACATGTTTTGCAAATACATGCAAAAATGACATTGCTTTTATTTGTGTGAAACATTTTGTGGTCCTAATTCAGAGCAGCATCTGTTGTTATGACAGTACTTTAAAACTTGATTCCAAGCAAGCACCTAAACCTTAGCACATTTAGTTTAGGAGTCCTTGTCAATCACAGTTGGTAGAGGCAGACAGCATAATGGTGAAAGTAATCTGTTACATTGTTAATATTTAAGATGAGAAAATCAAAATTGCTTCATGAATTAACGCTGTGATTTTTATAGTAACAACCTTTCTATTAAATGTCTTATCCACAAGTGTTAGCATTAAAGGTCTTCTAGTGTTGATTTGGATGAATTGCACTAAAATGTACATCAAAGATCCTCAATTCTAAAAGACGTGGTACTTTAATACAAGTCTGGGACAAGAAAAAGCTTCACCTAAGTAAGTCTTAATTAGTAACAAACATAAAACACACAATGAAACAAGATGCCATGAAGTTAAAAAGTTAGCCTGCATCTACAAGAAAATAATTGAGCTTAGATCAATTCGAGTAACAAGATGTACCAGCACTGAGAATGCCTTATCCACTAAGACTGATACACCCCTGCACAATTTGTTTAGTATCTTAGTCTTCTCTACATGAAGTGTTACTAGTTCTCCCTTCTCATTTAGGAGAGGAGGGGTATACTCTCATTGGCCCTTATTTTTTGACTTACAGATATATGGAATCCCTATTTGCTATTCTTCACAGCGCTTTCAAAGTCTCATTCCATCTGTGCCTTAGCTTTTCTGATTCCAACCCTACACATCTGAACTGTATCCCTGTACTCTCATCAGGTCGCCTGTTCCTGCTTCTACTAGCTGTGTATTTCCTTCTTAATCCTCAGTATAAGAAGCAAATCTTTGCTTAGTCATGCCAGTTTCCAGCCTGTCTTTCTTGATTTCCTATGCTAAAAAAGTGGCTATAAGGATATGCCAGCTCTGGTTGACTTCTCTGTCCCTAGTTTCCCTAGGGATCCCATCCACTAATTCTTTAAATAGCTGGAATTCACTCTTTCAGATTCAGAGTCCTGACTTTGCTCTTTGCAGGCCAAGTGTTTTGAAATCACGAACTCAGTCAGGGTGCAGCAAATACAACCCAGGCTGCTCCAGGCTTAACCCTTCTAATGAGTTCTTCCACACTGGTGAGCACCAGATCTAGCAACGCTTCCCCTCTGTTTCATTTCTCCAGTACTTGGATCAGAGAGTTGTCCTAGATGAAGTACAAGAATCTCCTGGATTGCCTACAGTCTAGCTATATTGATTTCCCAGCAGACATCTGTGTCATTCCATCAGAATGGGAACTTGCAAATGGGATAATCCTGGAGCTAAAGCAAAAAGATTTGTAAGCAGCTTCCCCCAATCAGGCAGCCTGTAGTAGACTTCAACCACATGATGTCTTTTCTTATTCCTGTCCTCAGTTTTTACCCACAGGCTGTCAACCTGTTTGTGGCTGTTTCTCAGGGGCCTCTCTTCAAAATCTATCTGTTCCTTAATATAGATCACACTTCTACCCCTTTTTCCCAGTCTTTCTCTTGCTTGTAGCCCTAATTTGCAGTGCTTCAGTTGTGTGTCACACCATGTTTTTATGGCAGCATTTAGGTTATAGTTTTCAAATTGCATCATGGTTTCCAACTTCTCTTGCTTATTACCCATGGTGTGTGCAATAGTGTAAGAGAGCATGTCCTCAAAATGCTCTCCATCTGCTACAGTGCCAAGAGGGTTGACTTTAATTAGGACAGCTCTCTTTGTAAATTAAGCCAGCATTTGTACCAAATTGGATGAGAAGTTACCATAGCTTCCAAACCACTAGTTCAGATGGGGCAAACCCGATGAGAGACAGCCGCAGGAAGTTACAAACAAGAGATGATAATGTCTTTAGTCAGTGCAGCCATTTCTTTAGTGAAGGTCTGATCCATATGTCTGATGTGATCTCGTGTCTAGCCAAGGAGCAACTTGTACTAGTTTGGTCTTCATGTGCATATAGGAAGCATCTCTCTTCTACACACCCCCTTCAAAACAAAACAAGCTGTATTGCTGCAGTTCCCTGTCACAACTTAAGTAAAGGCCATGTGTACTCTGGAGTACTGGCCATTTGAGAAAAGACCACCCAGAGCTGCTTTCTTAGTGCTGTCCAGCTGCAGGTCTTTTTGCTGATGCTACTGAACCATAGTAAAGTTGTGTGAGTGGTCCTAGCCCTTTTCAATACACATGGTCAGTTGTATGTAGGTAATTGCTGATACTGCATGAACTCAGACTAGGAATACTCATTAATTTTACTAATTAGTCTAATTTTACTATAAAAATTTAACAATGTCTAATTTAACGATGAAGAATTTTCAAAAAAAATTTCATGAGATTATTAACAGCTCGCGTCAGCCAACAAACCTCTTTCGAGAACCATGTACTGCTTTTTGTAGCACTAGGCTCTAAGGATTTCTGCTTCCAGGTGATACAATCTCATAAAGCAGATCCCTGCTGGAAAACCCTGGCAGAGACCAGGCATGGTAGGTAGATGCTTTATTATATACCTACTGCGGTTCTGCAGAACAGTGTTTGTTTGTCTGTTTGCTTTTTTGGTTTTCCTCGTGTATATGTGGTGGTACAAAGTCCTTTATGTTAAGTAAACTGGAGCTGAGATCTTCCTGTTTGGGGCTTTTATTGTCCTAATGGGCCCTTAACGCTCCCCACAGTAGTAGGTGCCCCTACTTTGCTCCACCCTTCAGGGGCTGTCCAGGGACTCCCGGCTCGTAGGGATGGTCCCTGCTTGCCAGGACATTGGGGAGGGCTCGGCAAGCTGTACGCCTGCGGACTGTGTCTTTTTGACGTCGGTATAAGCTAGACACCAAGAGGAAAGTTTCATCAATCCTGCTTTCTCCTCCTGTTGCCTTGTGCGGTGTGAGGATCGCCGCATGCAACAGCCTGCAGTAAGGGGCTCTGGACATCTTCCTTCTGCTCAGGCTCTCCTGGAGGACTTCACAGATACTTCAGGCTGCAGAGGAAAATGTACTGGGAAAATCATATTAGGTAAGTCTGCCTGAGCTGCCTGGGACCTTCTCTAGTCAGGGATGCTTTTCCTTTTAACTTTGAAATGTTTACGCACCCACCTTCTCTTTAGTGTTTCTTATTAGCACAAATTTATTTCAGTTCTTATTTTTTTGTAGAATTCTTTTCACTGTGACGCTAGTCTGGCAGGCTTTTCATTTCGGAAAAGGTAAGGGAAACTTCGTGTTTCTCACCGCCCCGTCCCATGTATCTCTTGTATATTTATGGTGCGGGTTTCTTCATCACAAACCACCCTTCCCTTCCATATTTGCTCTTCTTGCCAAGGCCGTGAGAAAGAAGAACGTGAAGAAGATGTGAAAAGTCTCAATGTCACAGCACAAAAGCAGCAGCCCAAGAACGAAGGGATTTTTATAAATGCTCTCAGTGACATGAATCAGAGTTATGAAAGCAGAAAGCAACAGAGTTCCAGGCCATTAGTACCTTTCACTGGAATTACAGAGAGTAGGTAACATTATTTATGTAAATAATCGACAAAATACTCTTTAAAAAATTACATTACAGTAATGCTTTGACTGTTGACCTGGAAGATTTTCCTGTTTGTTTTCTGTGTCCACTCCGGGAATGGTGATAAAAAATTAATGTAGAACAGGGGATCTCTCACTTGCAAAATATGCTAATGAAAAACAAGGAATGATAACTAGAAATTAAAAAGTGTTTAGTCCCTTGTAGTTAGAAATGCATCTGTGAAATTTTGTAACATTCTGTTCATTTTTTTAGAATTAATCGTATTTCATGAGAATAAAAAAGTTAATTAAAAAAAAAAGTTTTGAGCTTCCTGAAAGCAACAGTACTGAAAGAAGAAAAAACAAAACAAAACAAACTCCGAGCAACAAAACATAACAACTACTGTTCTGGTTCCTCCCACATATATAGCATTTTAGATGGTGTGCAATCCCAGGAGTCTTGAGAAAGGCTCGAGGGAGCATTCTCCTCTCCTCTCAAAACTAAGTAATTCTTCTCAAAACCAAAGCAATTAAGCATCACTTTCCAGTAACAATGCCCCACTTCTTAGTGTGATTGAAACTTCTGTCTGTCAAAGTGAAATATTTCACTTGAATAGATGGTGCTGCTACAGGATTACCAGGCATTGCTTCTTCACCATCCTGTAATCCCTAGTAGTTTGTTTCTAATCCTTAACTAAACAAACTGGGTTTACCTGAACAAACACTCCTAACAGGCATATAATTTTATTGTCTCTAAAAACAATTAAACTAGATATCCTTAAGTTAAATTGGCAGCTGGAGAGACCTGAAAAAACAAGTGAGGAAAAGGTGAGGTTCAGTATCCCTGAGATGCTTGTTAATTTCTGTAATATTGTTTTACAGGTAAAAAACTGAGCAGACACTGCTGCCAAAACGGAGGGACCTGTATTTTAGGGACTTTCTGTGCCTGCCTGAAGCATTTCACCGGCAGATACTGTGAACATGATGAGCGGCAAAGGTAAAAAGCAGACCAAAATCAGAGAAAGCGAGTGAGGTGCTCTGGATAGTTATTTTTTGTGGTGGGATCAGGAATATACCAAATGTCTCCCTTGTCATTGACAGCAACTGTGGCAGCATTGCCCATGGCAGCTGGGTGCTGAAGGGCTGTTGGCTGTGTCGGTGCACCTATGGTACTCTGAACTGTCTCTCAGAAATGATGCACGATAACTGTGGTAAGAAATGGCGTTAAATCAAATATTTTTATTCTGTGGGCGCTGGGAGGATGCTGTATGTTCTCTTTTTACACTTCTACAGTGGACTGTTTTACTTCAGGGAATGCATCAGTGAAACTAAATAACACTGCTGTTGCCTGCATAGTACATCACATTAAATACTTTCAGATCTTTACAATTCTGTGCAGTAGGAAATTTTCAACATTCCAATTGAAAATTACAGAGACTAAATATTTCTCTGTTCTGCAAAATCTGTTACGTCTGTGACTTCCCACTTAACCAATACAACTAAACTACATCCAAACATACCAAATATTTTTATTACATAAGAGAAAAAAACAGAAATGCAAAGTGATGCGATATAAATAGAAACCTGTACTATACTAGAGAAACAAGTACTGAAAACTTGCATGTTGACACATAAACGGCTTAAAACATAGAATTATCAATGAAAACATAGAAATTGCACAAAACTAGTCTGAACCTTATATTAATATCTGTATCTTAAACTTCAGAATTCGTTTGTAGAGTTCTAAGACTGAGTACACTCCACCAAAAAAATGTAAACATGTCCTGATCAGAGTAAAGTAGTGCCATCCAGTCTTCTCAAAACCACTATAAAGTCAAATCTTTCTACAGTGAAAAACCCTGAATAAAACAGTTGAATAATTTTGAATCAGCTAGCATAAAGACTTAAAGAATTGCTTTGCAGGTATTATTTTCCGTGGAGAACTGGCTACTTGATGCAGATTGTTTTCAATACTCTTGAGATGACTAATACGGGTTTAATAATACTTCCTCTTCAGTGGCAAAATCAAAGTATTCTTGCCCTTTCCACCCATCATGTCTCAATCCCATCTTATGTTTTCCTTCAGTTGTGCCTGTATCACTAGTTAGCAGGGTAAGAAAACAACAGATCTTGAAGTTTCAAGATTAAGTTGCACTCCAATGAACTAGCAGCCTCTTGTTTCCTGACCAGACTCCTACCTGAGTAGTAGTGTCTTGGACCTCTAACTCCTGAGTCATACCACCAATTCATATGAAAATACAAATTTCAAAATATCAGGTGACATTCCTGTATTTGCAAGCACAGCGAGAAAAACAAACAAACAAACCCAAACCTGACACCAGAACTAATTTTTCCTTGACGTTTTCTATATTGAGAAATTTTATGTGGTGTACAGCTTACTTGTTAAACTCTTCAGAAGAGTTAAATGCTCAAGTTCCCTTTGAATCAGCCCCATTGTTGCCCATTACCGGAGCAAAAGGCATAATGGGCCTCCCCATGCTCAGTAAAGGCAGTCTACTGCTTACTACTCTTCAGCTCAGCTTGAAAAGGCAATAAAAGGTGTCAGTGGAGAATAATCTGAGCAGCAACTTTGTGGCTTTCACGTAAATGAGGGTATGGCTTTCAGCTTGTGCTAAGACTGAAATTCCTTCTTGTTAAAGGAAGGGTTAAAAGCCGACATTCAGGAGGCTTGACTGCATAACTGGTGAAGTTCTTCCTCTTGCTCTTGCTTGCTATTTACTTTTGATTATTCTGAGATTAATGCCTGCAAGAGCTGATAAGTGCTATCTGTTGCTCCTCAAACGATCATTGATGGGACATCTATTTACATCTCTCCCCTGAGAATAGTCCCTTTGATTGGCTTTAACTGCTGATACCTTTAACTTAAGTACCTGTGAGATGTCAGAGGATTTTTCAAGTATGTTGAAAATCTTAGTTTTCAAATTTACATATTTACTCATTAACCATCTAATTTTCTTGTTTGTTTGTTTTTTCTTTTTAAGAACTGAAATCAGAAAAGGAGGAAATTACCAGACTATATTCTAATGGGTTAAGATTACAGCAAACAGTGTTTGCACTCCCTTGCCTTCTCATCATCCTTCTGGAGTTCTGCTGCTGGCAGTTGTGAAACTGAAGAAGAGGAAATATATTAGGGCTGTTGTAACTCTCACCATGACTCATACATTTTTCTTTTTGACTACAGAAGACTCTTCTACCCACATGTTGGAGGCATATTAAGATGTTTTAGTTAATGCTGAAATGCTAGGTTATTATAAATTCAGATTATATAAATGTGGAGTATTTATTATTATTATTATATTATTACTGCTATTAATGTCTGATTCTAACGATTCTTTATTTCTAAAATACTGTTCTTCCAGTGGAAGCAAAACCTCTCAATGTTCTATGTCTTAACTATTGTAAGTTATAGTAATTTCATTTGTACACAGTACAACTACTCTAACAAATAAAGGCGATTTAATTTCTGAAAAAAACCCTATGTTTAGCTTTATTTAAACTTGAAAATTCTTATCTATAATTTGTCATATTGTATCCTCTAAGAATATCCTGTAGGAAAAGAGTAAAGTAGAATGAGCAATCAGAAATTTGAAGAGATAAGGTGAGTTTTAAGAGTGGATATCTTTCAAATCCTAATATAAAGAATTCTAAAAGTTACACAGCCCTTCAGTTTTTATTATTATTCATTGTAACTAAATTGTATATATGCATAATCTTAGTAATCATATGTATCTTAAGGACAGATAGCTGATAGTTACTTGTTTTTTTAAGGCTTTATGTCACATCTTAGAAATATGAGCTCTTTTTAAAAGCACAGCAAAAAGCAACTTCATTTAATTTTTCTGTAGTAAACTGTTTTGATTTTTATATCATTTAAGTATGAGTGGTCCTAGGCTGCAAACTTCAAAATACTTGAACATTTAAGTGCATTTTAATGTGTTTTTATAAAATACCAGAATTTTTTCCATTAAAAAAACAAAAATTTGAAAAAATTACAGAGAAAGTGGAGCTACCACATAGAATCAATCAGATTCATTTTTTTTCTGTAAAGATATTTTTGATGAAGAAAATCCTTAATAACTTCTAAAAGTTCAATTTATTTAATTCTTGAAATTTCTCATTGATTTATCCACTGCCACAAATCAAGACAGTTCAGTTATTAAGCAGAGAAGGATGCATCAACAAATATAATATTGTGGCTGTTTTTAAATCTGTGACTACTTAGAAACATGAAGCCATATGTAAAAACATTCATATTAAATATTGAAAGGATTCAGACTTCTCCTTTGCACACTCTAGATTTGAGTTGAAAGGCTTTTCACTCTTCATGTAAGATACACTACACTAGAAATGATTCTATATTCATGATGTCCCACAAACTAGTCTGTACCCATATGCCACTGTTACCACAAACCAGTTTAGGATAATGAAATATCAAAGAGAACAGCTAGAGGAAAATAGTCATGCCTTTATTTATCAGATGTTGAAATTGCAGGAATGCTATTGTGAAAACATCTTGGATTGCCATAAAGCATACCTGAGAAGTGTGCAGGCAATACAGTTTGTTATGTGCTTTAAATAGTCTTGACGTTTTGAAGGAAAGCAGCAAGATATGTGGAAAATACCTACTACAGTAAAAATAAATCTGAAGTAATATTTTTTTGTATTCCTATATGATAAATGTACAGAATCACTAAAGATTGCAATTAGCAAAAGGAGCGAGTGTTTTAATACAAGTTTTACAACAGCTATTTCTGTTGCAATATCACACACATCAGATTTAATCAGGAAAAGCTGATCTGGAATAACTCCTTATGCAGATGAGCCTTCCTACAATAGTCGTCCTGATGGAGCTATTTATTATGGGATTGGTCTTTCTTGCAGAATTAGAGCAATTGAAAAGTCTAGCAAAGCAACATTTTCCTGCTGTACCAAAACATCATCAGTTTTCTACAATTTATGCAGTTTCAAAGCACTATGGGGATCTTAGATGGTTAAGTAATTCTAATTATGTCAGTGCAAATTACTACTGTATCTGAATCCTAAATTTTGAAAATTTTCTCCATAAGAATTGACAGACGATTTTTGTTTTTAAGGTAACAGGTCCTCTTCTCCCTTTCTTACATCATTGCATTCTATTACCAGGAAATCTGAAAATCTGCTTCAGCATGGTTTTATATCAACCATACTACAGCAAAACATCCCCTCAGTGATGGTTGTGGAAGATGTTCATCTCAACTTTGTGTCAAAGCTCTGGAAATTGTGAGGAGCAGGCAGAACGTCGTTGCATGCTTCTGAAGCAGAGGTAGCGTCAAGAGTTGAGTTTGAAGAGAAACATGTATCTCCTTAAGTTAAAGAAAAACGAAATGGAAAAAAAAAAAAAAAGGAAGAGCATTCAGAAGCAGACCCACACATAGTCTCGTTTGCAAATAAAAATGTAGCTAAGAAGGAGTAAAAGAAAGAGGAACAAAGGAAAGCACAGTCACGATATTTGTTTAGGTTAAAACTGTCTCCACTTTTATCTGTCTCCAGCTGATTGCAAGAGCAGATAAAAGAAAACATTATTTTCTTTCCCTGCTATCCTCTAGACCTGGCCAACCTTCTAACACTGCAATTACAGGCACTTTGCTAAGGTTTGTTTATAGCAAACAGCAATGCTTGCTCTCCAGCCTTATGCTAACTCACAGGCCACTCTGTCAAATACGGCACATCCCAGCAAAGTAGGCATCTGTTGCTACAAAGTTCATACCAGCGCCCTCTCCTTATGCAGCCACGTTTGGGCAGGGGGAAGACCTTCAAAGAGAAAAGTCAGATGATCCCCAGGCTCTAGAGCCTTAGACCTTTCTTTCCTCACAGTTCACTCCAGAACTATAACAAATGGTGCAGCCTGCAGCTGGCCTCCATGGCTTTACCCCTGCAGTCGCTCCAACCTCCATCACTTCTGGGGTATGCCACAGCTGATAAGAGCCCAGGCTGGGGAACAGTGCGGCAGAGGGGCTGCCCCCTCTGTAACCAAGAGTCCTTAGAGCTGACACTGTGCTGCTAGGCATAGGTCCACAGAGGGATGCTACTATCTGCCCTTAACATGCTGCCTGTTTAAAGGATGTGATTCATTTTGCTTAAAAGCCATGTAGTGCATCATACAAACCTGGGAAGCTAACTTGCTAACCAGGTGGTGAGAAAGTGTTACTGCTCTGTCTCTTTGAGGATCTAATGATTATCTCTCAAGGTGACTTTGCTCCTAGCAAGACATGCCAATAGCCCTCCCTCACCTAATGAAAAAGGCTTATTTTTCCCAGCCAGCCAAAACAGAATTAAAAGTAGTTTTCCAGACTGTTTTAGCCAGACCTGGGGAGGAGGGGGGTGGGTTTGGTTTTAGTTGATACATCTGAGATGGCTAAGGTCTACCCCTACATATTTTGTTGTTCATCTTTCATTGACTCTAACAGTGTGTCAGCAGGCTATATGTCCAGATCATTACACCCACCAGTTTCATGTGCCTGTGCAAATATACACATCTTCCATCTATTGGAAGAATGATACAGTACAGCAGATTAGCTTATATAACCGAGCAGACCTGTGAATTACAGAATCAGAGAATCATAGAATATCCTGAGTTGGAAAGTATCCACAAGAATCATCAAGTCCAATTCCTGTATCCATACAGGGGAACCTAAAAGTTAAACGATATATTGTCCAAAGTTGCAGGTGTTATGTCTTGTGGAGGCCTATCTAACCACCCTGAAATCATCTCCTATAACTCCCTGTCTGCCTCACCTTTTACAGCATGGTCATGTATAAGAGTGGGAGATTTAATGACAAACCAGCAGCTGTATACTTGTGGTCTGCAAAATTATGAGACTTGTGAGTACTCATTGTGATTGCAAAACACATTCTTTGTCAGAGAATCAAAACATGTCATTCCCTCCACATTTGGCTGATTGACCTTGTCCTTGGCTGATGCTGCTCTGAGGGTGACTTCTTGATGACTTCTTGATAACGGCATGAAACTGTCATATCCTACTGGAATAAAACCAGATGCTTAATGCATGTTGGGCCTAGTATTTGTCTTCAGGTGCATGCTGGCATAGCAATAGTTTTCATTAGCAGCTGTCTTCATCTCCTGCAGCACAACTACATCTTTACAGAACCACAATTTATAATCCAGGCTGTGAGGCTTCAGATATTGTTTGATAATGTTTGAATGAAATGCTGGGAATGTACTACCAGGACAGAGGCACTGCTAAATCCTCAAAAGCAAACAGTCAAAAGAGGCTTTGACATTACAATTATAGTTAGAGAAAGCATATTGTCCAGCTGAGCCTCTGGCAGCTGGTCCAATGGACTCAGATCTCTTTCTCTGCCAACTGAGATAATTCTCTTAGCTTCACACATTGTCTGGAGCACAGCTGGTCATCTTTCACTGGGCACAGAGGTTTGTGAGCAGAAATAGACATACAACCTGTGATGTTCCAAATCCCAAGACTGAGTTTAGAAGGACTATGAGAGACATTTTCAAAACATCCATACAGTTTTCTACCATTGGACAGCACAACAGTGCTGAACATTCACTTCCTTTATGTGCCTTCAGGAGTGGCATGCAATACACTGCATCTCTTGCCAGCAACGTGCCTTTTGCCTCTTCTTTACAGTATGATGCCTGCCCACTAAACAAAAAGCTTCATGTGACACATACCACTTATAAATCATTACAAAAGGGTTTAAATAAGAAAAAAAAATCTCATATATAGATCAAAGAAACAGACAGTTTTTATTCTATATTGACATAAGATCTCTAGTCAAATTCCAGAAAGTTTTGTCGAGAAAGCTGTGCTTCAGGTTTTCATATCATCAAGATTATATTTCAAAAAATATGGAAAAGAATACCATGAAAAATTTATTTTAAGAAATGGTACAATGTTGGGAAGACAACCTTTGCAAGAGCACTTTTAAATAGAACAAGCAGAGAGTCAAGATCAAAAAGAAGGATTAGGTGTCAAAGATCCTTTCCACCTGATTTTTTACATGAACTCTTCTACAGACTTTTTCTTGGACCAAAAACTTCACAACAGGAAGGAAAATTAACAGACTTGTCAAGTCTCATGCCTATACATTAGCCTTTTTTTTTTAGTCTCTACATCATGTTCCCTAACCTTAAACCTGCATTATGCAGCACCAAAACCAAAACTGCTTCTTGTAAAATGAGAAAATCTCTACTGGAAAACAGAGCGCAAATATACATTTTAATTAGCTTTGAAGATACAATATGGAGGCTGTGTGATGTTAAAATTAATGGAGCTCTGTTTTCCTGGTGTTGGTTTTCTAAACTAAGTCAATTATATTTATGATGCATGTTGGTAACACAGCTGGAAATTTTTTATTGCTTTTAACATTGGTACTGAGGGGAAAACAAGAAATACAAAAGCATGCTCCCTGCTCTGTGTCTCTGTCTTCCAGTGTTCTTGACAGAGGCCATACCCCAGTACTGTCTGTGTGGACATGTGAGAAGGAACTCAGTGGAAAAAAAGACTTCTGCACAAATAATATTCAGTATTCCAGCAGTGCAATAACATCCAACGAAATCCAATTAAGTACATTCCTGTGCTGTGCTTTCTTTTTACCTGAGCACATATGATATGCCTGTCATTAGCTATGCTAACCAAAAAAAACTGGAGAAGTTCAACAGGGCTAAAATACATGTAGGCCAAACTCCAGTCCAACAGCTAGAACAGGGAATCATCTATGCATGTAAAACTAAGTAGAAAATGTGCATTCCCAGAGCCAAGTATATACCCAGTGTTGTGACTTTCTCAAGTAGTTTGAGGTGACAACAAGACTCCAGGGGCATGTGTCTATTGTCCCTTTGTACAGGTATCAGACACAGCCATGCAGGCCCTCTCACTTATCCATCCAAAACTTTTTTTTCTGATTCTAATGGCCAAGTTTACAGATAGATTATCTTTGCTGACAGAAGGATGTAACGGAGACATGCAGCAAAGGTGAAGGGGAGCCCACAGTTAGACAAGCCAAAACTGGTTACATAATCACTGCTTTAATGTTAATAGCTTAATTAGTTAGAAAGATTGTAGGTTATCTTATCCTGGAATGCACAGACAATGGAAAAAATTAAATGCCAGTGGGCAGAAAGTCTGCTCATGAAATTCCTTTACAGTGTATAAGCAGTACAGTGTCCTATTGAAACAAAATAATGTTTTACTTGGCAGTAGTGACACCATTAATGGAATATTACATAACATTTTGTCATCTACACTTTGTAAAGGATATTGAAATTTGTAGAAGTTTCAGGGAAAAAATATATAGACATAACTTAAGAGATGAAAATATGCACTACAATGAAAAGCATAGCAAGTTCATTTTATTATGAACAAGAATTATGAGTAATTTCTTCCCCCAGAGGATCACATGCGAAGATAATCAGTCCAGTACTTTGTTGAACTGACAGAGTTATTTTCACTGTTTTACACAGAAGTACCGCAATTCGGGCAGTAATGTTTCCACCAGGAAACAAACACACCATTAATCACTAGTGTTAAGAATTTAGATTCATCTCATATATGCAGAGAGGCTGCTTACTAGAAGTTTTCTAACTCAATGAACTGGCACTGTGGCATGCAGGTTGGTGTGTGCATGTGTGTTTCCAGCAAACAAAGGCAATTCTGGAGCAGGCTTTGATGTCACAACCACTGAAGGTGAAGAAAGAGAAATCCCAAAGAAATGGAGCGAAGCAGATGAGACATTATTAGCAAGTTGTGCACTGATTCATTGCAAATAATATTAAAAGTCATGTATATGAATTGCAATCAACACCATTGTGCTAAAATGCAGCTGTATTATTGGTGGTGTATAGTTTGTAGTGTGCCAACAAGCCCTGACCAAGACTGAGATTTTGCTGTGGTAGGCACTACACAAGTGCATAGGAAGAATGGACTGCCCTCAGCAACTGACATACTGATGGATTATACTTTGATAGTTAAGACTGTATCAGCCACTACAGAGTCTGGCTCCATACTCCAAGGCAAAACCCTTAGTGTGCACTCAGTCCTACTTCAGTGATGTCTTTACCAGTCCTGCTGGTTTTGTGGTTTATATTCCATCTCCTCTGCACTGCTCCTAGATCACAGCAGAGGCACTGCTCACCAGGAGATGGCATCGTTAGAAGTTAATAACACTGACTCTCAAACTTTGTAGTCAGATTCATATGTGCGACTGAACATAGCACTAAGGAATGACTTCCTGAGCCTCACAGTACTGATGAAACCTATCATCCCCAAAGCAAAACATAGCAAGTATTTGAATGCAAGGTGTGAATTTTTTAAATATAATTTTCAAAAGATGAAGCTGCTGTTATTTGCTACTTCAGCTACTAAATGCATGTCTCCCTTCATGTATTAAGGCAAAGCATATCGTCAACACTTAGCAAAGACTGTTCTTACAGTTACTGTAGAATCAATGAGAGGTATTTTTAGGCAATTCAAAGAAGAAAAATCTTGGGCTGCTAAAAAGAGCATACAATTACATAAATGTTGTCACAGAACTAAAGTTATGGGAAATAATATACAATTTTTTCAAGTGGCTTTCATATCACCATTCTACTCATGTTAAATCAAACTTGATTTGACCTAATGCATGGATGAATAGTGATTGTTGTGTCACTGTACGAAGACTTAGAGAAAGTGAAATAACTAGCTTTAATCTTATTGTCTATCAAAAATACCATGGAACCCACTTGCTGGGTTAAGTGTGTCAGAAAGACAAATTACACCAGCCCTGTGTTCACGGATTCTGAGGTGCTGAATACTAATTTTAAAGGCATTTTATCTGATAGTCAGATGAAAAGAAGTAACAGGGACTTGTTACTTTTCGAGAGCATATGCTTTGCCTGGTACCTGGCAATTAAAGTTTGACAGCTTGTCAAGATAAACCCATAGAAAAGGCTTGAAAATATTTTTTTGCAGAATCACTATTTTATATAACTATTAAGATCTTGGAACATTTTATAGACTAGAGGTCGAAAAAAAGGCTATTGAATTTTGACAATATCATTTGGAGACACCATAAATAAGTACAAGTTGATGGGTTAATTAAAGCACTTCACAGAACTGAGCATTATAGATTGATGATAAAGAGGAAAATGTGTCAGTGCATGAAATAACATTCTCAGGAGATAAATTAATTATCTGCTGCATATATTGTTTTTCCTTAATACTCTCTTGCACTGACCTTGATATTGTGCATATGTGATTATCTTAGCAACAATAAAAATATTTCTTTAATAATTCAAACTCTATTGAAACAGAAGCTGTCATATATGCTGCCTATTCTCCTTTGCTCTAACTCTCTGCTCCTGGTGAGATCTGCTGCTAGGCAAACTAGATGGTTGCTTTAACCTTATAAAAAGTAAACAGCTCTGCCTGTGATAATGTTTTCAGGGATTAAGAGTAAAATGAGACTCATACTTTAAATATGGCAGTGTACCCAAAATCACAGAAACACTAAGGTCAGGGGAAATTGCATTGTAATCTGGGCAGTTAACCACTTTCTTTTAAAGAGTTGAGGAAAAATCTATCCTGGATGCCCATTTTCTGACTTCATACAATATCCTTTAGGGTACAGCTAGCCTAACACCACACCTGTGCACCTATTAAAGAGAAGGCAGCAAAAAACACACAGATTTTTACCTCATCAGCCAAGAATCTTCTATGTATTGATAGAATATTCTCTCACTACCTGTTTGTTCTCTCCCAGCCATAATTACCTACAAATCCACATACATTCCACATTCCTTCATTTCCAAATAGCATAGTCAATTTGTCTTCATTCTTTATATGTTACAGTCTTTTCTGCCCAAAATGCTTCTAGCGGGCACATGGAGCTGACATACACTCACAGATCTGTGGAGGATCATCTCTCACAGCGTCCATCCTCTACTAAAAATTAAGATTAAACTCAAAAGAGACAATATCTGATTTCTACCCCTTGTGTAAAGAAAACACACCAAGAAAACTGAAGAAAGCTGAATTTCAGGAACATCCTGGAGGTAAGTCAGGCTAAGATCAGGTCTGAAAGCCATATCATCAAACAAGAAACATAAGGTAACATAATGTAGCGTGTAACACAAGGTGATGTACCAGCTGAAAACTGCAACAGATTATTTCATAGATAGTGGGTAAGATTTCATTTTGGTTGAAGGGTATATGTTTCTCCATGAACTCCCTTGCAGTAGATTTCTTTAGTCCCCCATTTTTGTGATGAGAATCACATATGTCTCTCAACTGCCTACACAAGACAGTGAATATGAAGTCAAATGGGGGAGTTACAAGGGATTCAAGCTGCACTCTCAGCACTGGCAGCCTTCTTGCCAAGATCAGAAGAACCATTGGTACTGATTTCATGGGGCTTACATTATATTGAAGGAGGTTACTATTTCAGGCCTATTTCTTTTATGGGGTCATTTATTTACGTAGTTACCTTAACATCAACATGTAAAAGGGACTTTTTGCACTCTGCATCAACAGTCTCCTTTGTCCATATGACTTTTCATTTTCAGAGCTGCTAAGCACTCATTAAAGTCTGTTCCAGCTGCTGACCCCAAAGTCCCAAGAATATCTATATGACTTGTGACATAGTTTGAAAAAAAGAATAACAACAGGACAACATACTTAAGAACTTCTCAGAGATTTCTAGACTTTCGTATCTTCGCCCCAATAGTCTGAACCACTCAAGTTAATGCACTTGCATTAAGAGCTTCTACAATCATCCAGTGCCTTCATCCACAAGGCAGCTCTTTGAGAAGATGCCCAAAATCTACTCTAAAGTCAAAATTACAGCATTAATACATGCACAGCCAGAAGGCAACTGATAGATAATGTCCAGAAAGGTAAGGTTCTCTCATCACATCACATTAAAGTAGTCTCCTAGAAGAGTTTGTATGTATGCATACAACATAGTGGCCAGAAAAGCTAAGCAGTTAATCTATAGAAAGAACTGGAAAGAGAAAGGAAAAAAAAAAAAAAAAAAAAAAAGAAAAAAAAAAAAAAAAAAAAAAAAAAAAAAAAAAAAAAAAAAAAAAAAAAAAAAAAAAAAAAAAAAAAAAGAGAGAGAGAGAAAAGACTTGCTTTGTCCTGATCAGAAGTGAAAATTACGTGAACACTGACAAGAAGCCTTCCCTTCAAGATAGACATTTTCTAATCACAGGTTGAAAGCAACAAGTATATTGCCTCCTGCTGCATATAGGTCTTATTTCAGACATAAATAATTTTTCAGTAGTTAGAATTTTCTAGTTTCGCTGGTTCATTTAATGAAATTATTAATTCTTTTGCAAACCCAGCAGAAGAACCTTGTCCTTATCATCTGTTTTTGGATGGAATCACAGAATCTTCAGGTTGGAAGGGATCTTTAAAGGTCATCTAATCCTACACCCTGGCTGTATGCAGTGGTATCTTCCACTAGATCAGGTTGCTCAGATCCCAGTCCAACTTGACCTTGAATGTTTCCAGTGACAGGTCATCTACCACATCCTTGGCAACCCATTCCCTGTTTCACTAAGAATCCCTGTTTCATCAACTTGATCATAAAAAATTTCTTTCTTGTATCTAGTTTGAATCTGCTTCAGTTTAAAACCACTATCCCTTTTCCTATCACAAACAGGCCCTGCTAAGACATCAGTTCCCATCCCTTCCGTATGCCCACTTTAAGTATTGAAAGGTTGTAATAAAGTGTTCTCCAGGTTAAACAACCTCAAACAACCTCAGTCTTTCCTTACTGAAGAGGTGCTCCTGCCCTGTGGTATTATTGTAGCCTTCCTCAGGACCCATGTTGAGGATCCCAGAGCTGAACAGAGTACTCCAGCTGTGTTCTCATAAGAGTGAAGTAAATGTGGAGAATCACCCTCCTTGACCTGCTGGTCATGTTTCCTTTGAAGCTGCCCAGGAAATGGTTGATTTCTGGGCTGCAAGTGAATACTGGGGGCTCATGTCCAGTCTCTTACCCAACAGCACCCCAAAGTGCTTTTCGGCAAGGCTACCCTCAATCTGTTTATTTCCCAGGCTGCATTGAATTACAGAGCTTTTTCTCAGCTCAGGTAAAGCACTGTGAAATTCATCTGGTTAAAACTCATGAGGTTCACATGGGCTCAGTTCTCAAGCTTGTCCAGATTGCCCTGCATGGCATCACAGCACTGTTGGGATTTGGGGGAGTACTGGGTCTTTTTGTGGGGAGTGTGTGCTCCTGGGAGGTTCTTGGGGGGACGGGGGAGGGAAAGAGTGTTTGGAACTGCTCGCTGGCTCCCTGTTCTGTGTGAAACCATGTTTTTTCCCTTAAGAAAGAAAACTGAGGCAGGGTCTTACTGGGGGCTCGACGCTGGGGATGTTCCTCTCCTCCTGGCCCCAGTTCCTGTGGCGGGGGAACAGTGGCAGCAGGGGACAAGGGCAGCTCATCTCGCAGTGTGGCCGCGGTGCTGGCAGTGGTGGGCGGTGGCCGCGCCCAGGGCCAGCACCCGTGCTGTGGTAAGCCCAGGTCCCACACTGTGATCTGATCGGCAGCGGCACGGCACAGAGTGCGCGGACCTCACTTAGCAGTGTGGGCGGCGGCGGTGGCTCCTGGCCAGTGGGCAGCGGCACTGTTCCTCGGCTCCCAGCAGTGGCTCCTCTCCCTGGCTCTCCGAGCAGCAGCTGGCCCCAGCTCTGAGTGGCAGTGGCTGGTCCCTGCTCACCGGCAGTCCCTGTGAGTGGCGGGTGCCCCATC
>VXBA01004401.1:41216-102555 GCA_013399895.1 Serilophus lunatus | reverse complement strand
GGCGGGTGCCCTGGAGAGGCAGCAGCTGTTCCAAGAGTGCCGCGTGTGGCTCGCGGCTGGTAAAAAATGGCACCTCCAAGATCTAAACATGCGGATTTTGATGGGAACCGCCATTTTGCCTGGAGTGAAGACCCTGGAAGAGAGGTGGAGCCCGGCACCACTGGCCAATCAGAAGATGGTTTAGCCAGGAAAAAGACAGAGATATTTGCGTGAGACTTGGAGGGCTTAAAAAGGCTGAACACGGAAGTCCTCCCTCTCTTCAGCTTCCTATGGGCTGGGGAACAGCACAGACCCTCTCCTCTCAGCTTCCAGACCCCGCAGCTTGACTCTGCCCGCCTTCATCAGCATCAGAGCCAAACCAGCATAATTGCAAGTGAAAGCTTCTCTGAGGATCTCCCTGGGGTGGGAGGTGCTTTTCACTTCTTTTGTGTTTTGGAGAGACTTCAAGGGCCAGGAGTGATACCATAAGAGAGAGAGAAAGAGAAGTGGCTTCCTTTCCTTCCACTGCTTTTCTTGGCCAGCCACCTGGCCTTTCAGAAGCAGTCTGGTTTTTGTTTTGTTTTGTTTTGTTTTCTGCATGACTTTGTCAGGTGTATTTTTGTTTAAAGTCTGGGGTTCCCATAAGTTGTTTCTTCCCCTTGGTTGAGCCCCAGACGAATAAACTGTTACCTGCTGTTAAAATTCTGTTTAGTCTTTTCGTCATCGTTGGGCACGCCCCTAGTGAAAAATAGTGGTTTAAATCACCACAAGCACTCAGATAAGTCAACTGCCACACTCAGCTGTGTGTCACCTGCAAATTTGCTAAAGATACACACTTGATCCCTTCATTATGACATTAATCAAGATGGGGTTCACAGCTACCCACCAGTATTCATCCAGACATTGTGCTATTGACCAGTACACTGTGGATGTGACCATCCAGGCAATTCCTTACACAGTACATGTTCCACCTATCAAATCCACCCCTTTCCAGTTTAGAGAGAAGGACATTATGGGAGATTGTGCCAAAGGCCTTACAAATGTCGAGATAGATGACATCCATTGTCCTTCCCTTGTCCACTGATGGAGTCACTACATCATAGAAGGTCACTGAGTTAGTCAAGCAGGACTTGCCCTTTGTGCAACTATGTTGATTGCCTAGAGCCACTTCCCCATTCCCCATATGATTTAGCATGGCTTCTAGGAAGATCTATTGCATGATCTTTCCAAGCATAGAGGTGATGCTGGCAGGGCAGAAGTTCCCAGGGTCTTCTTTTATATACTTTTTAAAGATGAGTACAATATTTGCCTTCTGTCAGTCACAGGGGACTTCACCTGACTGCCACAACTTCTCAAATATAATGTAGAGTGGCTTGGTGGCTACCAACTACCAAGCCAACTACATCAGGACTCTAGGGGAAAAATTCTGGGTCCCAAAGGCTTGTACATTCAGGTTCCCCAGGTAATCATGATCTTGATCTTTATCTACAATGAGAGGTACTTTACTCTCCCAGGCCCTGCCTTGAAGTCCGTCCACTGCAGAGGTGTAGGAATTGAAAACTGAGGCAAAAAAGTTGTTGAGTATCTCAGCCGTCTCCTCACCCACTGTTACCAGTTTGCTGATCATGCCCATCCCATCAGGATTGGATTCACCCATATTTGTAGCTAGAGTAATAGACATCATACTGGTCTCTTCTGTCAGAGCTATTCTTGGCCCAACTACTGGTGGCTTTCCACCATATCTGAACTATGCTTCATCCATCAAGACTTAATCTAAACTATGCAGACAGCAAGTTGTTCTGTTGCAGAGGAGCATCACAAGAGGGACACAAACACAAGCCAGGAGCAGGATATTTAGTGACCACTACCCATGTCTCTACACTAACACTTCTGTGTACAAAATGAACAGGAAGGAGAACAAGACAATATTCCAGAGAGCAGAACCAAGTTCAGGGATGTGCTTTGAGAATACTTGAGATGACATACTGACACCTGACATGATTCTATGGAGGGTTTTTTGAGTTTATTCAATCTTGTAATCAGATCCTGAAAAGAGCAACTATTTTCTGGATAAAGCAACTCTAGAACAACTTCAGCATAAGTCAGACTTATACTGAAGAAATTTTGCTTTCAAGGTAAAGATATTGTATAATATATTTTGAAGGTTCTTTTGGTAATTGCTGGGGATATAATACCTTACATGAATTAGATTTGTATGTCTGACACATTAAACATTTTAAAATTTGATCAGCAATACACATGTATATAGAAGGCAAGGAAAGGATTTGTTCTGCTCATGTTCAGAAAAATGTTCCTAGCTGATGCAATATATAATTTATTTTTTTTAAATTTCATTTCATACTACTGTGGTCCTCTTTCAACAACTATGAACAAAAGATTTAACTTTTGATACATAATATTAGGCAGTTACATCCATACTTAGGAAGTGGTCTAAGTGGTGTAATTGGTCATAGCACTCACATTTAAAACTAATTATCATCTATATTTATTTGCATTAGCTATATACACTAATGGAAAGGAACAGCAAGGGAGTGGGGGATGGGGAACAACCATAGTTTCTGTTTGCTTTCATCCATCCTTAAAGTTGGGCTCTTTTGCAGATGACACATCTGGATCTCCAAAATACCCACATAGCCTGTCTTGGCAACTAAACAAGAATAGTTTTTACAGCGCTGGGATGCCAAAGTCCTCTATTCTATAATGGCCCAGGCCACTCCTTGCTCTCTTGTATCTACATGATCTGCCATGACTAACATTTTACTGAACACATACTCGGTACCTGCATAATCTTGCCAGCAATTTTTCCTCACTGAGAATTTTTTTACCAAGAAACTTTTGTAATGGCATTTTCTAAGAACAAATGGCCAGTTTGGGCCTCATTGTTTACAAGAAACATGTTGGTGGCATGTTGAAAAGCAGATTTTAGGGGTGAAATGAAATTTCATTCCAGGAAGCATGGGAAAGGCAGAATGGGCCCTTAAATCTAACATTCATGTTGAAACTCTCGGGCCAGCCACAATAAAGTCTAGGATGTCTTTTTAATGCTAACTGATTGGTCTTAATAGGAGCCAAGAAGCACCAAGAGACAATCTGTTTATCATTTTAGTTAATTGACTTGGTAAAGCCCTGAGATGTAATGCAGCCAGATCCCTTCCCTATGATACATTGGAAAGCGAGTATAATTGAGTACACCTATGCTATGATGAAATATACTTTTAAAAGAAAATATGAATGCATAGGCACCTTTATCATCCTTCTTCTTACCTTATCTTCTTCACGGGTGAAATGGTTCAAACTCATGCAAATCAGATCTTGAGCTTCCGTGAAGAGAAAAGTGAAGTAGTATTTGCCTCTATCACAGGTATGCAATTGTCAGACACTTAGGTTCCATAAAATATTAAAATAAAAGGTTATGCAATTAATATTCTACCCTAACTTCCCACTTCCCTGCCACCGAAGTACATGCCATCATCCCATGGAAATCAATACTAATAGCAAAGTCTCTGTGGACCTTTGTTAATTTTCTAGCAGCACGTTTGAAGTCTCCAAGAACTCCAGTTCATCCCATTTAACTTTAACTGAAGCACCTAAAATTTGGCTATATGGGAACTATAATGCTATGAAAAAATGCAAGAGGCTGCATTGCCCCGCTAAGATACTGTTTCTTTCTACAGTTTGTATGCCTCAACTCCAGCTCAAACAGTATATATACTGGAGCATGCTCTTCATTGGCTGATTTTAACAGAGGATCAAAAAACCTGTTTCCTACACTCATTAAACTGATGCCTAAGGGTGTCGAGAGCAAGTATGTTCCTAACTCCAGTGTCATAGTAAGATGGAAGAACATTCAGGTCAAAATTGCAGGCAAAATTGCAGGCAAATTCAGCACATCGTCATAGAAGCCTTTCTGGACATGTCTCTATAGAAGTTCATTTGGACTGTAAGGTAGTTTCAAACACATAGAAGTGCTAGGGGTGAGAGCAGGTGACACCAGCCTTCCTCTGTAGCAAAACTCCCCCTGGCTGTGCATGGAGCCAGGGTAATTATACTTCCACAGGAAAGCATCTGTGTATCTAGCAGCTCCAGTGGTAAATTTCAGCCTGATGAAATTTAAACTGCTTGAAAATTTTAACATCCTGGAAAAAATAGAAACATCAAAAAGCTGCAGACAGACAACTAACAGGAGAAAAAGAGAAAAGTTACTTGGGGATCTTATATATTTAATTTTTCTGATCAATGTCGCAAAGGCAATACCATGATTACAATAAACACCAAGCGACCTCTATAGATGTTAAATCATGTAAGTGGTGTCATTAAGAAGTTTCAGACAGCTATTAAAACATGTCTCTCCAAACTGCTATTTTTCTGACATTGAGATTATCCTATAAGAGGAATTATAACCTAAACAATAGTGTTTCATAGGCATGGATGATGTGATTGTGTGCACCATCCACAATACACTCAGAGGAAAAATCCAGTGTAGATAAAGGGTATTCTTGTATACTAAGTGGAATTCCAGTTACCACCTAATCCTGATTTTTTTTTCTGTTATTTAAACTAATCCCCACTGCCCACTCAAATGCCTGGCCCAAGAGAGGAAAAATAATTTTGTAAACCTCAGTGAAATTAAGTGACCTCTTCAGTTGTCCAGTCATGATAATTTTACTCATATACTTTAATCCAACACTCAGTGTCCTATCCAGTAGGCAGTGTTAAAAATTTTTAGGCAGGTGTGCTTTCTCAGAGACACCAAAACAACATAGCAGATTTGAGACCAATGCACACACAATAGGTGAACAGGGAAACACTACACCCCCCGCATAGATGCATGGCATTGGCTGCAAGACAGTCCATCGAGGAATGTCCTGCTCTGTCTCGCTCTGGAGCAGTAGACCCACTAATCTGGTGGTTTTTCAAAGGCAAGTTTTTTAAAACCTTCCTTGGTAAATACTTAAAGAAGCATTAAAACCAGTTAACAAGCAAATTTCTTGGGAAGGTATATATCTAAACTGCTCAGACTCCTACCTATTGTCTAAATCATCTGCTCCATTCTGGAACTTGTGAAGCTTGGAGAGTGCTGCTAAAACTGTTGTGACAGTTTTTTTGTGACTGACTGCTCCTGGACCAATGAGGACAAAGTCCAGTAGTGACAGAAATCCCTCCTCAATTTCTACCTGCCATTGCATCAACCAAGAATGAGAAGGACATGAATACCTGATCCACAGTGAATACAAAAGAAAGCTAGCTCAACGTGTTACAGTCTCTGCTTGTAAAATTTACCCCTCTGGATTTTATTTTCTCGAGAATCAAAGAGAAAAAAAAACCATGAGGTATTTACTTAATTTACTTAATTGGCAAGCTCGTGCAGATTCTGTACAATGTCCTTTCCTTTTACCTCCACTTCTTTCGCATCAGGTCTAAAAACACACAGTCAGAATATCAAGGCAGATTTTGATTGCTGCAGGTAAGTAACACCTCAGGCCCCCAAAAGGTTAACCCTTTGTTAGTTATTCTGCAGATGCTTTTGTGGTCTCTGCTAATGACATTGAACAGGTATTTACAAGAACTTTTGTAAACTAGAGATGAGAGGTGTTGTACAAGCAGGTTCTGATAAGCAGCTCTGAGACTGCTTATGAAGTAAGCAATGGCTTGGACACCAAACTTAGATCTTTGCAAATGTTTATGGAAGGTATTGCCTACATCATAACATTTAAAAAATCTCAAAAAAACACCAAACACAAAACACACACAAAACAACAACAACAAAAAATGAACCAAGCAAAACAATGAACCAAACAAAACAAAACCCCAAACAAACAAAACTCCAACCAAACCTCAAAGTCATTGCAAATTTGGCTAGATGTGCTCAGTGAGAAGTTATTCAAACTCTCAAGGAAAGTTGAGACTGGCAAGGAAACTGTCATGTTGCTCTGCAGCACTATGGTGATTAGCACCACTGCTATATCAAGCCTAGGCATCAACCTCTTTTTATAATACCACATTATTTTAATATTCATTCAACGAATTTTATTTGTTTGTGATTTCCATAGCCAGTCAGAGTCTGAGCTGGTTTTCCAAAAATAGAGCAATCAATTTTACCTGTGATATGGTATTTTCATTTTTCAATGCCATATATGTATAAAGGTTCTAAAGCTCTGCGACTGCATTTCTTTGTTATCACATGAGTGGGGGAAGAGTTGATTTCTGTGTTTTCATATGATACGAGGTGGAACAGCACATTAGAGAATGTTAATATGCACTGGTTTGAAGGAGTTAAAAGAATTCACCAATATTTGGAAATATTTGGAATTTTGCTTTACTGAGAAAGACTGCAGCTGCTAGATTTTGCACAGCAAAAATTCTGTTACAACAGGTTTTCTGTTGTAAAGCAGACTGCAGAAAAAAATAAATAAAGAAGTATGAACTACAGAAAGCATCCATCTAATGGCTTCTGCTTTTGCTACTTGGGGTCTGAAAAATGACAAGGAAGGTAAGTTAAAATAATCAGCAGTGCTGTAAGTACTACTTAAGCCAAGAGTTACATATGGTATATTAGCAATGTAGATAGATTTAATGAAAACAGAGATCAGTGCGTGGATCTGTCATCAGCCAAACCTACAAAATATTTTCCTCAGAAAAAGAAATTTAATGATGTAAGTGTTCATCTGTAATAGAGTTATAACAACTCCAAGTGGCAAAACTAGTGTTGGTCTAATGCATTTCATCAGCTAACACTAACCAAACAGACAATTCCTATGATGATTGCCTTGAAGAGAACAGATTGTGTGATAGGCCATACTGAGCACACATCCTCAGATTAACAGCTCCAAAGCACCATGTACTTCTGTAAGTCACCCTGTAATGCAAAACCAAGCGTGATTTGTCACACCATTTCAGTTTCCATTACAGCTAGGATCGTAGTGTGGAATATTTCAAGCTTCATAGGAAGATTATTAAAATGGATAGTACATTTTAAACAAAATGCTCATCACTTGCCAAGTCATGCTCTTTGAGGTATCTACCAGTGTGGGAGGGATACATGCTTTCCAGGAGACCTGTGTTTCATGGTCATCTCAGGCAGGGGGCTGCAAAGTTCATTAAATGATCTTATCTTGCTGCTGGTTCTGTTCAAAATAGCCTTGATATGATGCAGGATTTATGTTACCCCCACTTCAAATAAGAAGTACCGAGGGATGCATTTCGTTACTGCCCTGTAACAGTGGAGAAGCCAGGGCTGCAGTGGCAACATTCCTCATTTGTCCGTGTCACGCAGAGGATTTATTTGCAAGAAGAGTCCAGCTCTGAAGGTAAGGAAATATTTGGGTTTTGTAGTGAGTTTTTTATAATAATGTCAACAAGAAATGTGTTTGTTCTCTAACTTTAATTCTCACAAAAGTATATTCTAGGAAAGATGAGAGGAAAGAGTGTTTAGTTTAGCAGAATTCTAAGGAAAGGGAGTAGCACGGATATAGGAAAATTATTTATGGGTAATTTCCGTGCCACAATATCGAATAAAACACTAAGAGATACAGTTGTAGATTCTCAACTGATGGGCTAACTGGCAGCACACACACACACTCACACTCATCTCTCAAAGGTTTTTAAAAAGTGATCTGCTGCTGAGAGGCTTTTTAATTCAATGGTAGACACCTTTACATGAATCAGAATAGGTTTCTCTTGCATGGATGATCTAATGAAGAGCCCTGAGCAAGATTTTTCTTTCATCCTAGACCATCAAGTCTCCCTGTACTCAAAAATCAAAAAACAAAGCAAAGTGTGTTCAAGATCCTTGACTAATAAATATTAATTTGTTCTATATTCTTGATCTTATGAATTCAATAGTTTAAAAGAGCAGAGTATATAAGAGCAGGCTTCAAATGTGCCTGCTCAGTGGGGAAAATCTAATGATCAGAAGCAATATTTGATCTCAAAAGCAAATTACAGTCATTTTAAATATGACTTATATACCAAAAATTAAAAGTCAGTAAAAGTTGAACAAATCCATAGAAACCTCAGGAAAGGCATTCAGACATTCTTTATTGCACAACACTTGCGAATGCCTGTTCACGTAATGCTTGCTTACCCCCGTGCTGCTGTCACCACAGTCCTGTTTTTGTGTTCTGGAGAGCCAGCTGCAGGGAGTGGGAGAAACTGGGGAGCAGAGGGACAATGGAAAGATTTCTCAAGGATCGTCTAGTAGAGTTTTAGGCAACAGAAAGAAGGCCCACAAGGATGATGAAGGGCCTGGAGGCAAAGCTTTAGGAGGAGCAGCTGAGGTCACCAGTTTTGAGGGGACACTTCACTGCCATCTTTACAATCCTCAGGAGGGGAAGTGGTAGGGCAGCTCCAAGCTCTTCACTCTCATGACCAGTGATAGGATCCAGGGAAATAGTACGTAGGTGAGTATGGGAAGTTTATGATAGATATCAGGAAAAAGTTATTTTCCTAGAGCATTGGAACAGGTTTGACAGGGAAGTCATCACAGGACAAAGCCTGACAGAGTTCAAGGAGCATTTGGACAATGCTCTTGGGCACATGGTGTGATTCTTGAAGGTGTCCTGACCAGGACCATGGTTTGGACTTGATGATCCTGATGGGTCCCTTCCAGCTTAGCATATTCTTTCATTCCAGCAAAAATTGGATATTTTCCAGATGGAACAACAGAGATAGGTAAACCAGTCAGAAATATGTTTGAAAGCAGAGGTTAAAATCCGTGAGGTTAGGCTGGAGAACTGTCATGGGAGGTGTAGAGCAGCATGTAGCAGTATGAGGTCCAATAATCTCATAGCTACCACAAGCCTTGCCCTAACGTATTTCTTTGTCATGAAGGTATCAGATGAGTAGAAGTCAAAATTTTGTTATAGTGCAAAGTATTTGAAGAATAGCTATTCTCCATATCACAAAAATAGACTCAGACCCATCAGCTTATCACAGAAAAGCAGTAATAGACTGTGGGAATTAGGATGAAAGAAAAATGGTTCTATAGAGACTACTATGTAGTGCCTGAGTGCAAACATTTTAACTTACATATTACAACTGTTTGACTTGCCTGTTAGAATTGATTTGCTAGATGCACACCTGTAACTCCTACTAGTATTGCTCAGTCACATATATCGTTGTCATTTCTATATATTGAATATTCCTATTACATACAAAAGTCCAATTAAATTTATTGAAGTTCATATCCAGACAGCAATCTCCTGACTAAGCATACATCCTGGTAAGAGTGTGTACATCAAATTCTGCCAAACTAGGAAATACTGCTGGCAGAATAAATCACTTGACTTCGATTCCCCTCATTTAATTGCAAACTTCAGACAATACTATTTGCAAAGGAAAAGCACAGATTGGTAGTGTGTAATGCCAAACTGCAAATGAAATTAGAATGGTACAGTATGCATGCAAAGCCACACATCTTTGCTGATGAGATACACTAATGGGTTTTTGAAAGGGGCCAGCATAGTGTTAGGGACTTGTATGCACCAGAATAGCATACTAGCCTCCCTCCATCCTCAGCTTCAGATCAGCTCTTCCTATAACTGGAAGGTAGTCAGAGCAAGCTGTGAGAAACCTCTCCCCCAGGTTGTTCATGAGCATCTCCGAGGCTCAGGCCATTCATGAGATAAACTGTGCTATGCAACTTGCCACATAAACTGAAGGGTGCAGGGAATTCAACCAAAGTGTTTTCTTCTGTCTCTCCAGAGTCTGGGGACCTAAGTTAGACTTGAAATTGGTATGCTTTCCCAGGGGGGATCTCAAAGGAAACTTCAGTCAGCCCTTTCAGATCTGAATTACTGCCAGCTGCAGAAGCAGAAGATAAATGATATATCCAGGATCCAAGGAAAAAGAGGGAAATCATGGCTGTGACCACCAATTTTATTTTCTAAAATCAAAGCTGATTTCTGTAGTTTTAATGTCAAATATTATCTTTACACTAGACAATGTACTCTTCTATATATAATGAATTTTTTTATTATCCAATGCATTTATGTAATGAGCATAGTCAAAAAGCAAGGTCTATGAACAGTCAGATGAATGAAATATATTTTTCCTAGGGAGACATGTAACATCCTGAAAACTCTGACTGTCTATGCCTTGCAAGAAGGACAAGAAGGGTGAAAAATAGCTCTCTCAATTCATACAGATGCTTTGTAAATTTTAAAAGACATTTCATATAACAGTCTGTGTTCTTCTACAGGTAAAAAATCCACACTTTTCTTTACACACCTTTTCCTAACTAAGAAACTTTTGAATGCAAATTCTCTTGATGAAAAAGTGTTTCTGGTGGTAAGTATTTCTCACAGAACCCGTGAGTTTCAGCCTCAAACCACCGATTTTCTTAGAAAAAGTCAAGATGTCATGTCAAATTGATCTTACATTCGTCTTGTGTTCTACCAACATAATTTTTGAGTTCCAACTAGTAGTGAGTAATGCCAAAACTTCTCTAACTTAGTAAGATCCCCTTTACCAAACTGAGTCTAAATAATGCCAACCTGCTCTAAAATTATTAAACCAAAAAAAAATTAAGCAATCTTCTTCATCATGTATTGTACAAAATCTTCCTAGAGCTCATTGTGTTATTCCTGTTGTTTGACACCAGCTACATTTGCTCTCTAGCTTGCAACCAGGACTCTGTCAGAGAAGATTACCAGAAAAAGCCTATTGTTATTGTCCTCTGGAAGGACTGCCACTATAGGCTTAAATAAAACTTCATTTAGTCCTAGCTGTGACTGGATAGTTTAAGTCAGAACCAACTGCAAGATCTTTAAAATTGCATTATAGATGCCTGTGTGCTTTTATAGTATATATTTCCGCCCACCTGTTGTATAATACATAGAGATTATTTGTTCAGGCTGATCTGGAGGCTGCTTCCATAAAGTCTTTTCTATCTCTTCCTATTAAATATGGTCCCTTATTCTAACTACTTTGAAGAAGGCTCCAAGGCATAAAAATAAACTGCTTCCAGGTAAAAACTGCGACAGCAAAGCCACAATATAGGCTTAAGTCCTGTTACTCTTCTCTGCAAAAAGGTCACTGAGTGCTAGTGAAACACTGATATACTAGATTTGATATCCTTGATTGCTCACACACAGGTTTATGGCAACAGTTTTGAAATGTATGGCAGGACACAGTGAATTAAAACATCCATGCGCTTGTTGCATAAAGGCAAAAGAAATCAGGTGAGTTACTTCATGGAATTATTATGTAGTTCCTAAAATTAATATGTGAATGGACTCAAACAGATAATTCAAAATGCAAGGTAATTTTGGGGTAGGGTGATTCTACAGTTCAGAGAAGTAAACCCTGGCACATCTACACACTGATATTTATCAAAGATGAATAAAGATCATTAAAGTATGATGCAGAAATTCTAAGTTCAGTTGCTTTGGTGCATATTTGCACATATTGGAGTGTTCTCCAGCACTAGGGGGTATAAAAAGAAAGAGGAATATTAAGAATTGAGAATGAGAAAATTTAACACCAAGATATCTATGTGTTAAGACAATATAAAAATCTATGAAAGAAGGATGGTTTGGACGATGCTCTTAGGGTGCCTGATAAATCACATAGAAAATATCACAGATAATGGACAGAGAAATGGACTAACTACTTTCCCTNAAATATATATATACAACCTTCAAAATCTGTAACGGGTAGTATTATACACATTTTGTAGTCTCCACAGAGTTCAAACATGTTTATAAATACTACCAGCACCAGATGTGAGGTGAATAACAATGGCAACTAATTTCAATTGTCTCTATTATTGGCTTTAAAATTCTTCCTTGGGATTTTTTACCGTGGGAGCAGGTCATGTCTATAAAATATATTCAAACCAGCATCAAGAGTAGATATAATCCAACTATGAGGAAGAATATTTAAAACCAGTCAAGTATATGTGTAATCTGAAAGTGCATTGTTGGGCTCAATTATACCTTGTGGCAATGACTTATATAACTTTGCCTTATTCAGGAGTAAAATTTACCCTCATATATACAAAATACATACAAAAAAGGCACATCCATGGTATATTAAAGAGGAATTCATAATAATTCAAAAGGATTAAGGTTTGGTGGGGTTTTTTATCCCTTTTAATAAAGAAACCAGGAGACATTATTTCCTGTCAATTTATTTCTGCGCCTCAAGGACATATGGGAATTTTGCTTCCTACTCTCTAGAAGGAGTTACTCTCAGAGATTAACTCCTAGAGTAGAACGTCCATTAGTCTTATCCAGATGGCTGTTACCCTACTTCTTCATCCATTTGTAGATTATTCCTAGTACACAAAAAGTTTAAGAGAGTAGTAACTGCTAATTTAGAAGAAATATTTGCGTTGGCATTGATGTATATGTGGATATTTATAGAATACATAAATTTCATGCAACCACATACTTATATTAAATGAACACTTTGACCTGGAATTGGTTACCCCATAGCACAGCTGGAAGTGTAATTGCAATTCACATTATAGACTATTGTTAACACTTATGCATCCAACTATAATTTCTTCAGGACCGGAAAATACACTCAGTAATTTTTTTCTGAAAAAGTATTGTGCTTCTGTCATTTGCAGGCCACAAAGTAATACATGGTGGTTTTATAGGGAATCATAGGACAGTCGCAGGGAAATCCCAGCTAGTAACAGACCTCTTCAATAGGGCTGGTTTTGTTCTCTGCTCATAGAGTCTTTATAATGTATCTCTTAATTTTTCACAAAACAGCCAACTGATATGATATAAAGATTATCAGTCCCCAGTTTTGTGTTTCTTATGATGCCTAGAAGGTGAATGGCTGAAGTTTCTTCAAAATTTTCTAAGCTAGCCTTGAGGGGCTTTATTACTGTATCTCTATGGCTCTAATTAAAATAAATTACACGTCATTGTCATGAATTCAAACAATGCATGAGAGAGCCCTAAATACTTGTTTAAAAAATTAAATGTTCTGGAAAATATTGTAATGGTGTGCTCATGCAAAACCACATAGCAATTTGAAAGGCGGCATGGATATACTAATTCCATATTTAATGAAGTTTTGAAAGTAATGAAACCATTTTCTGGCTGCAATGTGGGATAAAGGGAATTGACTATTAGCCCATGAAGAGTCATCTCAAGACAGATATTCTTTTCCTAGGATAAGATTCACTCCAAAATTCATTTTAAAGATGGCATTAAATAAAGGGAAAAGTAGAGAATTTTCACAGATATATAAACATATTCAATAAATTTGCTCTGTTTTGAAAAATTGCAGAAGAGAGAAGTATGTTTAGTAAGCAAGCTGGCTTTTGCAAGTCATCATCTTATGAAATGATGTACATAATTTAATACATATAAATTTTCTCCATTTTCAAATAAAAATAAGGTGTTAGAATTATTAGCAGCAAATCATCAGAACAATAGTCACGTTATCATCTTATAGACATGAAAATAGTGAGGCAAAAAATTCAATTAGATATGGCAATTCTTATATTTTCTTCCTATCTGTGAGTACAGTAAAAGGTATCTTAATTGCTAAATTAGAGAATACAGCAGATCTGTCCTGATTGTGTTCTTAAAGGTCAGAATCAGATAGAGGTGAGAGATATTTTGGGTCAACAAGTAGAAATTCAGATCACTGTAGACAACACATCCCAAATTTCAAAGCTAGGAAAGAAAAGCTTGAATAGTGAGCCACGCCCACTGTTATCCTGATCCTTAAAAAAAAAGGGACTGTGTGACCCTAATGCTGTGAAAATCCAAAACATCAAGGGTGTGCTTTAGCCATGAAAACAGATGAGGAAACAATAACTTATCATATTATTTTTCAAATTTCTCCTTTAGAGAAAATGAATAGCCAATATATACGTCATGAAGTGCGGGGATGTGAAACTAGTGACCTGAGGAACTTCTGGGAAAAGACCATCGAACAACAAACTCAGTATGTCCAAAACGAAAAAGAACGTCAGCGAAGAAGTGCTCTGACAAAGTGGGTAATCTGCATCCAGAAAGGTTATTTGAGTTTGCATTAATTACCTGTTTTAAAGAAAGGTGCTGCCAATACTGAAGTCATGCAATGAAATGCGAAAATAGTTTGTAGAAAATAATAAAGCATCTTAAAATGGCATGCTAACGCTAATGTGTCTAAGCTATGACTTCATAGAACAGGAGAATGATTGACTAGTTCCATAAACAGGTTGAAAACATAGAACTTTCTGAAGTTACCAGGACAACATCTAACAGTGCAGGCTTATCTTGAATGTAAAGGCTTATGTTCAGAGCGGAGCTAGCACAGATGTGTACCTCCTCCACATTCTTTCTCTGTAGTCTTTTTCATAAGAAGATAGTTTGAACTATTTGAACTGTTTAATTTACATAATGCAAATTAAAGGTAAATCCAATACAAAGCCAATGCTCCAAGCATACTCACCTACTAAGGCAACCAATATTCATAGCCATATTTACCTCAGTCAGTCACATTTACCTTAATCAGTCACAATCTGAAAGACCAGCCTGCAACCAGATCAGTATACTTTTACTTCTCATGAAATCTCCATAAGTTGAAGGCATATGCAAAGATATATATTTTAGTTATTTATTGTAGTTATTTTGGCTTGAGATCATTCAATAAGAAAGCAGTTTTTCAAAGTCTCTCTCATACCTCTCTTTGCATTGCATCTGAAAATTAAAGCAAGGACCTTGCATTAATAACCTTGGATGAATTAGTCTCTAATATGTTTTATCCATTTGTAACCAACCTAATTTCAGTGTTTTAACGCCTTGGCTAGAAAATTCTTTCTATTTAAGTCTTTCTGTGGTACGTAAATACCACTAGAAAAGAAAACAAAGTGCCAACTAACACCTAAAGATGTCTACTATGGATCTGACAGAAGTTTCAATATGCACTGTGCCTCTGAGCCAAATAGGGCTAAGGAGGAGGGAGACTGAGGAAATGCTGGTTGATGTGACCCAGCAGGTGGCAGCAGGCATTCTCCAGTGCAGATGACAAGTCACTCTGGTGCATAGGCAATGGAGAGTGGGCACACTGGAGATGATGGTGAAACACACAGCTCGGGTGAGCCCTCATCAGGATTTAAAAGCTAGTTCTGAAGTATCATCCAGCAAAGAACTCTATAGGGGCAGGACAATTTGCATGACAAGTGGGAGAAAGCACAAAAGGATAGAGCAAGTGAGAAAGATGAAGAGTATAAACCTGTTCCCTGTAAAAATATGGGGACAAGCTGATCCATGTTTCTGTCCCTAGGCTCAGAAACGAATGGATGGAGAGGCTGGAAAAACGGATAAAGATGTTGAGGACCCAACCTGAAGACTCATCTAGCTGAAGATCCCACACTCATTATGTGTTTGGGTGGGAGGGGGAAGTTGTTTTTTAGGAAAGTGTGATGGTGTGATGCAGAAGCTGAAGTCAATTTTACTTTGTAGGTAAAATGAGCTGTAATCAATTAGCTGACACTGTTAGAAGTTTCATATGTGAAATGTCAATTACTGCTTTTAAGATTATGCATCTATCCCTTCATTTGATAAATGGAGAACGTAGTACTCTGAAGTATTTAAGACCAATAAATTACAGTTCCCTGAGATGTAGATGCCTGGAAAAAGAGTCTGGTTACATAGTTTTGCTCAGCAAAAGTATTTCCTCAAACTTTTAGGTTTCTGTATAGACTGACTGCTATACAACTAATTTAGCTTGTTTAATGTATGATAGAAATTTTAATGTTTAACACTACAGACCCCAACTCAGACTAAGGAAGTTGGGACATACACAGACAACGCCACCACATCCTACATCACTAGTGGAGCCCAAATTAATGGGAGTTACAGAGCCTAGATGCTATGTTAAACATCTGTAAAGGTAGTAATACATATCCTGATAAACAGTATCTGTAAGACACCTACGAGAGCTGCTTAATTAACCCATATTAACTTAGTTAACCTATATTAGCTAACTTGAGACACTCTATCAGCAGAGATGAAACAACATGGGGTTTTGAGGCTGCTTCTGGTACCTGATTTAGCTTGAAGTGGATTCACGTCTGTGTCATACAGTAGCTTGATAAACTTTCATGACAGTCTGTCATCACGACTGACAAGTGTATTTTCTCCTTTAACACTTTTTCCATCTAAGACTTTGTATTTATTCCTTAAAGACTAGTACCTTCAGAATCATGGCAGTTTTCCTCTCTCACATTTGTCATTAGTCAAAAACGTTTCTAGTTCTCTTTCTAACGCTTCCTTAGGAAATGTGGCATTTCCTCCAACAATATCAAAGCATTTCAACCAGCTGGTGTAATCAAATCACTTCCTTTATAAGGTGACTGCTTTGTTGTCACTAGAATGCTTAGGTTAATATACTGCAAAATGTGTAGTTTTGAGCATGCTTTAAAAACTCTTCTCTGAAATTCTTAACCTTTTAGTCATGTTTTGTAAGACTGTTTCACTACTTCTCTTGTAATTCATATTGTTTCAGAGTAAAGAAGATTTGAACTGCCAAACAGAAGAGAACAGGGTTTGGAGTTTCAAAATATTTAGAATATCTGCTCTTTTTAAATCAAACCAAAAATTTGAAATGTTTTTTTTTTAATCTCTTTATCCATTTTTGTGTGTCTCAAGGCCAAAATTTATTATGGGAATCTAAACATGTAAATAATGTCTGAGAAGCCTGAGAAACCCATGAAAACCTAAAAAAATATGACCTTCAAGCACTTAATCAAAAAATCAAAACATCAGCAGGTATGTCACCAAACTTGAGAGAAGAGTTTGCCAGCCATCTGAAACAAGCTGCTAAAATCATGTTCTTCAATTTATTCTTTTTCTTAAACAATTTTCATAGTAGCATCAACTGTGAATATAAATGATAACAGTATACTTACAATACAGCTGTGCTTAAATAAACAATCACCATGTAGGCACACAAATTAATATTGGGCTTTAGTAAAAAATAGATTTCTTTGAAAATGCCAGTTAATACATTTAAATTCTCCTATCACCTGTCTGTGCCTGATGCTTACTGAAGCTCTACCTGTACTCCATCATGAAATAGCTTTGGGGTTTGTACCATTTTGGCTGAAATTAGAGCTTGAAATGAGCTAAGGGAAACATTCTGCATTCCCTCATTCATTGTGTAAGCAATCGGATAAGGTGCAAAACAAGGGAATCAGATTTGGTATATTTCAAAAATTAAAGTTGTACTCCTGCAATGAGGTTTTCTTTGCTTCTAACATAGTCAAGATCCTTCTTCTCTTCTCATAAAGTAAGTCAGAATGAGAGCTGGGAAAAGATGTACCAGGAAGTGATTTCCATCCAAGTTTCTCATTGCACATGTATGGTTATGGGGTCACTTAAGAGTGCTTTGGAATGGGTCCATGTCAAGCTAGAACACGCTAAAAAAGCCTGTTGAAAATGATAAAAAGAAATTTATATTTTATAGACTGCCTCTAGTCCAGCTCAAGGCCAAGCAGAGTCCTGAAAATATATTTTCAGAATTAAGCTATTTTCCTCTGAACTTTACCATTTCATCTCTAGCACCTAGATTAATTATTTCAGCACTAGATTCAGGACTTTGGGCCATGTTATCTTTATGCATATAAATACTAGCAACATTTTTTGATATCATACCCACCACTTTTTCAGGGGTATTCTGCCTAGGAGTTTTGTAAATTAGCACCCATAATAGAATACATATATAAGAAATAAATAAAACCTACAGATAATCAGCAAAACTAAAGAGTGCAATAGCATGAAAATTTAAATATAGATGTCAAGTAACAATGCTAGTCAGAAGCTGGAGCAGTGTCCGAGATGAAAATTATTCTAGCAATTTCAAAAGAAAAATATAAATCTTTTCTTTACCTTGAAGGTCAAAAGAGAAATTGAAAGGAGGCAACAAACAAAAAACCAGACTTCAATATCTGTGAGACTCAGAAAAGAGCCATGACATTATAACAAGGACTAGAGAAACCTTACTGTAGGACTGGAAAAGTCATAAGCTAAAACCTGATAAAATCAGTTGGGTTTTATAAAATCGTTACAGTTAGAGAGAATGCTTAGATGACCTTTAGTCTATTTTCCACCGCTATGCTGTTTCAGAGGAGTGTGGGTATTCAGCTAAACAGATTAAATGTAACTCACAGGTTTACAAAATAGTTCCTTGAAGACACATATCTTCATATCTCTTGATTTTTTTTTCTATTCAGATTTTCACATTGCTTTTGAGTCTAACAGCAAGAGATTTTGAGTTATGCCAACCTATTTTTTACTAATATTGCAACTAAAATATGATAGATACTCAGTTATCTTCCTAGCTTTCATTCTTTAGTAATTCCTTTTCTTCATCCTGACACTCAGGAGCAAGAAAATGCATGCCACTTTCTCATTACGAATACACAGTGCAGAACTTTTTGAAAGAGCTCGTAACAGTGACAAAAGTCAAACGTAGTAAAGTTTTACCATCCTCTGAAGCAAACAGCAAACAATCTGGACTCAACTCCTTTCAAACAGAATTTATGGGAAGTGTGTCGCCTGTTAGCACAAGAGTGACAGATGTTCAATTTTACCTGTATTAATGATCCTTCTAGGGTAAGGGCTGACAGCTATGAAGAATGACTCTGTCAGTAACTTAAAAGACTTCTTAACAGTTTAGCGCAAACCAAGACAGCTTAAATATGGTTCTTCAATTCAGTAGTCCTTCAGGACCAGTGCCCTCTCTTAACCAAGAATCTCTCTAAATCTGTCTAACAACTCGGCCACTGCAGGCACATTTTCAATTTGAACCATTGACATAAGTCAGACAAAAGGCAAGATGTCTTTCTGTCAAGTGACAGAGAAACACCTGGGAGATGGTCCTGCAAGACCTATGGAGCACCACCCAGCAGGCTGTCTTCAGTGAGACACTCAATGGTTGTGTGCTCCCTACTACACAACCACTTCATGTCTGTTCAGCTCTGTCTCTTTGGGCTTCTGGCCACATTCACTGAAGAGGAAAATAATATATTGGCCAGTTCTGAGGTGCCTGAAGTTGTCAGAATTGAAATAAATCCACCATACCATGTTGAGTTCACCTACCATGTTTTATGTTTAGTGTGGCATTAAGTACAGAAGAGTTATTAGAACTATAGAAAAGTCTACAGCCTACCTCAGAGATTTTGATCCCATGATACACAAGCTGTGTGAAAGATACACAGAATTCACTGCGTATACAGGACAGTGGAAGGGGAGTGGAAAAGTGGGCCAGAGCCACGGGTCAGGGAAAGAACCATAGTATCCGTGTTCGGTACAAAATCAAGGCCCAACTGCTCTTCACGGATAATGTGATCCACATATACAGTAGCCTAGTACTTCAGCTGAAACTGAAATCCATAGGCAGTTTATTGTAATAAACAGACCTGAAAAGTAAAAACATCATGGACTAGTCCATGAAAGATACCAGAGTTGTGGTAAAAAATACCACATACCAAGAGAATACATGTAAATGGATTCTCACCATAAAATTTTGGAGAAGCAGGATAGATATTTTTGGGGAGTGAAGTTAGAGAAGATTACGAGGTAATATCTTAAACTGAAGGGGGTTTATGGAAATTTGGCTGACAGCCTAACATTGATCATAGCTTTTAGCAATATTGATGAGGAATACTCATATCCATTATAACATATGAAGAAATATAGATAAATTTTTTAATGGCCTCTGAATTTACAGGTTTGACTTGAACTCCCCTTAGAATGAGAATCCCATTCCGTGAGTGGTCCTGTGTGTCAGGGCAATCTCTGCATTGATACGTCATGGGGGATGTAATGTTTGAGAGCAGCCCTGCCAAGAAGGACGTGGGAATACTGAGGGATGGAAAAATGGGTGTGAGTCAACAGTGTACATTTGCAATACAGAAATCCACCAGCATCCAGGGCTACATCAAAAGAAGTGCAGCTAGCAGGTTGAGGGATATGACTTGTTTCCCTACTTTATTCTAGTGAGACTCCACATGGTCTGGGATCCTCAGCACAGGAAAGCCTATTAAGAGTGGGTCCAGAGGAGGCCACGAAGTTGTCAGAGGATGAGAGCACATCTCCTATGAAGTCAGGCTGAGAGAGTTGGATCTGTTCAGCCTGGAGAAGAGAAGGCTTCAAGGAGACTTTTTTGTAACTTTTAGTATTTAAAGAGACTTATAAGAAAAATGGAGGGAGACTTCTACAAGGACCGATAGTAACAAGGCAAGGGGCAATGATTTTAAACTCAAAAAGGACAGATTTACATTGTACATGATGATGATTTTTTTTTTTTATGCTGAGGGTAATGAGTAGCATGTTGCCCAGAGCAGTGATGGATGCCTCATCACTGGAAGTGTTCAACGTCAGGCTGAACAGGGCTTTGACTAACCCGGCATAGTGGAAGATGACCCTGCCCATGGCAAAGGAGTTGGACTAGATGATCTTTAAAGGTGCCTTCCAACAACAGAATAGAATAGAATAGAATAGAATAGAATAGAATAGAATAGAATAGAATAGAATAGAATAGAATAGAATAGAATAGAATAGAATAGAATAGAATAGAATAGAATAGAATAGAATAGAATAGAATAGAATAGAATAGAATAGAATTTCTATTATGCTGTGCTTTTCTGATTATTTAATTAGAGAAAAGACAGTAAATTGCCTGAAGTAGGAAGGAAAAATCCAATTACAGTAGACAAAGACACGTTCTGCTTGAAAGCCTCCAGAGAAGACAGCTATGATACACCTATCTTACAGCTCTTTAGATTAATGCCTTACATTTACAGAGTAATTCTCTGTTGACAACTTGCTGTCTATAGCTGCTGGTAGCAACCTGGAGAGTCAGCCTAGTACAGGGACAGGTTATAAAGTGCTGTCATAGGATACCCCACTTACATCTCGTAACTCACGCTTCTGCCAACACAATTTTTTTCTAATGAATAAGTATGATATCCTCAACATACCCAACACAATTCACCCAAGGCAATTCATCCTTTTAGGATATGTGTTACTAATGTGAGCACAAGTAGGGCATTCCTCACAAGTAAAAAACTCCCCCAGCTCCTCATCCTTGTCTGTAACTATTTTCTTTTTAGTGAACACAATGTTTAAGATCTTTGTAGCTGTTTTAAAAGTACAGAACCTTTCCCAGAGGCTTGTTTTTGTTCTCATCTCACTCTTTGCACATATTCCTTTTTACAATCTCACCACTCTTCTGTGTTAAAGGATTCAGTGCAGTAGCCCTGGTGTCAGAGGTCACTGGCGAAGTTCACTCTGAGATTTGAGTGCTTTGTATGGTGACCCTTTGTCTCATCTCTGCTTCACAAAGAAGAATGAACAATTCCACCAAGCAGACTAATAGCAACCTGCCAACATTCACTGTAGAAAACAGAGCTGGATTTGAATTGCAAGACTGGAAGAGAATTTTCAGGCAGCTGCTTTAAAATGCATATGCTATCTCTAAAAGCAGGAAACAGTCACCAAGTGCTTAAATAGATTTTCTTCTCTTTATTCCAGGATGGGAGTTTAATACAAATTCTAACCCAGAACAAATTTTTATGAACAAGTAATAAAATCCTTTGAAACTATGGGATTATAATAGAAATGCTGGCACAGCCTTACTCATGGACAGGAAAGAACTGTGCTGGTATAATTATTAAATACAACCTATCAACTTCATAGTGTTCTAAGCCAAAAGAAAAATGAGAGGTTTTGCATAATGCTGAAAATCTGTGAGGACTTTGATGTTGCTCTAATCCTACACTAACTAGTTCATTTAATGTCCAAGTGCTGTGAATGAAACTTCATATGGTGCTCATGGTTAATTTAATTAGAAAGTTTAGAACAGAAACCAACTGAAAAAAAACTCGATTTACCTACCTTGAATCCTATTGTCAGAATATTTAAGTAGTGTTTCATGATTTAGGTCATGTTTTAAAGAGAAGGTATGGGTAGTCTACTGAAAAAGAAAAGCAGACTGAAATCAGCCCACTCAGTCCTTGTATTTTTTGGATGTTATTAATAGTCAGTGTTACAATGAAAGCCAAATCCTAGGACAGCTTTTTAACCCACAGACAGCAGCTTCAAAAATAAGATCAACTGTGTCAAAAGCAAGAGTAGAGAGACCCTGTGAGTTGTGGAATGGTCCCATGAACCATATTTGTTGCAACTCAAAAAGGATCTCTGCAAGTGGTTCCTCAGTGGTTACTAGAGCTACACATACATACATATGACATTTGCATACTGAAATTGTACCAAAAGCCCTAGGCACCCTTATTTGACCCTCGATGAATAACACTACAGTCCAAAAACTGTCAGATGAACAAGGGTCAGCGAGTTAGAAATCCCCAGGCTTTTTCTAGCCCTTGTGGACCTGCTGACTTGTGGGAGTACAGTGACGTTTTATCCTATCTAATGCACAGTGTAAAAAGGAGCAGCTGAATTGCCGGAACTCTTGAGAGCTCGATTGTTCAACACGTGTCATTTGTGTAGTGCAGAGCTGTTGAGGAGAGCTTTGCTTTGATCCTTAAGGTTTCACTTCACTGAATGGAATTTCATCTTGAAGGGCCAGAGGACCAGCCTTTTCCTGAAAATTCCTCAACACAAGCTCACAGGGTGATTCATGTCTGCAATTTAAAAAATAAGTAAGCCTGCAACCACTAGTTGCCGTGAGCCTTGATCTCCCCTCTAGTCTACTTACCTCCCTCCTTGTGCTGGCAGAGCTGTCAGGAAGGCTGTGCAATGGAGCAAGTCAGAGAACACATTCAGCTGAAATAAACATATACCCATATATTTTTGCTCAGATGGTTTGTAGCTAGGTCTGCTCCCTGATGTTATTCTCCCCCTGTTCACGTACTTGCATGGGAGATAGAGGGGTGCCAGCAGCATGGCTGATGGAGAGCAGAGCTGTGCAGCACACTACTCACTTATCCTGGTTATTTAAGGTAGACTCCATTCTGCCCATGTCTGATCTATTTAACATGTTGACTCTCCAGTCTTTTTCAATGAAAAAGTACTTCATTAGCAACTGCTCCAAATATTTTAAAAAACCAAATAAATCTCCACTACTAAATAGTAACACATACCTAAAATTCAGATAGTGATTTTCATTAATAGGTTTCAGAGCATTTAAAATGAGAATTCTTACCTCATTCTTTTACTGAGAGGGAAAATAAGGCAGGTTGTGTTTTAGGGCACATAATTGGCCCTTGCTGTGACTTAGTTATAATTGCATCTCTGCATACCAGTCCAATCTGATATCTGCCAGGAAACACAGTCCGTTTAACAAATACAATCAAAATGCATGTAAAATGGCCAAAACAATACAAACTTCTGTGTGCATGGCTTTGGTTCATTTATAAATTGCATGTCCCAGAACTATGATTTACTCCATTCATTGTTTTCCAGAAAACAAAACTCTCTATCATAATCACACAAATCTGTTCTGGGGAAATTCTTCAGTTCTCTTTAAAGAAATGTTTCATTCCCATGCTTAGACGGGGAAGAAACACCCTTTCCCCACCGTTGTTTTGGAATCTATACCCTCCACTTTTTTTGGGAAAAAACAACTTCAAAGAAAAACCCAGCATATATACAACATGGAATTTAATAGTCCTTTATGAAGATTGATGCAGTGTGATTTTTTTTTTAAGACTTTCTATGGAACTGCTTAATTGGAAGCTCTTAGTGTTAGGCATCTTCTGTACAAAGCACTTACTCATCCAACATATGTTCACATTAAAATGGGTTATTCAAGGAGGTGGTCATCTCAGGTCAGAGTCTATTATATGCAACCAAATAATCCTTCTTTATGCTTAAATTATGAACACCAGAAATCACTTTCATGATTATGATGACATTGATTTCTTCTTTTATAATTTATTTTGGCTCAAAACCAGTATTTTTTTCAAGAAAATGTAAATAAAGCTCCTCAACTCCACCGTACAAAATATCTGCAAGAGACTTTGTTTTACCTGAACAGAACTGCTCTCAAGCTCAAGAGCAAAAGATTTTCTCCTGGTGCAATACTGATACAATGTTTCTCTACTCTCATACCCTTAGCTGAGCTGGAAGAATGATTTAGCTAAGTAAGGTACTATTGGTTTTTATTCAGAACATCAAATGTTAAAACTCATCTTGGACTTGTTTCTTATTTAGTTTGATCTTTTTCTTCCAAAGGCTTAGGAGACACAACGTATTGAACCAGGTTAAGACATGTGAGATCAAAATGCAATAGCTGTATGACCATAAAGGAGCTGTTTCTAAAGCCTCTGTCATTTTAGCCTAAAGATTCCCACAGACATCCAAAGCTCTCTTACTGGACTGTTCAGAACCACCCCAGCCTAAGCTATTAAACACTTCACTCATGGCTCATTCAGGCATAAATATAGGCAAGGCAGCAAACAAGATCAGTGTGGGTGGCATATTTCTCATATATGCCAAGGAAAAGAGCATTTCTCCTGAAGAACCTAACAGACACAATACCAGCTTGTACAGTAAGGATTCACAATAAATGAACAAAGGAAACCTTGTTCATTTCATTAGTTGAGACACTATGCCTAGCAGTTATGGTACATTTCCAACAGGGAGAAGCAGATTCTTCTGAGCCCCAGCAGATTTCTACATTTCTGTGACAAAAACCTCAGCTGTCTTTTGGTATTTAAATTCAGTTGTGAAAAAAAAAGAATTCACTGGCATGAAATTGAGCATGTATATATATATATAAGCAATATGTGAAAGGAAGACAACTTTCCTAAAACTATCAGTCACATAAAAAATCTTTGCATCATTGTAATATATACTAGGAAGCTAATGAAAGAGAACCTCCAGGATTTCCTACAAATCTCACAGCTTCATTTTGAAATGGGACACATTGAAATGGGATCCATCCTACACCTTTTCTCTTCCAAGCACAACCCTGCTGATGGTGATATGACGAAAGCCCAAATAGAGGCTCAAGCTGTTTGAGAAGTCCAGGCTGAGATCACAAATTACTAGTAATACCAATTTATGACTGTAGTGTTCCAGGTTTCAGAGACCATTTCCTTCACTTTCATTTTATCCCTTCTTCATGAAAGCTGCAGCTCACCTGTCACAGCCAATTTTCGTTAGTGTGTAAACAGCAACTTTTAACCAATGTATTACTTCCCCTGATAGTTTAGAAATAAGGATGGTGACATAATCTGTCTCCTTAGAAGACTCTAGTCTCCATTAATTGCCACACTGCCATAATGGCTGGGAACTCAATCTAAGAGGCAATTAGTGAAGATCACCACAATGAATGACTAGATGCTTCCAAATTACACAACCCCATGCTGTCAGTTTCTCCTGCTTTTCAGTTTCTCTCCTCCAGAGAGAGGACCTGCTTCATCTCCATCCGCTTTCTGATATATAACAAAGAGGAATAGGTTAAACTGAATGTGATCATGATTAACACAAAAGCAAGACAGAGAAAAGTAATTGTGGCTTATTCATGCATTTGAGTCATTGAGTCTCTTCAACCATTTCTAGAGAAGGTAATGAATGTTGTTCTTTCTGCAAGTTTCTGCACAGCTGTCTTCTTCCTGAACTCCAAGGTTCGGTTCAGTTCAGTTTTAGCAGGTGACTACTTGGCTGTCTTCACCAAATTAGAGTCTTGTAATTTGTCTTGAAGGTCTTTTGTTCTTCATCAAGGGTCATGGACATACTCCCATCTTCTGACAAGTCTTTGAACCACAACATTCTGAATTAGCTGAAATCCTCATCAAGTTCAAGCTCACCCTGCCTTAGTAGTTTGGGGGTTATCTTTCCTTCACTCTTCTGGATGTTTATACTGCGTGGAGATAGGATGATGAATCACCAATTTGTCTGATACAAGACAGTGTTATTAAGGCCGTGGCCCCATGGCAATATTATATAAATCTACTTTCCTCACTTGCACGAAATAACAGAATGGTTAAGCATAGCAGCATCCGTAGCACCTTATTTTACCATACATAGTTTTCCTAGTAAAACCTTTGCCTCTTTGCAGACCATATTAAGTGGTTTAGCCTATGGACAGAAGTCTCAGGTTGGCAGTTTTCTCTTGCCATTTTTCTCCTCTTGATTGTAGCACATCTATGAAAAACTATAAAAATTATATGAGAAGTAAAACTAACACATTCCTCTGATTATCACCTTGGGATTCATTATTTTTTCAGTGCCATTTCTGAACAGCTTCTCTGGGGGCAAAAACACAGACCTGGATGATGTGAATTTGACAGCTCTTAATAAGAAACAGATGGCAAATGTATTTGCAGGAATGCAGGTGGCTTTGGCTCTACTGTTTCATAGGAATGCAGATGCTCATCTGACTCAACTAACAGAAGAAAAAGAGGAGCAGGGGATTTAAATTTAATGTCTATTTTCGCACACTACATATCTGGACCAATCTGACTTGGGAAGTGATACATTAGAATGTTGTCTCCTAGAACCTATTTACAGGAAGGACTAGGGTAATGATGAAGAGGTGAAAGATCTGCAGAAATAGAGGAAGTTCTAGGTTTCGCAGGGCAAATGAAAACTTATGCCAGGCTTAGCCTGGAGATGTAGCAGCAGAACATTAGTCATGAAATCTCTCTTTGAACAAAAGAAAGACAAGGACAACCCTCTGACAGTGAATCCAAGTAGTACAAACTGGCTGCAGCCCTTGTCATATTCTGATAAGACACCATAATTGTGGTAAGGTGGGGATAGGAGGTAGGGACTGAGTTCCTGGTTTCTTTGTTAATGTGAGGGCTAGTTTCAGTCCACTGGAGGGGAGATTTCCATATCTAGCAGAGGTGGTATCTTTGCATGTGTTTGGTAGGGTATGACTGTAGCGGAGGAATATCTGGAGAAACAAAGTCTTTACAGACCATGTTGGAAAATTTTAACATAGAGACAAATTTACAGGCACCTTGTCCAAATGCTGAAAAATCAGAAAGATAGGTAAGATTGGCATGGAATAGTATCATGTGCCCTCAGTATGGGTAAGAAGAGCAATAGAAATAGTGTCTGCATAACCAGTTCCCAAGAAAATGTTTTTCTTTTCACAGTTGTGGAAATATAATAAGCAGAATTCCTTGACTATTGTTCCAAGTTGAAAATTTTGGTAAGGATATTGACTTTCATAATTTTTTCATGGGATCTTAACTGCTGTAATGATTCTGTCCATTAGTGGTATTTGGGTACTTCTAAATTTATCATTAACATTCAAGATATTTCTCTATGTCTGCTAATTCTCCAAACATAACATCAAGAGATGCATTTCATTGTCAGACCTTCTAACATATTTTCTGAATACATGTGGTCAGGGATACAGTGCATAGACTGGAGGCATCAATACAGCCAAGATGAGAAAGAGTAAGTAAAGGCCATAAGTATAAACAGCATCAAGTTAATATACCAGGGAAATAGGTGTAAAACTTCAAGACAGTGATGGAGATACAATATTAATCATTGAGATTTATACTGTGAGAATTCAGACAAATGCTCTTACCTCTGTCTCTTATAGCAGTGTACAATGAATAGGTGAAAGAAAAAGTTGTAAACCTCAATTACAAATGTACTGTAACATTGCACAAAACACTTGGAGGAAAATGTTCCCACTGTGACATTTTCACACAGGCTGTCAGTGAGATCTGCTCCACATTGTCTTCTCTCAGAGTACTTAAAAAATTTTTGTGAGTGGACAGTGTGTGACATCCTACAGCCCTGAATAAGTACACTTACGCAGCGCTCAAACATTTTCAGATTACCAATACAAACATTTGTGGGATCAAATTGCAACAGATCACAGAAAAATCTGCGTTAAAGCAACTGAAAAAAACTGGTTATATCTAGGCTTCCAAATACCAAATGATTTGTTTCAGAAACAGGACAGGTGACCTGAAAGGCCTTTAAAAAGAGGAATTAATTGACATTTCTGTGATAAAACATGACTGTGTAGGGAAAAAAACTTAACTGATTGCTCTTCTGCACTCTCATTTACTTCTGCAGAGACATAATTGACCCCTATTGTTATTGTCCATTTGACATTGTTAACAAGAAATTAACTCTGATTTTATTTGTACCCTGCATGACCTCTCCTTGAATTGGGCAGCTCTTGAAAACAAACATTATATTCTCATTTTGAACTTAGCTGGGAAATGGATTTTTCTAAACACCAACTAATAAGATTGAATTTATGTTTGTTTGAATGGACAATGCCAGTAACAAATCAAGACACATCTACTCTGACAGTGTGCACCATAATGAAACACATGGAGTTTACCTGAATTTACAATAGATGTACTCCAAGATGAAAATATACCATCACTCATGTTCAGTTTTACAAAGTGAGGCCTTGTACATATTGAATATATCAGCTCTTTTCATTCAATGTGCTGTTTGTTCTAAACACAAAGTCCTGTTGGATCAATGAATCACAGTAACTGAGCAGTGTCAATAGATTCTTGCAGTATGACCCAAACCTGAAAAAGCAATGAGATTCCCAGGTATGCACATAGTGAATCTCTCCTTACTGCAAGGACTAGTAGATTTTTCCAGTTTCTTAAAAAAGTTTGATAACAGGAAGAATCGTAAGGATATATTTAAAGTATTAACTTAATTTCCATATACAATTTTACCTTTCAGTTTTAACCTTACGATTTTTTGTTGTTGTTTTCTTTTGCTTACCTTGATCATAAACTTACCTGGCACAAAGAACCTGCATTTAAACAACTCTAGCCTTTAAAAATTTTTTCTTCTCCTACTCTTAAACTCTGAGTGCCTCAACCATCCTAGGAGCCTTAATTTCCTTTTAAAAACACAGGCAGAAATGCCTAGATAATGGTGCTACTGGGCTGCACAAAATGTGCCTGCAGTTTTGTAAAGTATCTCTAGCCAAATGTCGAATATAAATTGATATATGACAACAGTGATCCAGGTAAAATTTTCATGACCTTATGGAGAACAGAATTACACATAAGCTTTATGAGATCCAGGCACATGCATTTTCCTGGTGTAATATGTGTATCAAAAAGATGAAAAACATAATCCTAGCAACTGTTCTGAAAATGGTTTTATCCATTTGATAGCAGGCCCATTATCCTGAAGCCATTTATTACATTACTTTCTCAGCAATATATGAACATCTTTATGTAACTCATCATGTTTATGAATGAATATAGGCTCATAACATTTTTCTGTTTCAGGGGAATACTATCATTTCTGTTTCTTAAAAGGGAAACCTAACTACGAGATATTAAACACTATGCAGGTAAGGAAAACATCAGCACTTTCTGAATTACGTCTCTGGAAGAGGTGCAATTTGCCAGCTTTACTGACCTTATTTATGCTGTTATGATTATCATGCAGCTAAGAAGCTTCAATCACTACTGTGCTATAGGAACACTAGATTTGATCATACCCTAGGCATACAAACATATACCAGCAGGTGAGAAACTGCAAAAATCATGTAAAAGGCAAGAAATTTAAGGAAATTTGTGAATTAGATTGGTAGAACTGCAAAAAAAAATCATAATTTATGTGTTTAATATTCTATTCTAAGGTTCTTGAAATTTATCTATGCTCCTGAGAAAACATGCTGATTTCACAGTCAGGTAAAGGGCAAGATAATGTTAAGACTGAAAAATTATAAACTCCAACTATTTTTGTGTTAACTGCCTTGCTGTTTTGAGGTCCTCCACCATTACACGCACACACACACACTCCCACCCACTTTATTTAAAAATAAATTTTTATTGCATCTACCCTAAAGCATACATTTTCAATTTTCCCTTGAAAAAATAAAAAAATAAAAAATTAAAAAAAAAAGCAAAAGAGAGAACAGGAAATAATTATTTTTATTTTAATATGAATGCAGAAAAAAAACCATAAATTTATCTCTGAGATTTGCTGTTATTTTTGTTCATTAAAAAATAAAAAATAAAACAGTGGTTAGTATTCCAAAACAATCTTCAATAACCTGATTTTACGTGAAGTTTTCTAAGAAAATACTTGGTCAATATAATTTTTTTACTAATAAAACTTAGCAAAAATCAAACTAAAAAGACATGACAGAATAGTAGAAAAAATAATAGGCTTTCATTTCAAATAGTGTGTCAAGAACTTCCCAGTAATGGCTAGTAACTATATAAGCTTGTTTTGCACTCAATATTTCTGTGGTAGACTCCTCAAGGCTCACTGCAGCAACTGCATATGTATCCTAATTTTTAATTAAATATTAAATTAAATATTAAAGAATCAAAAAGGAAACTCTATGTGTTGAAATTCATCTATCATATGTGCTTCCAGAATTTTCATCTTGAGAGGTGAAAGGGTGAAACAGTAATTGACACACGATAAATGCGATAGACTACACTGAATCACTTCCAGTGGGATTATTCGAGGCATGCAAAAGTTTTTAGCCATGCTTAAGGCCCTAGATTTCAGCAACAAATCCTGCTCATTTGCCTTGGAATGAGTAAAACTGTTTGTCTAAATGACCTAGATGTGCTGTAATCACTGGGAAGCTTTCAATGACAATGTGTTCAAATATCAACTGCTAATTATTATTTGCAATCATTAAACTAAATCAAAGTTGATAGGAATGACCACTACTTCAATTTGTAAGGCTTATTCTCCTTAAATTGTCACAGGATGTTAAGGACGGTAATTGTTTCAAAGCCCTTTATATGCGTGTGCAGAAGATATGGTGGGAAGAGATAGCATCACCTCGGGGGAGTAAACTGTTAGAGGAGCAAGAAATTGCAAGGAGATTATTTCAGTAAAGCAAAGATACTCCTTGCTCATTAAGTGTCTTAAATTGGTGTTCTTTCCCAATCGAACTCCAATGGCAAAACCAAACAAGAGGATTGTTACCCTGGCTCTGTCTCTGGTCAAGCTTCCAGAGCCCAGCAAATAAAAAGTATTTGTTAAGATTTTTATAAAAAACACTTCCTATACATAAAGCCCATGTGCCTTTTTCCTAGTAGATCAATCTACTGTTAATCTAAACTCCTGGTACCACACGGTCACATAACAATCAGTTTTTTCACTTAATAAAAATTCAGCGACTAGTCTGTTTGTGAGTGCAGGACAGTCTTTGGGAAAGTGAAACCAGAAAAAAAAAAAAAACCAGTATCAAGAATAGGAATGCAAACAGAGATGAAAGGCTCAGGCCCAACTCAGCTGTTTGAAGAAAGTTTTATGGTGAGGTCAACCAGTTACTTCAAAAAGGTGGAGATTTGACATTACTGCAGATGATACATGAAAAGGATAACATTTGAGACATGCAAATATCCAGGAAGGTAATAGTTTTTATTGTGATTGCTTCCACACGTACTTGCACCGTCTTAGCGACAATTATTTAGCTAAAGCAAGGCAAATTCTGGCACATAATGTCATTCTGTTTTAGATTGAGTCACAATGGACTAGATTCAAAATTCCTTTTCACATCCCTCAGGACAGTAATATTTAGACACTAATATTCTCAAGTGAAAATAAACCAAACTTAAAAACATTGAATGCAAAAAAAGACATGTACTCTAAACCAAAAATAGAACTTTAAATAGAAAATTTTGAGACAGAATTAAGTATAAAATACTACTTTTCAAATAGATTCATGATTTATTCTAGAGATTGTAATATGTTGATCATCTAGCTCTGTATTTATATAATTAAGCAGATCCGAGTCATGGAAATTGTATTACACTTTAGGACAAGAGAAAAGGAAAAATGGAAGAAAGAAAAAGAGACTTTTGCATGGGAAATGCAATTTACTTTTTTCTCTGCTGCCCCTAGAGAACAATTTAGAGCGGGTCCTGTAATGCATGCACCACGCAATGCCATTGCAAATTGCTGTGTTAATGAAGAGAGTTCAAATACGGAAATGAGAGGTGAGAGTAGAAAGGTGTCGATCATCCGTAAATGACTTGCTGCAGGGAGTACAACGTTAAAACTCAGAGAGTGAAATTCACCATTTTCTTCTTGGACGATAAGTAGAAGATTGACTCCACTTTAATTTCTATATGTCACTTAAACTTCCCTGTCAAACTAATTCTTTTTATGTACCTAGCAGTGAAAAGTTATGGTAGAGGAATTTCATGTGCAAAGAAAGGAGTGAAATACTGGCAGACCAGAAAGAAAACATAAGAAGCTTTTCAGAGTAGAAAATACTTTCCTAAAATAACAAAAATGTAGTTCATAAATTGTTTGATACTGTTTACAGAAAAAAAAAAATCTATCCATTTTCTTTAGTAAATTCTTGTATATTGTACCACACTTCCATTTCTTGTAGTTACTTAAAACCGGGGGAGGGAATCACTTTTTTTTCACATTGTCCGTAGGCAATGACTTACTTCCCTTTCTCACATATATTCCAAAACTATAGGTGTAATTACATTTCACTAGCATCATGCTATAATAAGTTTTTTGTGAATTTTGTTCACGGGTTTTTGGGGAGGTTTTTTCAGAGTTCTTTCCAGTACACCAGTATCTTTACAAATGTACCAGTTTGAAAATACTAAAACATAACATTTATTTCTTGGTTAGTTTTGGGGGGGTGTTGTTTGTTTGTTTCACTGTTGTTGGTTTTGTTACTGTTTTAAATGGGTAGTAGTTTCTATCAAGCAAAGACCCTTCTCTCCCTTCTGGAAATAACTAGCATTAAATTAACTACCGTCTTATAAGCTCAACTTTCAGGCATCTTCAAGCATAAACAGGGTTATTTTTGTGAGTGATATTATCCTGTTTGTAGGGTTAGCATTTTCAGCAATGTTTCCCTCTATCTTTCTTAGAGAGCCAGGCTCTTTTGCATGACAAATGATGCAGATCATCTACATAAATTTTCAGAGTGAGCTGAATCTGGTTATGGCATCTGCCTGTGCCTGTGCAGGAGCCATAGTGTATGTCCTGATTCCTTGTTACTCTTCATGGAAATAAAAAACCTAAGAATTTAGACATTCCAATGTATTTTATTTTACCATTCTATCTCCTGAACCTATGTAATAATGTCGGATTGATGTGTGAAGCAGAAAGAAAAATAGCTAACATAAGATACAAAACACATGAGCTTCTCTATTGCTTTCTAAAATTACAGCTTTGATACTCATCATTTTAATCAGAAATAATTTTATGCTGTCAGTTTATCTAAGTAGTTTTATATGTTAATTTTGTGTTTTAATTGTTCCCAAGAATGTCACTGTCCTTTTTAATTTATATGTTTAAATGATGAAAAGGGGAAAACTCTAATAATTTTAAATTCTAAATTTTCAGAGGAAAAAAGAAAATGGCAGTAATAAAGATGTCCCCCTTAGCCTGCTTTTGCTGCTATTACTGTAGTTGAGCACTTAATTCGCCATGGAACTATGAAAGGATCTATTCTGAAAACTATTGCCTTGCTTCAGAGAGAGCTATATCCTTTTATGTTTCCTCATTTTTCCCCAGCTCCCATGAAGATTATAAAGAACTGATACTTCTATATTTGAAGTAAGATGTGTGTTACCAGCTTCATTTGCAGACATATGTGCCGTGCCTGTTCCATAGATTCATATAACGTTTTCTCACTCTCTGGAGGTATTTTCCAAAATATCTCTGAAGAGACACACTGGTGAAGAGAGTTTCCTTCAAGGTGCTACTTTCTTACTTCCTTCCTTTTATTAAGAATCCAGACTAATCTAGCTCAGAATTAATCTAATTGAGACTTGTAGCTATCTTTTCACACACCAAGGTTTGCATGTCTTTTCTCGATTTGGTGGCCAGAAAACTGGATCAGAAAAAGTCACTCCTATGTTTTCAAAGAACAAAAGCAAGGTCAAGTCCTTGAATGAGTGCCTCTACGAACTTCAATCTCTGATTAAGCACAGGAACGGCAAAAGCCTGAAGGCAATTGTAACTGTTACTGGAAGATTAATTAAAAGTTATGAGAATGCTGCTTAATTTAGTCTCTGACCTTTTGAATGTGCTAACAAGTCAGAATAACTGCGTAGAATCTCTGCAACAGAAAACCAAAACAAATTGTAAAAGCATTGAGTTTAAAGTAGTGGCCTGTTTGCAGCTGAAATGGGTGCCTGATTTGCTCAGCAGATTTTCTGCAATAACTTCTTATCTCTGGTCGTAGCCTTTGAGGATGAACTGCTGCCAAAATGGAGGGTGTGAATGTGTCTTGGGGCAAATTAGAGGGGGGGAGATGGGATTTGGGGCTGTTGGGTGTGGGTGGCAGAAAGTTTCTTGGGGGCGTGAGGGCAGGCTCTGCTAGCCAGCATCTGTCCCGTTAAAACCCAGCCTGTCAGTAGTTATCTTAGGTTTTATGAGGTGCCAAAACTTTTCGACAGCGGGAATAATGACATTGGACCCATTATAGTAGTGGAGAAACTCTGAAGGCTCTTCTGCCCCACAGTGACCCTTTAGATCCAGATTTGAGGCAAGTCTGCAGTACTACTACTACTACTACTACTACTACTACTACTACTACTAATAATAATAATAATAATAATAATAATAATAATAATAATAATAATAATAATAATATCAAGAGTTTGTAGCTTTGGACAAAGTTTGAAACTTATCTTTTCTTGGAATATAAATGGAAAACACTTCAATTTTGCTACTTTCAGTACTGAATAATTGTAATTTATGTAACCTTCCAGAAATTTAAGAATGAGACATGATAAGTTAATGTGTATATTCATACGTAGAAATATACGCATGAAAAAAATACATACACACCTAGAGATCTCAGTACAAAATTAATTTATATTTACTTAGGTATATAGTCTATGTATACACACAATATACAAAAAATTTGATTTATGAGCAACTATGTTGAATTTCTTTCAGAGATTGTTCAATTTAAATTAGTCTTCTAACTGCATTATCTATGTGTGTGACAAAGAGGACTCTTCTTTGTTAAACATTTAACATGTTAAGCTATAAATGCAATAATTAAGAAACAAAAAAGACCCCACAACAAAATTTTGATTACTAAATTTGCTGATTTACTTATTGGTTTTACCAGGTTAATTGAATTTTGTTAATCCTTCTAGAATTATTTGTTCTGTCCATGTTCCCTTGAGAATTTTCCACGCAAAGTTAAGGGAAAAAAAAAGGGGGGGGGGGGAAGAAAAAAAAGGCCTGAGCGCTTTAGTACTCTGACATTTTTGTTTCACATTAAAAAAAATTCAGAGTGTCTGGAGGGAACATCACCTTCAGCTACTTACTCCATATGCACTTGCAAAGAAAAATATAGCAGTACTTAAAATGCAACATTCTGGTGAATTTCTGAGATTTACATATGAATACTCAGATATTTTCTCTCCTAAATACCATAAAATCTCATCAGTCGTTTCTAAAACGTTCTTAGTGTAACTGTTTGCTGCTCTTTCAAAACTGTGAATACTGTCTTTAAGGACCCTCCATCACTGCCTGTTCAGCTGAAGTATTTTCTGGGAGGGCTGAAAGGAAGCAGTTTAGAACAATGAAGAACTTGAAACAGCCCTGGGAAAACATTGTTGTTTCTGCCTAATTTAAAGCTATTTAAATGGAAGGGGTTTTTTTTGTTCAGATCTCACAAAAAAAAAAAAAAACAAACACCTAAAACAAAACAAAACAACAAAATGCTCTTGACTCAGTGCGGGTTGGGCACAAGTCTGAAAGACTGAGCCTTCGGCTAAAGCCTGTCTGCTTACTCCGCCAACCCTGCTCCCGCTGCTTTGTCAGCTTCTTTAAGAAAGGACAGAAAGAAACAACTGTGGTCGCTTGATTGGCACAGCAGTTTGTATATGGAGCTTCAGAAAACTGACTGATTATGTGACTGTGATAAGACGATTGTATGGCATCTCCACGTCCATCCTCCTCACAGCTGCGATAATAGAAGGGCTACAAAAGCGGAACATGTTTCCTGGGAAGTGAGAGAAGGGTGCAATCCGCCCCAGTTCTATGCATCTTGAAATGGCTTTCTTGCATCCCACAATTGGCATATTGTATAAAATACAAACTCTCACAGTGGAAGCAAAAAAATTTCATATACTTGTAATTTATTTTTAATTGTTTACCTATTTCAATTACTGAAAAAGATAAACAAAGCTGGTTTCATATTTTATAAAGTCGATGTTGGGAGTATTGGTTGATTTGGAGGGAGGGGTGTGTTTTGAATTTTCGACTTTTTCAAAAGAAACTTTTCTTTTGAATCATGGTTTTAGAAGTTTGCACTTTAAATATTTTGGAGAGTTAGGTCTGTATTTTCTCTAACTACCTTTGCCATATGCAAATAACTTTTTCTTTCAAAATAAATTCAAAGATTTCCAAACGTAAACTATGTAAAAACTCACCTTGTTTAACCAGGCAATACAGACTAGAGTGATTTTGAGATATTAGAACTTCCTATTGATTTTCTTTCATTTAACGTTTTCATCTTGAGGTGTGTTCTCAGTTACACTTTTAATTTCAGCAGAGCTGGAAAATTCACATGAGAAGGATTAACATTTTAAAGATGTCTTTATTCGCAGTATGGATACACAGTCTTTTTAGTTCTGATAAGTATCTAACTGGTGAAATTGTTTACTTTCTACCTTAAAGAGTTGTATTTGAAACTAAAAAAGGGGCAGGAAGAATGACAAAAGTCTTTTTGTCCCCTAAGGAATATTCTGGAACTGTTGCAGAGCAGAGTTACACCTGTGCCCGTCACAACAGAGCTAGCACATCATTGAAGCCAAATGCTAAAGTATATGTTCAATAATGGTTTATCATTATTTATTAAGTCTGACGCCTTTAAAACTAGAACCGATTAAGTAAAATGAAATTAAAACCTTTCCATCAGTCTACGGAAGCTGTGTGTGGCACATACATCACTGCAGTAGAATTCACAATATAAATATTAATCTAGAGCATATGCAACACGCCTGGGTCTTTGTTGCTTCATTAAGTCTCAACATATTCAGTGGCTGATTTCTTCACTCCCAGGAGGAGGTTTTGGGTTTTTGTTGGATTGGTTGTTTTGAGAATCAAGGGGTCTTTACCAATCCTAACACAGAGAGTTCAAGGTACCTTATACAGTACCATAACTCACAATACACTTATACACAAAATAAAGCTTCATGTTTTCCAGCCTCTCAGTCCATGCAGTAGATCTATGAGAAATAATGTCTGTTCATATCCAGGTGAAATTGCTGCACAAGCAATAGTTTCTCTTTCATAAGTTCTTCCTTCTCCATGCTGGGAATTTTAGTCACGTAACTAAAATGTGTTGTGTACAGACCAAAAGTCTTACATAGTTTACAGACAGGAAAATGGATTCAGGTACAGTTCTGTCCAGCATAGCAGTGGGAATTTTATTCTATGGTGGACTGCATAAATCTTGCTTAAAAATATGCTGTGTGATCATGACAGAGCTGATGTAAGTAAATAAGGTCAAAAATATCTTAAACAACATTTTCTTCAAATATTTTCTGGTTCCCCATAGGGCTTAAAAATTTTCGTCTTTTCCTCCATTAGGACAACTGATTAAAATAATTTCATTCTTTCAAAAAAAGACAAAGAAGTTAATAGAAATTAATAGTTTAAAAATTAATTCCATTCTCTTCAACCCAGCCTAATCTGGGACAAATAAGTTCCATGTTTATGTGGGACAAGCTCTCTTTTAAGGTATCTTTTCAGAAGCAGTATATACAGCTGTACTCTACCAACAATAAACTTTGCCAACAACATCTGGCTCTTCATTTCCCATCTTCAGCCATATAAACATGTAGCAACATTTCCAGTCTTACTGATTTACACTGCTCCAGGCTAAAAAAGCCCTCAATGCCCCAGAAGACATCCCATAAAACCTTAAGTGGCCCTGTCTGTCCTACCTTGTTATAAGAGAGTAAACATTGACATGTACTTCAGATAGTCACATTAATCCTTTTTAGCTCTTTTTTTATTCTTTCTAGTAAGGTTTAAGCATTTCAGGTATTGTATTTAATGTATATTTTTTCTTATCTATGTAAATGAAGATGAGAAGGGAACTAGAATATTAATTATCCACTCAGTGTTCATTAGATGTAAATGTGGGAAGAAGAGTTCAGTGGAGTTCAGTTTCTCAGCATAAAAGGATAATCAGTTATTAAAGAGAAAAAATGTTACTTAACTTAGTCACAATTAAATTGGAATAAACACATGAACACACTATACACAGTATCCCATCATAGAAGCGATTATTATTTTTTATTAGACAACTAAAGAGGATGGGACAGGAGTGCACAAGATTAGGGAAGTATCAGTCAAAAAAGATAGCAAATAATGTACTTCAACTTTTCTCATAAAATCTGTTCATTACAACTGGTACTTCTTAACATTTCAATTACAAAGATGAGTTTTCTTATTCTTTTGAAATACATCTGTTTTTCTATTCATTACCTCACTTTAAGTATTAGTTATATTGAAATACAGGGAATTTTTCTATTACTACTTTTTTCTCTTTGCACTTCTTTATGGAGCTGTGAGAAAAGGCAAATTTCACCACAACAGTCATAATCAAAGGCTTGTCTCTTCAGCTGGAAGCCCATCCTCCTTTCCTTTCTGCGAGGCACTGAACCCATTTTGCCTGTGCCGCTTATCATTCTCCTGCACAAGGTAGACCAATAACAGACTTGGATCTGGATCTGGACAACAGATACATATGCATGTGTTTTGTGAATTATTCAGATGTGTGCCAGCTCCTGCATTCTCTAGTGGAGAAGGTTGCCATAATGTTCAGCCACAAAGGTATACTGATTTGCTCAGTGAGCCTGAAACAGACATATCACTAAATTATCTTGGTAAAATGACAGCAGTTAGAAGACACCAAATAGCCCAGCTGAGAGCATTGTTTGCTGAAAAATCAGAGACACAGCCTGTGGTTAGGAAGGCAGTGCTTTTAACTGTATACAAAATACAGATTTTCAAGGAAAACACACATTGGCTCTCTCACCAGAAAAGCTATCAAGATAACATCTGACGAACCAGAAAGAGCAGAAATTACAAAAAATAAAAATAACTGTCATCACAGGACAAAATCTGTAACACTTGCTTCTACGGAAAGGGGTCATGAACTAACAGGTCTTTGGTTTCTTGATGTCCTTTATGAACATTTAAAACAATCTGTGAAAGTTATTTGAGAAGACACCCTTAGGAGTGAGGTCTCCTATCAAATTTTTATTATGCAGCTAACAGTTCACAAATGTTGCAGCCATCACATTTCAAACCCCTGCCTTTTGAAATGCACGTGAATGAAGAGAAATGAAGAGGAAAATGAAGAAGAAAGCTAACTCCCTGTGCCACAATATACTAACTCTTTCTTTCCCATTGTGTATCTATATGTCTGATTTGGGGCTGTACTTGCATATTGTTGCAGTGAAGGTCAGACAGGATACTGATTTTATAATCGGCCTAAAACCACAGCCCAGCCTCACAAAAATTCCTTCTTCAAAACCCCATGTCCTTCACCAGGACTTTTGCAAAATATACAGTTGCAGGTTTAGACCACAATAAATGGTACTGTAATTATTATTTATACCATATCTGCACTGCTGAACACTGCAATATCCAGAATGAACAGATGCTTGAGAAATTATTCAGCAGCATATAGCTGGCCTTGCTGTCTCATGGAAGGTTTTGAAACAGTCCTTATATTTCTTTTTTTATATAATTACAGAAAGCTATTTAACATTTGCTCCTGCTTGCTAAGAATAAGGAGGGAAATAAATGTGGATTACAGAGGAACGTGAGTACAGCTTACAGAAACAGTGATTTAAATTAAATGTCTTATCATTTGATTTGAAATTACATTATTGTAACATTTTAGAGGCTTGAGTGAGCAATTATACAAGTAACATTTCTGTAGCACTACAGAAACACAAGTTCTTTCAGAAAGCTAAAACAAAAGCCAAAATAATGTTTCTGAAAAATCTTGCCTTGAAAGTATTGCATATGTTTTCCATCATCCCATAAAATCTGCCGTTTCTTATGATTGAACTGAGTCCTGAGGATAAGCTGATGTAATACATCAAGGTTGATCAGATGAGAGAACTATTTCAGATTTTAAAATGGGAAAAAGAAATTACCGTGAACAGAAATTACACAATATAGTACCAAAAAAATATTTGTTCAGAGAAATGGTAAAAACCTATGTCACTGGTATGCAGTTTTTCTACATTCACCTTTGTCTTCAGGGACATATGACAATGGATTCCTTCTCAATTATGGAAACATCACTATTTCTATACCAATCATCTTTCACTAAAGGTCTTTATCATTAAGTCATTCATCATTTTTCTGTTCTCTCAAGCTTTGGTCATTCCATCAAGGAGTACATACAGAGTTTAGGGATTTAGATATAAAGGGTTAAAATTAATCACATGAACTATTTGGATATTTTCTTTAAAAAAATAGCAACACAGTCGGCCACATTTTTATAGTCTTATTATTTCTGACTGAAAACTAGTGTATCCTGAAATGTTGATATGAAATGCAAAGGTTACCAGCTGTAGTGAGATCAAAAACCTCTTTCCCTGCCTGTAAATTGTCACCAGAAATGTACTGTCACAAACCACAGTACTACAAGACATGTTGGCATTTTTCTGGTCAAGAAATTATATAACCTCATATTGGTTTTCAACACCTGCACTATTTAGAAGCATTTGAAACCTTGCCATCTCAGTCCCTGAGTACAGCAATGCAGTCTTATGACCTGTTAACTATGAGGATTCATTTCTGTTGTCATATTTTACTATAATTAAAACTGCCTGTTAAGTCATTTATAGTAAGCCTGAAAACCCAACTCTAAACAGAGGAGCAGGGAATGTAGACTCCAAGCCACATAAGGGCTACTCAGGGCATATAAATATAACACTCCCTTCATTTTTTCCACTTCTGTAGTGTTGTTTTCTTCCATCTCTGTGTCCCATTCTCTTCCATTCCCACTGCTCAGATACACTCCAACATGTATAGCTTTCTGACTTTGTTTCCAAATCCTAGATACTCCTCTACTAAAGAAAGAAAAGGAGGACAAGTATCTGCTGCGTGTGGTGGAAAGTGATACAGGAAATCCACAAGAGATAGTTTCCCCTTTCTTAAAATATTCATACTAAATTCATTAATATGTTCACATAATACCATATATTGAATCTGGACTGAATAATACATTTCAAACATAATAAAATATATTGTTTTATCCACCTAGTTCTACAGATCTAGGGCTGGGTCTTTAGGAAACCCTTGTTTGCACATGAGAGGTCCGGTGGAGATTAATTTGCAACAAAAAACAAGGAAAATTAGCAAAACAAAACCAAAATCGTGTAGGCAAGATGAATCGTGGAGTTGTGAACATGAAACAGATAACAAAACTGTCATAAAACAAATGCAAAATGTGCAGATTTTGTCTGGAATTAAGTGAGGTGCCATCAGGAATTTTTAAAAGTTTAACTAAATGACTTCCGCTGGGTTATTTGAATTAAGATCATTAAATCTTTCTGGAAATAGAAAGGAGACAAAAAAGGCAAGTACAAATGTGAGAACATATATACTAAGAAAAAATACAGAAGCCAGTAACTTCTCATAGTAGGTCTGTAGAAGATATAGAGTGATAGTAATACATGTGTTCTTCCATGCCTTGATTTTTGTCCGTAGAGAAGTCTAAGGTTGCCCTTATAATACACATGGCCTTTGTCTAAAATACACATCAAAGGTGGTGAAGACAAATGTTATGCTGAAAGAGCTTGGACTTTTTTCCTCTCTAAACAGATTACCAATGTCTAATTATGGCAATTCAAAAAATGATAGCCTGAATAAGATTAAAAGACAGAAAAAGAAATGGAGAAAAAAAATATTATACACTGGTCACACAGCCACATTAGCCTTGTCTACAGAGATACAAAATTTCTATGGTGAAAGCAGAATATTAAAGATTTCTGATGCTTGCTGATTTTCCCTGCATTAGAAACATCACAACAGTATTTGTTCATGCCCTAGTGTGGCTCAAAGAAAAGCACATTAAGAGGAAAAAAGAGATGTGAAGGAAGTGAGTAATTCAGTAAAAGTTTATTTCTCAGTCTCCAGTGTATATATAGGATAGGGCAGGCTCACTGCAGCTATTTAATAAATGGATTCCTGAATCAGCTATAGAGCTGCTTTGAACAAATCACCTTATTTCTTAAAGTCTCATTCTTCCCATCTATAAAATGAAAACATTAACACTTATATTCCAAATAAAATACTGCAAAATCTGTAAGTAAAAAGCTCTGTGTGTAAGCTTTCACTACTGATACTTTCACTACTGATATGTCACTCTTGCTTTCTCCAAATTGCTGAAAAAAGTCAGGTCTCTTCTGATATCACTTCAGCAGTGTCAGCTTATCTCATTTTTTATTTTTATTGCTTGAGTTGCAAATGTAAATAGCAAGTTTTGACTTGATGTACAGTGCTGTGCTTTCCAGGTCAGCCAGCTCAACGTTCTTTCAACACTGGCAATTTCACTAAGGGATTTTGGTGTAATTATTTACATATAGCTTGCAAATTATTAAGCAGTCTGGTAACCACAGTCCTAACAATGGAATAAAATGACAATAAGAGTTAATGCCAAATTTTCTCAGCTAAAATTCAAAATGACTACTTTTTAATTGAAGAAATGTATGCACTATACATACCAGCTGATAAACAAGAACAAATCCAGTGGTTTTTCTTTGTCAGGGATGGCAGCAGGCCTGGCAGCACCCTGGCATTAATTGATGAAATTAATATTGATAATATTCGGATATACCCTTGAAATAGTGGGTTACTGTGAATCTCAGCGCATCCTTGGAAGAGCTAAAGCAGAAGAGCTATTGCTACTTGGCAGAAACTGTCGGTTGCTGATAATGTATAAGGTAAACTTTGTAGCAAGAACATTGTAACTAGTGATAAGTGAGCCTTCTGGTTGCTTTTTATAGTTCTCCAATCATAGTAGTGGAAAACAACTTTTATGTCCTATGGGAAGAAAGTGCATTGCCTTCTGTAAGGGGATAATACCAGATGCGCAGGGGAATAAAGTGGCCATTTTTGACAATCTTGTCTAGCAACCCAGTGTGTCGTTCTTGCCCCAACTGTGACATTTCTTTTGGGTTTATTTGTGTTGTTTATAAGCTTCAGAAATTGACATCCAAGTTCATACAGAAAACATTTCAAGACACAGCTTGACTGAAAGAAACACAACAGCTCAGAAATTGCATGATGCTCTATATTTTACTACTGAAGAAACAAACAAACAAAAAGTCTCTTTTACTGTATTTACAAATTATATCTCTCCTACATAATGCTTAAAGCAAATTTTCATTTATGTCTGTTTAGTTATGAGAGGAGATGTCTCCCTGTCATACACTGGGGTGACTTTTCAATCATTTAATGCAGTTATCTTTGATTCATGCTGGTTTCATCAAGATCAAAATTTGACCCCTTTTCTTGTATTTGCTTATATAAGACATGAAAAATGACACGTTTTTCAACAAATTAATAACTGAGAGACTAAACTAATAATAAAAAGCTTGTAAATTAAAATGTCAAGCAGACTAACACAATATTTGATAAATGACTGTGTTGTTTCTGAAGATTACATTTTAATGTCATTCTAGTAGCTTGATTATAAAGAACAATTACTGCATTTAAAGTAGGCTGGTCAGAACATAATGACACTCACATCTAATTTCAAATTAACCTGGATGCAACATCTCAACAGAAATATATTTCTTAACTAAACAAAATTTAACTAATTTATTAGATTGTGTGGGGTTATTTTCCTCTTTCCCACCAGTATAGCTATTAATTTAATTTTATTTGATTTTTTCCTCGTTTTTCTAACATTACTTTTCAATATATTTGGAACCTTTCCCTTCTAGAAGAGTTCGTAAGTTACTTGACCCCCTCCCTGGAAATTAGTTTGAACAATTGACAGTCATTGCCATCTAAGGAACTCTTCTGCTGTGAAACAGGAGTCCTTAAAGTCCATATCTCTGCCTGCAACCTTACACTCATATAATATTCCAAAAATGTAGAAAAGGATTAAAAATCAGATGAAGGAAGAAAAGTCCAAAAGTTAGACTGACCTGTTTGTGGGAAATACGTTTTCTAAAAAACTCTTTGAAAAAATTATTACTCCTCTTTTGCTGACTTTTTTTTTTCCCTTCTTAATGAAAATTTAAGGAAACAGATTCTTTAAAATAACCAAAGTACCCAAAATGAAACACTGGGTTGAGAACCCAGGAGCAATTTAATAAATCTGGTATAGTTGAAGTAATTTTCACTTACCTGCTGGCAGACTGAAGGAAGCTTATCAAACTGTCTGCCCAGGGTCCAGGACCCTGGAGTTCCCAAAGTCTAAAGAGAGCAGGCTTTGATTTTTATTTCTATAATTATCAAAATATTTTTATTCCTCAAAAAAACCTTATTTTTCCAATTCATCTGTCCTACGTTCATGAAGACATAATTTCTCACTAGCAATTTGTGCCTAGAAAGAGAATCAGTGGATAGTAGCGCTCAAATATCTTGCTAGATATCATCCATACCTTTCGGAAAACATGTCCAACTGTGATACACCAGTTTTCATCTTTATTTTCAGCCCTTAGACTATCATTTAAATTAAACTTTCTTTGCCAACAGGGTGCTCACTCTCTGTTGTGCTCACTGTGCATAAAACCCGCCGTAGCAAATGCTGTTACCCATAGCCTTCCATCAGCATGATGGCAGTTAACTCTGTTTAAATGTTTTTGAACAGTTTTATTCTGCCACCTTCAGGTGATGTCCTTCTCATTTAAAAAATATTTGTGACTCCTACCATTTCCTCCAGATTCCCAGAGTTATGTATTGTTCTAAAGTAAATTATCAATGGGACAAAAGACAAACATTTGAATAGAGAAACATGACTCGTGGTCCATCAGTGTGACCAGAGAGAACAAATAAGAGCAATAGGGAAAGGCAGACTTATGTTCTCTTTCATGTCCAAGATAATATAGGATTATACTAGTGGGTTTTGTTCTGCAGTGAGCTAGGTCTGTGTCAGTCCTCATCATTCCACTTGCCAACCTGCCATCTATGTTTCTTGTAAGATCTCTCCCCAGACTATTTTCAACAAAACACCTGTATGAGCATGGACCTACTCTTCTGACTCTTTAAACCTCTGTCATGCATTGGATGCAGAGATCAGGGACTTCCTTTAGCATTGCACCCAGCCGACCAAAAGAGGAGACAGCTGCCAGCATAGAGGAGGTGATGAGTAACTGAGGTAGGATGTTGGCCATTGCTATAGCTGCATCCAGCCTGTGGAAGCGTTGAATGTACATAGTGGGGTGTTAAAAAGACATTTGACATTGATGGATAATATTAAATAAGATCAGAAAGGAACAATACAGAAAATATGAAGCCTTAGAGTTTTTGAATATCTCAGAAGGAAGCTCCAGAATGAAACATTTTAAGATTTTAAGGTGAAAAAAACCACGCATGGAACAAAATTCAACAAACTATCTGCTGGCAGCTAAATGGTTTTTAACTCAAGACATCTACTGCTTGTTTAGAAAGTAAGAGTTCCCACGATGACCTGCCTTCCTTCGGTCTTGCCATAGAGGGAGAATGGAATCTTGTCCCTTATAAATAGCCATAAAATGAGCTTTCTTTGTACCAGCAATTTCAACACCAGTGTCTGTTTTTAAATTTTTAAGACCTAGGTACCCAGACAATGTCCATTAAGATGAGTCTTATTTGCAGGAAAACTATTCAGTGGGTCTCATAAACAAACTTTGCAAATAATGGCAACTGTGCAATACCTTTATAGAAAGTAAATGAACTTTGCTTAGGAGGGTTGCTTTATGTAAGTGTCAAATTTTCCCCAGACCTGGGTATTTCAGAGTCTTAATTTGTTGGTGTTTGCTTTTACTTATTTTTTCAGGTCAGAAATTTCCTTCATCAAATCTTGCACCAAGATTCAAGAATAAAAATTAAAAAAAACAGACCACACATTATACCTGCTCAATTGTGAAATAGTAAACATAATAATAATCATGAAGTGCTGATCCTTCCATTACTGAGTTTTATGCCTCCTGGAATTATTTTTTTGTCCCTTACTTTAGCTTATGTGTTTTTCAAATGAAAAAAACTGGTAAAAGTAAGCAAATATAGGGATGTTGAACCCCAAAAATCATAAATGGGAAAGACAAATGAAGCATTTTAATACATTTCTCTGCCATTTTGCACTGATTGCCCAGTGCACTTGGAGATGCCTTGCCCAGTCTAACTTAAAATGTCCAAGGCAGTGAGGTTTTGGTCCTAGGTCTCCATAAGAAAAGAAATTCTTCCTCAGCAAAAGAAATACCAACTTGTTATGGGTTATATGTGGGGGGTTTTCTTTGTAAGAGAACTTTTCCATTGCCCATGTGTTGTCGGGGGCCGGGGGGAGCCATCCTGCAGTGTGGCGTGTACGTGGGGTGTGGGGGGGCAGAGCCCACCAGCCCTGGCATTGCTGTTGGAAGGGCCAAGGTGCTATCGGAGTGCCCCAGGCCATATGGCACCACTGGGCTGTGTGAGACCCTCACCCCTCTCCTTGGCCAGGCTGGTGTTGGCAGAGAGGAGGCACCTACTTGCTGGCAGCCAGGAAGGGGAAGCAGCAGCTGCAGCGCAGCCCTTCATGGCCCCAGTGGAGTGGGGTCTGGAACGTGGGGTGGGCTGGGCCCAGAGCAGATCCTGGTGGCACCTGCGTAGCATGCCCGCATGGCTTGGAGAGCATACAGCATGCAGGAGATCATGTGTTCCAAATCCAGCATATATGGGGGCTCTCTTTTTCCCATTCAGCTCCGGACAGGAAAGCAGCATGTCTTGCTCTCCAGCATTTATGTAGCAGCTCTGCCACCATCTCACCTGGATCCAGCCTGACCCTCTTGGAGAACAACTTCATACAGGGGTTTTTCCTCCCCTCTTCTCCACCAGAGAGGTTGTGATATTGCTTTCCTCCTTCCCCCCTGCATATGCTTGCAGTCCTGGACTGCCACTCACCATTTGCCGCAGCAGCCACCACCTTGCCATGACCACCAGACTGGTTAGAGATCTACAAACGAACCCCAAAGAGGGAGACTGTGTATTTTCATTCACTTCGAGTTTTTCCAGTGTTTTGGGTTTTTTTGAAAATATTGTTCTGTGTTCTCTGTTTCCCTCATTTTTTCTCCAAACTGAGATATAACTCAGAAGACTATATTCTTGCATAATTTGTGTTCTTATATATTTACATGTCAATTAATTTAATTTACTATTGGGAATAAAAAAGGTGCCTCAACACCTTAGATACATAAACATACTTCCATGGGTAGCACTTTACTGTACATATTCTCATTCATGTTAATTCTGTGAATTCACTTTCTTAGCCCATAATAAACTAATTCAAATATACTTAGGTTGCTTATACTCTAGCACTGGTGCTTGAAAACAAAGGGTACTTCTGAAAGGAACCTTTTCAGGTGAGAATAACAAATATATGCTCCAAGACTCCATACAGTACACATCAATTAACCACTTAGAGAATTTCAGATCACAGTAGGACTAGTCTGTAATAGAGATGTGACCCTGTTAAAGACTATGAAATGCACTGACTGCAGACTTCAGAGTCTCACCACCAATAATTTTGCCCTAATGGTACTTTTTTACTATACACTACTTATTACAGTGGCAATTGACTTAGGCTGCCTTTTGCACATTAAGCAACGTCATGCTTCTTCCCTTTTGCCACGAACTAAAACGACAAGAAGAAAAAGTCACCAGGGATCATAGGTGATTTGCCTGTACATTTAAACCCTTATATATTCCTAGACAACAATCAGAGATTTAGAAGAAGGTTAACATTTAAGTATTATCAAAAGGAAGTAACAGTTTTAAAAAGAAATATTGTTTATTTGGATTGCATTAAACTGTCATGGACAAACCAGCCTATTAAGACTAAGGACTGATTTTGCTGAATTCTCTAATGTAAAAGATGGTTTGTGTCCGAAACACCTTCATGCCCTGATGATATATGTAGAATATGATTAATCATTAAGAGAGCAATTCAAAGGAATGGCTCATTATAATAAGAAATATGGAGTTGGAAATAGCTCACTCATTTCTTAGAAAGTATTGAAAATAAAATGTTTATGTCCATAAATTGATTTCCTAAATTGTTATCAGAACAGTAAAAGGTTGCAAATACCATGACTCAATGCTGGCTTAAAATTCCGTAGATTACTAACAGAATTTTTTTTTTTTTGTAGATGAACTAATTAGTTAAAAAGACAAGGAAAATGCTGCTCTACTTCCTTAGCAAGTCACATGGTAATTAGTAGATCTGAACGTGTTTATATGAATAAAACATCAACTTACAGTTCTTATAAAATTCCTTTCTCATTGTCATCTGAATTACACTGCTTATTTTTACAGATTTTATGGCTATGATAATTAGCTTCTGTACTTTGGAGAGTTATTAAGTTATTAAGAGTGTATTTTGAACTTTTTTTTTTTTATATAAAGCCTGTGTCCTAGGTTGAAGTATATTCTATTACCATCTCTGTTAGCTGTTGAAACAGCTGGTGAAACAGTGTTCCTTGCCATTTCCCTCTGTATTATCATCTGTTAATGGGCCATCCCATTGTGAGATGTTTTGCCCAGAGGGAGGAGACAACTATTCCATCCTGGATATAAGCTGAGACTCTGAACACCACACCAGCGCTTACCTACTGGACTCCCAGAGGACAAAAGCTACCATTGGACTTTCTCACCCCTTTTTCTTAATACAGGATCACTGCTTCAACGGAACTGCTTTGCTTGGACTGCTATTACCATAGAGTGTCAGAGTGTATCTGTATTTATCAGTATTTGTCAGTGTTCTTGTACTTCTGCATTTATTTATTTCTTGTAATTTTTTTTTTCTATTAAATTATAATTCTGACTTGCGATCGCCCACTGGTTTGATTTCAAACTAGTACAGCCTGATACAACCTCTTAGGCATTTCCAATTCCCTTTTGTTTATAATAGTGAAGTCAGTTTTTCAGTTCCAGTAATACAATTCCACACTGCGAAGCACTGACCAGCTGTAAAACCAGACTGCAAAATTACATTATTTCAAAATATTCTGACAGGTTAATTTGGCACTGGTAAAGTTCACTATAAACCACTTGTGTAATTAGAAATAACTTAGAAATTAGTTATAGCAGAGAAACTTGTGGTTATTCAAGTAGTCCTTGATTCATCGCATCAACTGTTGTTTTCCAATCACAGTTTGATTGGCAACACTTTGCCAGGAGTTATTGCTGCCAGGTTACAATAGGAAGAGTAACCGGCATCTCAATGCTCTGTGGCATCATGTGTTTCTCATCTGCATCAAATTAGCCAGAGATAACCCCAGCCTCAAGTTCTCCCTGCTTTGACAAGTTTCTCACATTGCAACACAATCCACTTACGTGTTCTTGTCATGAGCTCGGACAGCACATGGAAATTTGGCTGTAGGAATCTACTTTTATGTACGTAGTTTAAAGGTATCTACACAAAAGACCACATGCAATATCAGAATACACATACTGCATCCAGCTGACCTCCACCTTAATGTACTTGAAAGTAATAAGGTATTCTTACAGTTATTCAGTGAAAGCAAAACTAGTCTGCACCACTTAAATAACTGCACCTCAAACACCGCTAACAGCCATGGAAGATAGGTTATGGTTTCTCAGCGTAGGGGACACTTCCCTGACTCTCTGTGGCTATTGATAGCACAGACTGCATCAAAGTAGCATGTAGTACTGTCAAAATTCTTATTTTTGAGCATTTTTTCACATAATTCTGCTAAGAGATCATAAGTGTAGAAGAGGTGGTCTTTTCTCCCATACTCTTTCCTGGCTTTAGTGATGGTATTCTGTTGTCTTTGATATGCCCATATTGCTATCACCTATGGAATTGAACCTATGGTAATCGTTAGGTAGAAACAAAAGCCAGATAACCCCATGACAGAGGAATGGTCCAGGAACTAAGTATGACCACAGCATGGGCAGTGCCTTCACAAAGAAGTCGTTCTGCAGAACAGCAGATCAATCAGGGTCCTACATCAGATCCTTGTAACATAATCACCAGTAGCCCCAGGAATGCCAAAGGCATGAAACAGTCCTAGAACACATCCAGGAGTCAGACTTGGAGACAGATTGCCTATCATGATGTTGCTAATTACTTTTACCAGATACCTGCTCTGTGTTGTAGGTCTGACATCCAGGGATAGAGTGAGAGACAGGGCTGGATATGTGAATTTGTCAGACAGAGCTCAGGAACTAGATTCCTGGTTCTGAGCTGAAACAGGGTGCTTGGGCAGAGGTATGGGTATCAGATGAGACTAGGCTGGTCTCTGGAGGCCTGTTGTGGTCCTCCAGGCCCTGACAGTTATGAAGTGAGGGAACATTCTAAAATGCCCTCTACAAGCACCAAGATTCACAGCTACTTTCCACATCACATAAAGGGGAAAAAAAAAAAAAAAAAAAAAAGAAAAAAAAAAAAAAAAAAAAAAAGGCAAGTTCCATAAAAATGTTGATAAATGCACCACTTAGCAAAAAAATACAAGGTGATAAAAGGGTAGCAAAGTGAATTACTATAATATGACATCCAAAACACAGTTATACCAAAGATTATCTCTCTGGAAGACAACACTACCTGAGACCTATTAACAACAGATGAGTAAAACGTTACAAATCTTTACAAATGAGCAAAAACAACTGTCAGAGTCTTAGAGCTTTACTGGAAGAGGTACACTGTAGACTTGTCAAATTCTTAGGTGAAACTGTCAAGTCAGGCTGCAAAACTTCAAACATATAGTGGTATCAATGTACATAATGAAGTTGAAATAATTTACTCAAAACATTGATTTGTCTGGCAAGTGTCTGTGGAGTGTCATTTCTAAAGTCACACAAAGTTTTGAAATTGACTCTATAATATCAGAAGGCAGTAGTGGACTATACTGTTGATCTCTATGTAGTATCAGACTGATACTACAGGGATCAGTCTTGTCTCCCAAGTCTCAGTCACTTTATTTACTAAGATCAACTAGCTATGATTATTTTTCTGCTTGTCTTGTTGTAGCTTGTCCTATCTAGTGTTTCTTACATATTCTTGCCACTAGGCACCACTAACATGCAGTAGAACTGTGTGTGAATTCTCAGACACATTGAATTTGGGCAGTTTCAACATAAGAATACAATAGGATTTCAAGATCTGTTTTATGTCTGAATTCTAGTGAATTTCAGATTTTTTAGAAGAAATTCCAAGTAACTCACTTGCTATGAAAAACACGCCTTAGAGTGCCGAGTAGCCAAAATGTGAGGCAATTTATTCAATAATTTGGGAAGGTGGAAAACACATGTCTCAGCCATATAGGCTGTTGACACTGCCTCTTAAGCCCACAGTTTTACATTATTTATATGAAGTGGAGCAGTTCCAAGAAGAGAAACTGGAAGAGTCTTAACACCATCAGCAGCAACTTGGGCATTTGTCTGGGGTCCAGGATCAGTTATCAGGCAGAGCAGCCTGTCCTGGAACAGTGAATTACCAACGTCATGTTACATTTCACACTACCTTCCACTAACAGTAGTAGTGCTGAAGGTCTTGTTGAATTATTAATGGAAAAATAATTTTACTGTTCATCTAAACCAACCATAGACTCTATAGGAATACTCAATAACATATTAAAATCTCCCTCTCTTCCTTTTTACCATCTACTAACCACACCCAGCAGACAATAAATAACCTGTTATTCTTTACTGTAAGAGATAAGGTGGACGGAGTTCATTGCCTCTTCTTTACAATCTTCTCCTTGTCCTTACAGAGGAACCAGCCTTTGCCTCTGATGGTCTTTACCAAGGTTTATCTATTAAAACTTACAAGTGGTTAAAATCAGCTGAAGTCTTTAGTGGAAGCTCTCTAACTGCAAGAAGCTTAAAAAAGGAATTCATCCGCAGCCGTCTTCTTATTGCCTGTGTTTTAATGAGACCACAGAGAAGGGCCATGACACCTATCAAGAAAATAAGTATGAGAAGAGCCAAAAATCCTCAAACGATCTAGCATCAAAACAAGGAAGGGGAGAGGATGTTATTTCTCACGTACAAACTTTGGAGCCAAGGAAGGGTAACTTGTGTCTTGAATACATTCAGGTTGTAAATTAAAAGAAAAATTACAGTACTTGGCACAGAAAATTCTGGAGCAACCTTTCACTAGAAATATCTAGTAAGAAACAAAATTAATTTCAAGATGCAACTTGCCAAACTATTGGGTTATGCAGTCAGCTTGCCAATAAAAGCTGAGAGCAGGAGGTCTGTCACTGTTTGCTCCCCCTCTGTCAAAGTCATACCTTACTTGCCTGTGTTCTTCTGTTCACCCAGGGGTACTGGTGAAGGGATGAAGAACCTGTCCAAGAAGTGGAAGTGTTAAATTCTGTAACAAATTATATATACTATATTTCAGCTCACAGCTTGCCGAGTTCAGATTCCTGCACTATTCAGTGTATTAACAGCTTAGCTGGAGTCCTGTCATGTAGCCTACCAGGTGCTTTACAGACCAACACTTCAAAAGGGTGGAAAAGAAATCAATTTATCTGTCAGTCACTCAGTAGCACAATCCTGAGACAAGTTGTTTTATTCAACGTGTTCTTTTCAGATCTATCCTTTTTCTTGGAGTGGACAGTGCTGAATTCTTACAAGTCACATGGACATTATGTTACAGTGATCCACACTTGTCAAAGAGTAACAGTTTCTCCAGAGCCAAGTCATGACATCAGTGACACCTGCCAAAATTTATAGCACAGATCAAATGTGGCATTCAGAGTTTGTGCCCTGTAACTGTCTGGTCATTCCGCTTGGTGTGTTGCAGATTTCACAAAATGAGTCTGTGGGTTTGGGTGGTTTTCCCTCTGCCATTAAACTAATTCATAATAGCAGATGTCATCACTCCCAAATAAAAATGAATGACGAGTGAACAGATTTCATCAGTTATTCCTGGCAGTCGGAGTTCTCTTGAAAAGGAGAACCCAGAGGTAAAACTGACATGATTCAGTAATCACTCATGAAAACCATACTTTGACAGAAGAGGAAGCTACTATACAAACAAAGTAAGCATTTATATTCTTGTATTTTGGCCAAAATAAGATTTTCTCTTCTGCTCTTGACTATCAAACATGCCTAGAAATACATGAATATACCTTTATTTTATGTTTTGCTAAGTCATGTGAATTTGAACAATGTTTTCTTCTAGTTCCCTCCATGACCTTGAATTCTACATATTACAGTATAATTTTGGGGAAAATAATATGATCTTGTGTGATTTATAAAATGTTAGAGGTAACCAGCCTGTTTTATTCTAACTATAACTTCAATTGTTAATCTGTTATTTGTTACTTTTTTGGTATTACTAGAACTTTCTATTATACATACTTCATGTGAAAGGAAAAGCACCAAAGGAAAACGTAAGGGAATACTCATCCAAACAATGCATTCTGTAAGTGCAACTTAAAACTTCTTAGAACATTTTTTTTTTTTTTTTTGGGGGGGGGGGAAGAAAAAAGCAAAAGAAAGAGTACCATAAACACACTTTGTACAGTGTACTTATTTAATGCTGAAAAATATTCTATGTTTAGGCAAACGAATCGTGGTGAAGGGCAAAAAGAATAGGATATTAGTTAATGTCCTGACAAGGATAAAATAGCTCATGGTCATGATACGACCCAAGGGACTGGGTCTAGTTGAAGGCAAATATAATCTTTCCATTGTTTACAATGATCTTTGAAAACCCCTGAAGTGACTGCAGAAATTCTTTCAGAAACATGCTTGTGTTACACATTAAAATTGGCTCAATTCTCAAATTAATTGAAAGAGTTAAAAATTAGACCTGTCTCCACCTTTTAGAAAGGAATTGTTTTTTGAACTATAAAATAATTAGCATTCTTGTTTGTCTTTCAGCAAACATTTTGGAAATAAACTTTGGAAATGTTCAAACATTAGTTAATGTTGCTGGTTAAAATATTTTCCAGTTAGCCAAAAAGCATAAGGTCATTCTCTTTTTATTAGTTAAACCAGCTAAATTTTTAAGTTATACTAATTTAGATCAAAACTTAACATATTTTTCAAAATATGTTAACAGTTTTACTAAATGCATTAAAATGTAAATGTACTGAATGTCACTAAAAAATAAAAGATTTTTGGAGAATTTCATTTTATGCCAAATATTGTGCATAGTAGTCTCTCTCTATGAAACACTGAACTTTTAGGACAATGGCTAGCTTAAGACATATTTAATGGAAAGACTGCAAAAGCGTAAAAAAATGCCTCCTGAGGCTTTAGAAAATATTTTCTTCTTTTGCTTGCATATTTTATATATAGGACCATTTCTGGCTCTTAGAATTCCTCCAGAAGGAGTCCAAAGTAGAAATTCCAAAATGGAGGTTATCTAAGATTACTACAATTCAAAATATGGAAACGAGGTAGAGACTAAGGCCAGAATACTCGGAAACATACTTATTTAACACCTTTCCAAAGCACATTAGATGCAAATCAGATTAAATGAGAGAAGAATGTAAAGAATGTACCACTAGCTGTTTCTATACTAGCTTTGTGCCAGTGAATAAAAGTTGTGCATATGATAATTTACAGTTAGAAGTAAAACTTCTTCTCCCTTGCACTGGATGTGCTCATCATGGGACATGAGCTCAAAGAGTTTAAACCAACGTATTGTATCTAGGTGCTACATATGTTTCATGAGTTATTGGCTGTTTTACAGATTGCTGCATGGTCATGAGATGTATGGTTTGATTCTAAATGATCTTTCTTTTACATGACATAATTTCTTTTTTAATTATTTCTTCTTGTAGACATTCTCCATAAATTAAAAATTTGTTATCACATAAAATAAATACCATAAGTGATGAATGCTATAAAAAATTCTTTTGTACACATATTCACATAATTTTGATAGTTGAGTTTCACAACTACCAAATGCATAAGACAGTTTAACCAAGATCTAATTTTACCTTTTTTAAGATGTTTTTTTATCACCTCGGCTCTCTAAAAAAAGCGGCCAACTATACTTCGAATGGGTAGGTAAGACTCTAAAACCCATACAATAATAGTTCCTCCTTAACTATCTTATTTGAAGATTTAATAAAGGACTGTCCTGCACCACCGTACATCTTAGTAGCCCCTTAATAGGAAGTATACTGCAGAAAGTTTTATAACATAAATTTTCAATCCATAAATGATACTTAAAACATTTCAGGCCTTCAGAATTAATAACTCTGAATGCATAGAAGTGTTGCTGTTGCTTATTTTTCACTGGTGTCAGTGGAGAAGCATGCTAAAACTACCTTCCTTTAGAACGCAGAAAGACACCTCCCCAACTTTTCTTTAACGTGTCTGGACAGTTATCTGGCAATCCAAAATGAAAATAAGAATGATAACATCTTTTCTTTCCTCACTTTCCACCCAGACAGAACTGGTCAAATGGCTTTTACTTACAGAGAAAATCTAACTGTCCTGCCAGTTTCTGAACTCTGAAGTATCTGAATGAAAGAATCAAGAACAAGTTTGATAGAATTAAGTCTAATCATCAATATAAGTCCAATTTATGTTATTGAGAGATCTAAAAACAAGAAAATCACATATCAATGAAAAATGTTTTTGAGAGAAATAATAAATTTTTTTTTATGTAAAAAGCACAAACCTAAAGAATTACCCAGAAATCTGAATCAAGCTCCTAAAAAAGAAGGTATTACAAAGTACACATGAACCTTAATCTCTACACATGGATATTGCAGTGCCAGGCTCAAGGAAAGGATGTTTTCACATGAGAGATGCTGGCTAATAGTGCCAGACTGTGCTGTCTTCAAAAGTTTTACATCAAGAATCTATCTTAACAAGGACCATGGCAATACCATGGGAAATATTCACTGCCACTGATATTCCTGGGAACAATTACCAAATTAAATGTTCTTGACTTGCAAAAGTCCCACAGCATACCAGACTAATATTTGTCAAAGTTCCTCTATCTTTTGGGCATCTGTCTGATCATAACTTGTTCCTCTGAGTGGAGCAGCCAACACTTAAGGCAGCCAAAACCCTCAGGCATCCCCTCCAAATCCTACAAATTTAGATCTCCTATAAAGGCTGAGGATCTTCTTTGTACCACTTGAAGACTATCTACTAGAAGTTTAATAATCATAACAATTTAATATCTCATGTAAGGTTAATGTGTTGTGGCAGAGTCTTACCTGAGGCAAAGTATAATAGGGTTTGGAGGACAAACTGACTCAGTTAGTTTGTCAGCAAATTGCACTTAGCTTCTGAGACAATAGGATAATTATCTGTTGATTGTTAAGTGGCAAGCTGCTACTGATAGGAGAGCCTTTAAATGCTGCAAAGACTCAGGTGACCTGATGATCTAGAAATGATGAAATAATCAGATTCTATGACTTGCTGTAAAAAGCTATTACCAGGGCACTTATTTTAACACTGCTCAAAGCCTATGGAATTAAGATGCAGAGATGGCATGTTCCAGAGCATCTGTGACATGCATATCTTTTTTTGCAAGATGAAGCCCTAAATAGTACTATCATTTTTGGGCCTCAGAGGAAGATGAAAGGTCATTAAGTTTACCTATGTTCCCATTTAGACTATATTCATCAACAAACACAGCATGTATAGGAAAAGGTGTCAGTGGAACTGTTGTACACATACCATTGTAACAATTTGTCCTGTATCCTATTGTGCTCCATCAACAGCATCCAGCAGTCCACAGTAAGGAAAATACCCAAAAAAAAAAGCTGTTTGCCTCAGAGAAAAATACCTGATTTTTCTGGTGATGTTGTAGCTTTTATTGACCTTGATGCAAGGAGGATCAGTATCCTAACCACTCAGGATACTCCATCACATAGGAGATTATATTACTGGAATAACCAGTTCATGTTTACCATTCCAGCTGTACTGTGCTGGGCTTTAGGCAACTGGACTTCTCTGTGGAAAAATACTGCAACTGGAAATTATTTTTCTTCTTGTTAAGAAGGTTTTTTCAGCCCAGTCAGACTTAGCACCAGGTTTGCCAAAATTGTTTGTTATTATTGGTCTTTCTAAAAAATAGATCTGTGGAAATGATGAAAAATCTAAACTATTCAGTCTAGGAAAAAGCCAAACATTTTAAGGCTGCAGGAGTTTATACCACAGTATTTGGTAGTAAGACCTTACACAAGTCTGCCTTAATTGTGTTACAACTGACTGTCCTTTTCTTTTGCTCTGATCTTCCCCTTACAACACTGAACAAGGGAAAGGTTTTGTCAGATTGGCCTACATTAGCACAGTCTGTCCTGTGTTTATTGAGGATAGCTCATAAAGTATGACATTGTCTGTGAAGAAGATTCACAAGGACATATCAGGGTCTATGAGGCATTAATTCATCAGCATGATAGAGTGGAGCATTGGCAAAAAACATCTAATGATAGCAGAATACAGATGAACACAGTGAAGTAAAGGGTTTCATAGCAACCCTCAAATTATGTGCTGATCTAGTCATAAAAAACTCAGGAGTATGGGTTTATGGTTTGGGGTTTTTTTTTCTTTCTTTCGTTGTCCCACTTGGTGGGGCTTAGCAGAGGAGATTGCTGCGGGAAGTAAACAACAGAATTAACTTTTCAGAATACAATTGTAATCTGATAACCATTGCAATATGGTGATATCATCAAGCACAACAGACATGATAGGAATTTTAAAACCCTCCATGTTTGAAAAACATGCATTTAGCAAGGACATATTCACCTAATTTATGTCCTTTTACTCACTTATTGGATCTAATCCCTGAATTTTGATAAGGTCTACTTTTAACAGTATTTAAGACTCAATTTTGAAAAAATAAAGAACAAGGCCATAAAAAGTTCCCAACAGCTTTGTACTCTGTATGCTTCAACATTAGACTCAAAATCCCTCTGCATATTTTATGCATGGTATCATTTGGAGTAGTAAAAGGAATCATTTAAGAGCAATACATTTCCCCCCCGGATAAAACCATCTATTATCTGTTTTAAAACTATGGGAGACACAAAAAAGGAAAGCCCTTCACACCTAATCTGAACTTCAATGATAATGCCACTATATTGGAAAACATTTTTCCCAACATCTTACAAAATTACTTAAAATCTCACACATACTGAGGTATTTGCAATATTTCAGTGAACTGTATCATGTGTAGTCATTTTTAGTGAAAAAAATATAGTTGTGCCATTTAACTGTCACCCAAGGCCTGCCTCAATGCCTTATATTTTGGTTCAAGGAAAAGTAAACATCAGATACCTATTTTTTTTTCAGGTGACATACTTTACTTTAATAGCACTTTACTAGAATGAAATTTCCAGGGGCTAAGTAACACTGTACCTGCCTCAGGTTAGGCTTATTACTGCTCTGACCTCCAAATTGGTTTTCAGAAAATAAACAAGCATACCAACTTTAGACGCCACAAGATGGGTGGTCATGAAGCGGAAGGGCTAAAGATCTTCTGGGAAAAGATCATCCAAGAGCAAACTAAACAACAAGAAGCTGAAGAGTCTAGGTTAAGAAAAAGTGCCCTGAACAAGTAAGTGGTATTTTTTCTTTTACACAAGACAGCAAGGCATGTCATCATGTGTTTTAAAATAAGGTAACCTGTTATTGTGCTACTTTATTCATAGCACAGATTGTGTTCTGGATCTTTGGCACTTTTACACTCACAGCTGCTTGTCTCACATTACTATGGCTCTTCTGCATGGAAACTCAGACACCCCTCACCCTTAAACCCCATGAGCATTCTTCAAAGGGCTTGGAGCATAGCCATGAAAAAAATAAAGCACTTTGGCATTATGGCTTGTGACAGCCAGAAAATATCAGGAATTTTACCTGGAACTGGTACAGCTATACAAATAAATAAAATAATATTACATTAAAGGGACAACCATCCACTTCAATCTGTAGTATAAAAAAAAATCACATCTTTGTCATGCTTAACAGCTCTTCACTTAATATAAGCCCAAAGATAGAAATGACACAAGATTTTCCTGTTCAGTGGAAAAAATGGTGAGGTTTTTGTTGTGGATTTTTTGTTGTTTTGTTTGGGAGAGTGGTGTTTTAGTTGGTTGGTTGGTTTTGTTTTGCTTTTTTTTTGTTTTTTTCTTTTTTATCTTTACAAAACAGTATAAAACAACAGGACTGCATAGAAGGAGCTGTGCAAATATCTGTTCAACTTGCTACGACTTATGAATTTGAACCAGAGTCTCTTGCACACCAAGTGAATCCCCTGACTAATAATGGACAGAGACAGAGGACAAGAAATACCATGACTCTTGTGGTTTTCTCCTGTGCTTTCCTCATGAAGTTGACAAAGGTTTTCCTACACAAACTTTCCTCAAAACTGGGACATTTGCACAAATTAATTTGACTTCAACACATTGGAATTTGCTGCTAAAGGGCTGTTTCTTTAAAAAAAAATTCAGGTTCTCTGACCCTAGTGCTCAAGAGGGAAGTTACTGTCATCATTTAAAAACTTTGAAATCAAGATTTGGGCAGGCCTTGTGTCCCAACAATGTCAGGTGTAGACAACCCTGCTTCCAGTATTCTACTCCTCTTAGTCAGGAATATTCCCAAATCCAAATCACAAAGTTGCAGGAGAGCAAATATGTAACATAAAACCTGAAGTGTTCAGCTTCACTGGAAACCATTGTCAACTCTAAATCACAAAAAAATACTTTAAGAAGGCAGTGCAAACAAACTGTAATTAATGGTGTAGGTAATATTTGTAACTTCACAAAGCTGAAAATGTTAAACGCTTTCATAATGTCTTCTCTGAAGAGAAAAAAAATGCATCAGAAGATCTTTAAATATCTCTTAACTTACTTATCCAATATGTCTTAACTGACTGTCATAACTGAAATTCATCCAAAGTTCCTTCAAGGTCACTTGCCCAGTCAAAGCTCAGATTGTTCACAAAGTCTTTTCTAATTTGAAATTCAGGAGGTAATAGACACTTGTATTACAAAACCTAGAGGTCCACTATCTCATGTAAGTAGCATCCGGGAAAATTACATGTATTTAAGTAAAGGCAAGTGCTCTCTTTGTGATACCTAGGACACTGGTTGGCAAGGAATGTTGCAATTTTCAATAATAAATTTTTCCTAACTAACTGCACCTGTCTTTTGAGGCTCAACTATATGCACAAAAGAATAGTGAAGGCTAGGTAGTTTAAAACATACTTTAAAATCAAACTCAGAAGCCAAGATAAAACAAGCATCCACATGAAACAGCTACTGCTGGGTTATATTCAGAAGAAATTATTGGCTGCTGTACTTTTCATCACACCAAAGGTAATATAAATACCCATATATTCAATGATGCATTTGGCATTATCATATATCTAATCTTATAGCATTGCTGGGTCAGGTCTTTCATAACAATATTTCTTTCAGAAAACAACCTAATCAACAATATCTTGCAGTGGTCCTTAGAGATTTTCTCTTCTCTTTGTGCTCTACTAGTGTCTTGAAGCTATGTGGCTCCTCTTGCACGTGGCATTGATTCCTTTCATTAAACACATAGAAGGTCTGCAGAGATTCTTTTTTTTTTTTTCCTAACCCAAAATAACATATTTTAAGTTCTGCTTGCTCTTCTCCACAGCAATTTACAATAAACCTGGGGGGTTGGGGAAGAAATGGTATCTTTTAATTGACACATGGAATGACCTTACTGCATAGGCAATAATTAGGCTTTGAGAATACCCCAGAGGAAAAAATCAGTTCTTCACAGTGACAGCATTTCAGCAGTTGTTTGACTCTTTTGGAATCCAGCAATGTCAACCACTGATAGCATCAGCACTATCTCTTTCTCTCCTGCATTCTCAATCTAGCAAGCTAGAGAGATGTGTAATTGGTAAACAAATACAGGACAAGTGCTCTGGTGATGAAAGAGAGGAAAGCTTCAACCCTGCTGAAAAGCTTCACATACACTTGTACTCTCTTTGCAGACTCCGCCAAGAATGGACTCTGAGGCTGGAAAGGCAAGCAAGGCAGGTCCAGGCACACATGAAAACACAGGATGAGCAAATGACGCCACCGTCTATCGAGGCTCTTTCCTTGCTAGATAAAACTGTTGCTTAAAGTTACTGTGTAAACACAGCAAGAATTGGGCCCAACTCTGACCTTCTGCACGCATCTACAACCCAGCAGTTATACTCCCAAATAATCAAAAGCTGAGAATCTGATCCTTTTGCAGACTTCTTACTAGGGCTACCATTAAAGTCCTGCTGAAATTCAGTGCAAGAATAATGCCGCAGTAGACACTCTCAAAAAAAAAAAAAAAAAAAA
>VXBA01004401.1:765-41184 GCA_013399895.1 Serilophus lunatus | reverse complement strand
AAAAAAAAAAAAAAGCAGAAAGGGATAGATGAGACACAGACAACTCTAATTCTCCATGATATATTATTATTGTGATGCATCAGGACTCAGGACTCTCTTATGTAACTGCATTTCCAAGTGACAACAACATATTACTAGGAATGAGGGCAGCTTTTTCAATATGAATAATACATTTGGACAACTGCATGTAAAATCTCACATTTCCATTTCCATAGCTCACAGAGTCTGGCTTAATGCCAGATATTCTGTCTGTCTTGATGAGCCACAGTGAAGGGAATATAGGATTAGCCTGATCAGCTGGACAGGAGGAGAAATATATTCTTTAATGAAATAAAAAAAAAATTAATTTTTTGATCAACATATAAAAACATTTATAGATCTTTTTCATTAAATGAACAGAGAAAATTAGTTTGACTTTCTTGGGGTAGGTAAGAAAAAGTCTACTGACTTTATTATGAACCAGTCTGACAAATGTCAAGTCAGTATGAAAGGCAGTTTGAAATAGAAAGCGGCAAATCAGTTCATCATAATAGCACAGGAACGTTTTGGAAGGTATCACTGGCCATATCTGATACACATTAATCCAAACATTTCCTGCATCTTTTTCTAGGTCATGTGAAATACAGCTAGGAATAACTAAACACTTCAATTATAGTGCATCCATTTAACTATATGTCTGTGTATCTAAACACTGTACCTTTTAGATTAAAACATTTGTTATCTCTTCAATTGATCTTTGATGTGAAAGAGTCATAACTCTAAACAACTATTTTTCTCTAACAATACTGTGCCAGACAGAATTTTACCTTGAATCTTTGTTTATACAGAAGAAGTAGATAGAAATAAATTTGATAAACTTCAGAACAAAAGTTAAACTATTTTGACCTCNGTAGGGGGCAGGGTAGGGAGAGGTGGGGTGAGCAGGGAGGGGGGCGGGGCAGGGAGTGGGTGAAGCATGGGAAGTTGGGTGGAAGTAAGGAATTCTTGCTTTGGAGGAGATAGGTATGATTTCCACTCTGGAGACATGTGGTGAATGGAGTGATTGGGGTTTGGATATCATCAGCCACTGTTTATTGTCTCAGAGTTGCACCAGGGTAATGTTGTTCTGAGACTTTTGTGTGTATATTACCCTTTTTTGTATATTTTTGTTATCAGTATTGTTGCTGTTGGTTTTTCTTATCTCCTTGGTGTTTCCAGTAAATTGTTCTTATCTCAACCCGTAATCTCTGCCTTTTGTCTCTCTCAGTGGAGGAGAGAAGCAGCTTGTAGTTTTCTCTTAAGTGGATGTACTAAATTGAAGAATGCCATTCCTAAACTATGACATCCAAGTTGAACATTTTCTTTGCTGAATTAGATCAAATACGACCTGAACTGGCTGCCGCTTACATAAAAAACTTATTACCTTACTGTAGCAGTAGGTAAATATAGATAGATAGATATTACTAGATTTGGTAAAATTTTCCCATTACTATCATGAGATACTGGCAAAACTGAGAAAGAGAAAGGTAACCTACCAAGCTGAGAGCAGAATTCCTCAGAGGGGATGGAGTGGAAGACTTCATTTCTTTCAGCTAATGGCCCCTGATTGCAGGGAGATTCCAGCTCTAGGATGGCTNTTTTTTTTTTTTGTCCTCTTAAAACTTATAAAATGTTACTCTGTTATTTAAAACTGAAGTGATTGTCATATCAGTTTCTTTTCATAAAAACCGACAAAAAAATAAAAGGCACAATTGTTTCTTCTAATGGCCATTTTGCATTAGAAAAACAATGCTGAAAAATAATAAAGTTGTAGTTGCTTCTGCCTTTGCAGACTGGTCTTTTTGTCCTGTATTCATTTATTTCTCACTATTCTCTAAAAAGTTCTTTTCTGGAACCTAATATCCCAGTTTTCAGCCAGGACAGAGTTAATTTTTTCACAGTAACCACCAGGGGNGAGTTGCACCAGGGTAATGTTGTTCTGAGACTTTTGTGTGTATATTACCCTTTTTTGTATATTTTTGTTATCAGTATTGTTGCTGTTGGTTTTTCTTATCTCCTTGGTGTTTCCAGTAAATTGTTCTTATCTCAACCCGTAATCTCTGCCTTTTGTCTCTCTCAGTGGAGGAAGAGAAGCAGCTTGTAGTTTTCTCTTAAGTGGATGTACTAAATTGAAGAATGCCATTCCTAAACTATGACATCCAAGTTGAACATTTTCTTTGCTGAATTAGATCAAATACGACCTGAACTGGCTGCCGCTTACATAAAAAACTTATTACCTTACTGTAGCAGTAGGTAAATATAGATAGATAGATATTACTAGATTTGGTAAAATTTTCCCATTACTATCATGAGATACTGGCAAAACTGAGAAAGAGAAAGGTAACCTACCAAGCTGAGAGCAGAATTCCTCAGAGGGGATGGAGTGGAAGACTTCATTTCTTTCAGCTAATGGCCCCTGATTGCAGGGAGATTCCAGCTCTAGGATGGCTGTGCAGGGGAGGGCAGGGCAAAACCAATGAGCGCTGAGGACCAGAGGGCTGGAGGGGTGGAGTATGCCTGCCTTTTCTCCCCCATCACTCTGGACAGTAAAAACTTGCAGGTGATCAGTCCAGCTTGCTGGTTTTCAGGAGCAACCCCTGGGAGAGGGCCCTGGTGCTGCATTTTTGGTGCTGTTTCTCCCCACTCTCTAACTCTTGCCCCAGCAAATGGTGGAGAGGTCCCAAGTGCTGCCCCATGACCACATCACTTCTGCTGCCACACCAAAGGAAAATACACGGAGGAGTGGGGTTTAGGGTTTGTTGGGGTGATATTTTTCATTACTGTTGTATTACTGTCTGTTCATTTCTGGGTTTTATTTTGTTCTACATATGTATCTTAGTAAGCGTTAACTTCCTTTTTCTGCATTTTTGATTGAAAATCTCTTGATTTGAAGGGTATAGTAAACTGGAGGAGGAGTTTCTTTCCATTCTAGGAAGGTTCCCACCTTCCCTGCCAGGTGTTGTCTTATCCTTAGAGAACAGGTTGTCTTGGTTTGGACATGAGGGAATGCTACCAAGTGACGAGAGAGTCAATAGAGAAGACAACAACCAAACAGTTTATTATGTGAGGGCTACATGAGCTATGCAGNGAAGAGCTTCAGTAGGGACATAGGTGACCCAGAGAGAATATGGAATTATGGAATTATATGGAATACAAGGACTCAAAGACATATAGCCATCCTGAAAGGATGGGTAGATATAACATTGTAAAATAAACTGAGGAAGGAAAAAAAAAAAAAAAAGAGATAAAATAAAAAAGAAGAAAAAAGAGAAAAAGAAAAAAGAAAAAAAGAAAAAAGGAAAAAGAGAAAAGAGAAAAGAAAAAAGAAGAGAAAAAAGAAGAAAAAAAGAGAAAGGAAAAAAGAAAAAGAGAAGAGAGAAAACGAAACAAGAGAAGAAGAGAAAAAAGAGAAAAAGAAAAGAGAAAAAGAAAAGAGGGAAGAGAAAAAAGAGGAAAGAGGAGAGGGAGGGGAAACAAACTGCTCCTCTGACCTGGCTGCAGGGCTGTGGAGCAAGGGAAGGAGGGAAGGCTTCCCCACGGATGGTGCTGGTCCCCGCTCTAGGGGCTGCTGGAAAAGAATGACAGTAAAAAGAACCCCCAGGGGGAACCCAAAAGGGGAGAGCTATCACAAACTCCTGTTGTCTCCGTGTGGTTCTTCCGCCAGCACTGCCCAAGCTCCAGTGACACCACATGGCAAGGGATCGAGAAGGAGGGGAGCCATGCCTCTCTCACCACTGAGGGAGCCAAAAAGGAGACGACAGGACTTCTATTCCTCTGAACTTTATGCGATGCCCATTCTCGTGTTTTCTCGGGGTCCTCTTCCTGTGTGTGTTGCCTTCCCATTGGATGGCAGCGTTGGGCACTTGCCCCCTCTCCAAGAATTCACCACAAGGCCAAGATGGCGTTCCAACCAAAATGCCTGTGGCTGCCCTTGCTGAGAGGAGAGGGGTCACTACTGCCACCCCACCAGCCCAGGAGGGGCCCAGAGGCCAGTGGTGCCACCCACAGGGGCACTCGCCACCTGCCGAGAGAAACCACTGCCGCACACCTCGCTGCCAGCACAGGGCTCCGGCAGTGCTGTCCATGGGTTGCCAGAGCAGCCTCTAGGCCACTGCACAGCGGCTGCCGCCGCTGGCATGCCCGCTGCCAGCACTGTGGGAACCCCGGGAGGGGGCCAGGGGACAGTGATGCTGACCACGGATGGAGTGGCCGGAGCAGCCGCTGGGCTGCCGTGAAGGGGGCCCAGCCCGGGCCCGGCAGAGCTGCGCCATGCCCAGCAGGGTGGCGGTGCCACCTCACCACTGCTTTTGGCCTGGTCTGCCACAGCCCCACAGCCTCCTCGCTCCTAGGGAGGGGCCACAAGGGGAGTGCTGGTCCATGCCCACGTGCAGGCCTGGGTCAGGCCCGCACACCCCCGGCAGGGAGCGGTGGAGGCAGCCCTGGCCCCCGCATGACCCTGGGCAGGAGTGGGCGGAGGCAGGCCCAGTCCCCACACGGCCCCGGAGGGAGCGGGCAGGGGTGGCCCTGCTGCTCCTCAGGCACTGGGACCATCCTCACTTGTCTTCCTCTCTCAGAAAAATGAAGCAAAAAGTTTTAAAAGACAAAAACCCCTCTCCCTCCCCCCTAGGACAAAACCTTAAGATTAAACCCATAAAAACAGTGAGATACCAGATTCTCCACTTCAGAAAACAAGATCTACTAGACTTCCTAAATTAACCACTGCTTTATGATGTTGTAATGACACTCACATTAGTTCAGCTTACCCCTACTCTATGTTAGTGTGATAAGATTTGAAGATCCAAGAAAAGCTGTCTCAATAAGCATTGCTCTTCTCTTACATTTAATGTCAATGTTTTTCATTATTAAGAACACTTTTATGACAGTATGTCTGACTGTTTATAAAGTTACATAAGATACAGTAAAAAAACCACACAAGTAGATGCAATTTACACTGAGCAATTTTCAGCACTCCCCAGTGAGTACCCAAAACCAACTTTAGGTCTCTCAGGAGTAGCTTTTGTGTAAAGAGCTCTGAAGATATCCAGGGATGTGTGAAATCATTTGCAATACAGGCAGTCAGCATCATATTGGCTACACATCAAAAGAGTGTTGCAGCCATTTTTTACATTCACGAGTACATGGAACTTATTCCAGTAGTGAATGGGTTTCTGATGCAGCACAGTGTGTATATCACAACTGTGAAAGACTAAAGTGCTCCCATACTTAGTAAAAACCAGCTTTTTGTGAACTTCTCAAATGCATATGCATTAGTTATGCTTATCTATTTTATCACATATTTTACGATAGCAGGAATCTGACACCTGCATGATATTGAACAAAGTTGCTTTCTGTTCCCAAATGTGGGTGTTTAGCAATTTTTCACTGCTACCAGACCAAGAAAGGTATCAAGTACTAGAAATAATAAAGTCTAGCAATCAGATGTAGCCATATATGCCACTTGCAAATTGCAAAGCTGAAGGTAGACAGGAATGTGAAATTTAATATTTCATCCTTTTGCCAAAGAATTGGTGAAACTCAAGCCTGAACTTTCAGACATGCCTGAAAGTGTTAATCCTGGTTTTCAATTAAAAAAATCCAAACAAACAGAAATCAGTTCAGATTTATTTGTTTTATTTTAAAAAGTTATCTCATTCATGTACATAGCCTTCAATGATAGAACAAGGCATCCAGTGAGCATAAACTGATGAGGGAGTAGGCACCTTCAACTGAATATAGCACTTCTTTTTCTATCTTGTCCCTAGTTCCTCTCATTTTCCAACGAGAAAAAAATTAATAATGATATAAAAAAGAAGATTCAAATGAAAAATTAGATTACAGTAATAAAATTAAGAACATTGGAGTAGTTATTTGATAAGAGAAACCAATTTACACAGATTTTTCTTCCTAGAAGTTTATTCATTTGCTAATAGAAAATGAACTGTAACTGGATGTTAATCTGTGTAATCAGTACCACCCTGACCCTGCACTATCAAGATGTTACCATGTCTTACATCAGCATATAACCCTAAGCACTTGCCTAAGTCAGTAGACAACTAAAATTGTACAGGGCAGGTCAGTGACCAATACTTTGGTCATGGGATTTTAACTGAATGGTATATGATGCAATAGGTGTGGATCATGCACTTAAACTGGCATACTGATGTCAGCCGTAAAGTATCCACTCAGCATGCCCAAATATTTGTGTATGGCAGACAATGTGAGCACAACCTAGAGCCAGTCACATTGTTACTATTAAGTGTTGTGTCTGATCCAGAGACAGTGTTTGAGAAACAGCAATGTTTGCTTTCTTAAACTACCTCTGAGTGTGGCCAGTTATTGAAGTCCGGCTTACTCAAATCAGGGCAGTCAGAAGCGTGATTATAAACCACATTAATCCCCAGTCTGACTTCATTCAAACACCATCAAAAAGCAGTCACACAATCAGTTATAGGTAGGATGCAGCAATTCAACACCTCTCAGCTGCTACACTTGAATTTGCACTTAAATTCAGAGAAGGAGAGCCATTTTTTTATGCTAAACCTTTGATTGTCTGCACATAGCATACGCTGATTTGAAGCCTATTTGATGCATGCAAACAAGATTTCTTCTGGAAGAACCTGAAGCTGACCAAAAGCCACATTCCAAGTACACAGGAAAGGACCCTAACTTATAATGATCTGAGATAAGCACTAGCTTTTTAGACAGTTTTGAGACATAATAATGCCTATTATTATGTCTTAAATAATGCATAATGGGGATATTTTGTCCAACTCACCAAATTAGATTGAGTCTGATGTAATCCCTAAACCAGCCTTAGTCTAATGTAAGAACTTCAGCAGCAGCCACTTTGATCTACTGAGCTTCTGGTAATGTGCTGAGTCACTTGCTAATGCAGTTGAGTATAACCTAACCAAAACAATATAGATGGAACCAAAGCATATTAATCCTTTTCATGTAGATCTAAAGGTAGACCTCAGCAGATAGAACAACTGAGCCCACAATGTTAATTTAATTTGACAGCAGATGTGCTAGCATTCACAATTAGGCACAGCTTGGTCAACTGACGTACTGGAGCTGCATATGTTGGAACAGAGTCTCCGCACACAAAACTTAGGTAGCATAGATCTGGCTCTTGAAACCATAAAAAAGCTATGCTGAGAAAAAAGGTACAATTAAAAAAGCCCCATAGAGTTAAATGTTAGGAATATGAGGATATCAATTTTCTAGACCAAATGTTCCTCATAATTACAAACTGCCTGTGTCCTGAGGGATCTCTTCTCTACCTTGCCTCATAAACAGCACTTAACTGTGCCACAGTGTGAATAAGTAATAATAAATCACATAAAAATATCCATGGATTGAAAAGAGCATCTGTAGATAAATGACAATGAAAAAAAAGCAGCTCTAGAAAATCTCATACTTCCTGAGAACACTTTGGTTCATGAATTAAGCATTACTTTACTATGTATTTCTTATAGAGAAGAACTGGATTTCTCCATGGTGTTATGCATTTAATACAAAATCGGATACAAAAATTCAGTAGTCAGGACAGACAATACAAAAATCTACTTATTATTCCCAGCTATTTCAGCTGTGTGTATTTATCTGTGTATTATTTAGTGGCCAGTGTTCTAAACATATTTCAAGCTAGGTGGACACAAAGATTGTGGGGAAAATTCCAGCTCCAAAAACAACAGTCTGACAACGAGGGTGAAAAAGCATTATATTACCAGGAAAGCCAAACTTCACAATAGGTAATTATCTTCTACCTCCATAGTCAGCTGTGTCTCAAATGCCATTCCTTAAATGAAATAATAATTTCCTACAGGTGACTAGTCATATGTGAGACTGGCCTGTGGCTTACCTGGTATGCAGTGCCCCAGTGTTCAAAGTCGACAGATCTACTCACAGTGGTATGACTCCAGTGGTTCACGATTAGGGCCACTATTTTTTCTATAGCAAACAGCAGCAGCATCAAGTTGATTCTATAATTTCAAGCAACTACACTAGTAAAATAATCATTTGATAAGAATCATAGGGGGGTAAAAGATGCAGTAGCAAATCTGAAAGATAGTATTTGGATTAGCTGTTTTGGCCAATTTTTTAAAGAATAGGCCCTTGGTGTTAGATTCCACTCTGACTGTACTTCATATCCAATATGAATGTTGGTGTCATTTGATCAGGACTATAATTTCACAACATATGTTGATGGGACAGTTCAAAAACTGAATTAATAGCAAAAAGTTCCTGATTATATTAGATTTAGTGCCTAAATCAAACGAATCATATCTGCAAAATTCTGACATGACAAGCTCAGTCTGTATAGTCTCTTTGCAAAGGAGTGGAAAATTACATTTTCAAATGTATTTTGCTACAGTTAGTGCTATTTTTCTCTCTCTAATGTGCTATTGCATTTAACAACTGCATTGTTATTGCCAGAGTTTGAGGTTGCAAACTCTGTATAGGCTACGAATCAAATTAGGCAGGGAAAAGACAGTATTACTGAAGTGGTCAACAGTGTTGCTTCAGAAAAACTTTTTGAAAAATTATCTGTGTTTGCCCTGATGTCTAAATTTTTTTTTTCCAGGGTGATGGTGATTCCACTGCAGCTTCTCTTAGAGAAATTTATTCTCTAACATTTGCATTGGTACTTTTATATGTATTCTAATAAGTCTACAAATCCACACAATTGTTCATTTTTACATGTAAAGAGTTTCAAATAACACTGCTGTCTTATTAATTACTGAATATCATGGGAGCAGACTTGTTGTTAGAGCTTAGTTAACTATAAAGGGCTAACTAATGAATCAATACTTTGCAACTTTTGAACAGTACACAAGTTGACTGAATTTCTTAATACTGCCTCAGTCATTAAATATGTATTTGTAATAATAAGACTAGCAGTCACTGAAAATAACCCCTAAAAGCAGTAATGGCCATCTAATCTAAAATACCAGAAACAGCAGTTATTACTCACCATCTCAAATGAACACTTAATAACCTGGAACTAAATCCCTTCAGGCTCCATTTCTGATATGTACACACTTCTGCTGCAGTGATGAAAAATGCTCCATTTTCCCAGAACTAATGATCCCTCTATTACATGTACTAGAGGGTTGACAATTGTGTGGAATGAGTCTATCAACAAACTAATGGAATACACACATGTTTGTAAAGCTTTTTTACTAAATCACAGGCATTTCAGTACTTCCAACGTATAATAAGCCCCTTTGGAGCCGTATCAAAATTCCATAGCATGTGCTTGGTCAAGACAATTTCTGCACATTCTTTGCTTATTTTCAGTTTGTTTACCTTTGGCCGCTACAGATAATTGGGACCAATAAATGGAAATAGTTAAAATGTAACACTTCATTATATTCAGATAAAATACTATTGTCTCATGGGATGCTTAATTTAGTGGATGCACTTCAAAATATCCTCTTTATCTCAAAACCAAAGCAGAGGGGTTCTTGTTTTTAGGGGTTGGGGTTTTTTTATGGTTGGTTGGGGTTTTTTTAATTTATTTTATTTATTCCAGGATACCATTGAAAACCTTCTCAAAGAAGGTGGAGATGTATCTTACTGCTTTACTGCAGTGATTTTGACTGCACTCAGTTAATATACTGCTACAAAGACTAAGGACATGCAAAATAAGTACACCTCCAACTACTTTAGCTGCTACATTTATAGTTTTATTGAATACTACTATTCCCTGGAATACTCAAGGAAAACAGCCAGTCCTGACAATAAGACAAGCATTTCTCCCATTAAGCTAATTCTGAAAAATTTTATACTGAGCAGCCCAGGTACTGCTATACTTGAGCCATAATTTTCAACAAAAGCCAGAAAAACTGAGCAGGTACACTGCCTAGCTCAATCTATGCCATCTTCTTTTTCAGGTACTCTGTTCTTTGGAATCTCTGGCACTCAGTTGTACAGGCTTCTATCCAAGTGCAAATTCTCCTGGCTGACAGTCTTCAACTAGCCTTAAGAAAGTGTGGTATTTCTGTTGGCAAGTAGGCAATAAGAATTCACAGCTAGGCTGCAGGATTTTTCAAGAGGAGTTTTTTTCTATGTTTTCAAAAAAAAAGAGCAAAACTTGAATTGGGAAAAATAAGGGCTTCTAGCATGAGCTCTAGAATGGATATGACAAGCTTCAGGACCTTTGTTCTGACCTGGCAAGTAATTGCTTTCTGTCCCTAATTTCCAAACTGTATCTCCTAAAATACAGAGCAATTCTTGACTTCCACATATATACATTTCCTAACTAGAAACCCGTACTTTGAAGACTTGTCTCAGAAAATTTACTTTCAATCACTGCAATCAAATAGAAATAAAATCAATCAATTATGTGTTCTGATACTCCAAATTATTCCATTAACATGTCAATTAAAATGTAATCAAAGTTAAACACATATGTGTGAATTTTGCCTGCAGGAAACACGGTTTTTCCTGCAGCAGTATTAAATCAGTTGTAGTTGAAACAATGAAAGCCTTCCATAAGCAGGAACTGGAATTACAGTTAAAGATAAGGAGTTTGGTTCCAAAGAAAAGTACATGTCGACGTACTATTATAAATGCTTCAGCAATTCCAATCTCAATTTTAGGAAAATGTCAGTTTGTAGTGCCCCATCGCCAGTCTGGAGGCAACACAGTCAGAATACTCTATCTCCTGTTTTTTTAATAGTTGGTGTTCTGCACAATTTCACCTGGGTTCTTGGCAGCCATAGGAGGAATACATCAGAAAGGAACACCATGATAGGGAATGTAAAGCAATGATCCAAAACATCTCTAGCAGCCTCAGGCACATAGGTTCTAGGAAGCTCTAAAAACAAAATAAAACTGCTTCCAGAGCAGAAGAGTTTTACTTTGTTTATGTTTTTTTTCTGTTGTTTTGGGGGGGTTTTTTTCAGGCTATGAGGGTCAGAGAAGCAAGGTCAAAGAAGGAAGATTCCATTTCCCATGATAGCACTAATAAACTGAGCTTCTGCAACCTCAGTCTGGAACAGAGTTCTGCATTTTTCTACAAGACCTGTTTTATGCCTCTATTCTGTGACACCGAGAGTGACTGGGGAGTGAGTAGAGTGTACTCCATCTTCTCCAAATGCCACAGAGACACAAAGATCTGTGCAAAAAGGCTATGCAAGAGGGATGGCCATCCAGGGCAGCTGTCTCCACAACTGCCACTCTACTAGCAGGCCAAAGAGCCAAAGCTACCACCTTACCACACTTTTCACAGGCCTTTCCCAGCTACTGCCCTCCAGTTATTGGGAGGGGTAGCAAAAGCACAGTTGGTCTATGAGTAGCAACATGGGAAGGGGCTCTGAGGGCAGTAATCTAGATGCAGTCTGATGTTCTCTTCTCTGTCACCCTGAAATGGCATGTGACAGAATTCACTTGAGAACTGCTGGCTGCTTTCATATCAGTCCCAAATTCAACCATCTTCAGCAGCAGGACAATTACAGGATAAACCCCTGGTCAGTGCCCATGAGGTAATGTTTCTCTTTGGTGTTCCCAAGCAACTCTATGACAAGAGAAGGAATATATAAGCAAGAGAGAAATGGAAGATGGAAATTGAAGTCAAGGCAAGATCTCTCAGTGCTGATTATAAGTAAAATAGTCAAACTATTAACAAGCACAAAACAACAATGCTAACGCAATATTCTGGCACCACAGAAATACACCTGGAATTTTCCTGTGTGAGATTTCTGCTGTGTTAGGGAGATCTGGATTGCCCAGAACAAGCCCACTTGGATAAGCACAATGAAACACAACATGAGTCAAACAGGCCTTGGAACTGCCACAGAAAAGAGACATATGCTGACCTTCACATTTGGATTGGCTAATGCCACTCCATACCAGAGGCAATGCACTGTACCCACACCTGGCAATTTCATTGCACCTCTCATAAATTCATACACAAAAAATATAGCTTCCTTCTTCCACCTTTACGGTGGTAAGCATGAACATGCACCCACAGAATGCTGCCCTCGTGCTTTTTTCATTGAATGAGCCTTGTGACCTGAGCAGCTGCCTTTTGGCTAACATTTTCTGGCTGCAGTCCTGGAAAGGCTTTGAAATTTAACAGGGAAGACATTGTTTTCCAGGGATTCAGAGCCCTGAGAGTTGCTCTGACTACCTCTAGCAGCTAAGGAAATCCAGCAAAGTCATATCAGTCTCCATTGATTAAGTCCTTCATCAAGTTAGCAAGACTTGAAAGGAATCCCGACTTTCATAAATTCTCTCTCCACTGGCAGATTCTCAGAGTCCAGAATTAAAGACCCTCAAGTCATACCACAAGACATAAGTAGTTTTTTCTACTAAAAAAGCAAAGGTGCTACATAAGTGAGTAAAATAATAATTCATTGTCTATGGAGTTACTGAGAGTATATGAAGAGAGAAACAGGGAGGAACAGTCATTCTCAGTAGATTTATATTTATATTTTTATTTTACCTTCTCCCTGAAGAAATATTTTGTTGTATCATAATACAGAACTCCAAGAGCATAAACAGTATTGCTACTTTGAGGAAATCCAAAAAAAATCCTAAAATTTCATGTCAAATCATATTTGTGAAAACTGCTTAACTTAAAAAACACCTGACCCTTCTTTCTATAGCACAAACATTTGTATAGCTTAGATCTTAATAAAACCAAATGCAAGATATGCCTTCTGTTAAAAATTCTGTTTAGACATATACTGTTACAAAAATATAAATACATGTGAGCAATGTAAAATGCTGAGCAATAATTAACCAAAATAACTGTACATTCATTAAAAATAATGTACCAAATATCAATATTAAATACAGCATATGATAATCAAGACAATTTTTGCAATTATGCACATTGATTTTGCCCACTTACGATTTTACATATTTATTCATAACCAAATGAAAACCTAAATGTATGTGGGTTTTGATGAGTTCAAAGCAAAAGGAAAAGAGAGAAGAATACAACACAAGGTAGAAGTTTCAATTTGGGGTGTTTTCTAGGGTTCCTCAGAGAAGAAATAGAGATACTTGGGCAGATTTAGTTCTGCAAAACCTAATTGCTTGTACCAGTTTTTTGGCTCCCAGACTCCTAGCTCATCTAAGCATACAGGTACAATTTGGTGAACTAGCTGGACTCAAGAATAAAGGGTTTGTACTGAAATGTGAGTCCTTGACCTGGGAAAAATGAAGTGCAGAGGTAATTTCCATTCTGTCATCCTGATAAGGAAATGCAGTAACCTGCAGCTGGTAAGGAGAAATGGGCAGGTAACATCCAAAACTCCTGTAGCTAAATCTGACATAGCTAATCTATTATTGGAGTCCTAAATCCACAGGTGGAGAAAGTCAGCCCGTGCAAATCACTTTGACCCACACCAAGAAAAATTCATGGGTAGCCTACGCAGTCCAATCAGCCAATTTTCAAATTTATTAAGACAAGCAGATTATCAGAGGGGCCAAATTTTAATCCTTTTAGGATGGTGAGAAGGATGAAAAAATGAGGCAGAGGATGAACTAAAACTTAGAACTCTTCACCTGAAAGACACAAGAAGATTACTCCTCTGCCTGACAAGTATGATCGTATTGCTTTGATATGTGAAACCAGGCAATGAACAAATAGCTCAATTTTTCAAACCTTTGTGGTTAAAAACAGATCTTCACAATGAAGCAATGCATATAAAAAACATTTGATTAATACCAGGTAAAACTCTTTGTGTTCCAGGTAAGTTTTTAGTGAAAGTGGAAGCATGAAACTAAATATACTTAACGACAAAACTTAATTAATATTAATTCTTGTGTTGCACTGCCAGATTTCAGCAAGTTTACTAAAAAACTCCTTTTACCCTTCAGGAGTTCTGCTTGTGACCTCCATTATCCATTCCAAACTCACTTAGGAGATAGAGCTAGATGTTTGTTACTACACTGTAAGTGTAGTGATATTTTACCTTCAAATTTACATCTTTTGGGGAGAAGGAAGTATGAACTCTTGCCCAGAATGACAGGCTGAATGTCTAAAGTAGCATCCATAAACTAAGAAATCACCAAGACATTTTTACTTTACCAAAGGTTTGCTGTGCAAGATTGAATATCCTGAATAAAATTAAAGATCCATGGGAAACACATATAATACCAGCAGTACAACACACTTTCAATCATAACGATACTGCTGCTTGGTAGATCAAGATCTTCTGGAATGAGATGTTCCAGTCTTTTGAACTGTGTGCCCTTTCTCTGGTCAGCAAACAGAATGATCACACTGATTTCACCGAATTTGCCTCACATAAAGCAAAGAACATATACTTTTTTTTTTCTTTTTTTTTTTTCTTTTTTTTTTGGCTAAACTAGATTTAGAGAGCATTCAGGACAAGTCATGCTCTTTCCTAAAGCTCTGCTATTCACTGTATCACAAGTAATGACTACAGACAGATGGAGGCTAAGTGCTACAAAGTAAAATCTCAGCTCCTATTAACTTAAAGGAGCTCTGTCATTGCATTCAGTATTGTCAGGATTTTTCCCATCTTTATTCATTAGCTAAAGAATCACAGGGAGATGAAGTCAACTCAGCTTTAGGGGCAAGCACATTGACACGCTCAGAATATTTTACCATTATTAGGAATTTGGGTAAATCCAGTATCATAGTTACTTCTCGTGTTCTCCTGTAAACTGATCTCTTTCAGTTCTAATTTCCTTTTCCTTTCACTGTCAGTAGCTCTTTTGAAGGATAGAAGAATCATTGCTTTTTGGAACCAAACACTAGAGTACCACAGGCAGGAGAGATGTCTCCATGCCAGGCACTCCAGAAATCCTGGGCAAGGACTGTAGTAATTTTGGGAGATGACTGGAGAATACAAAGTAAAATTGCCATAGCATATTTCAGAAAATTTTATAAACAAACTATTCCACAAATTTCTTTCTCTTCCTCCTCTACTCTTTTCCTAGTTTACATTGTTGAACATATAATTTATAAACACAGAAGATTTTTTTGTGATGTCTATAACAATATAATTACAAAGCAATTTTTCATTATTTGCACAGACTCTTTGCCTTTTGCAAGAATTCAGACTTAATGCTTAAAAAGCATAACATTTACAAAAATTGCTGGGGTGACATCCATTGGAAATAGATGTACAAATGAAAAAGACCTTGGTAAACCTACTGTTGGTAAGCTGAGGTTTGTAAAAAAAGCTTTCCCTTTTATTAATCGGATTTAAATAAAGTATCTTTTCCTCATTTCCTCCCCACCCCTCCACTCCCCCCGCACCCACCTTGTTGCCCACTCTTGGTTCATGTGTTTTTCTTCTCTGGGGGAGGTGAGGGTTGGGGGAGAGGTATATGAGGCTGGGAGCGGGGAGGATGGAGAAAAATGGGGTTCCAGGAGGTAGCGATCTTGTGTGGGTACTGACCACGGCCACCAAGACAGGCAGGGATGCCTGAAAATACCAGGGAAAACCCAGGATTACCAACAAAGGGAGGCTTCTGCGGCACCTGGTTCCAGTGTAGCATCTCCCCAGATTCCATGTGTGTCTGTTGCCACAGGGTTTTCTCAGTCACAGCAGATGGGTTACCATGGCTCTTGGCAGCAGTGCCTGGGCTGCGGCATTTGCCAGTCACTGGGGGAAAGGGGGGTCGCGGGCTATGGGACTGTGGCTCTGCTGTCACCACCGCAGCAGGCACATCTCTGAGGGGCGATGGCAGCAGGATCCTGGCCACTCCAGCTGGGTCCAGCCCAAAGGTGGCACTGATGCTGCCCAGTGTCCCCGGCCACCCTGAGGTACTAGAGCAGGCGTGGGTCAGCGGCCCCAGCCCGCCACGCCTCTGCAGGCACAGCCTCACCACACCACAAGGCAGAGGGAGCCCACTCTCGACCTTAGGTAGCCTCCAGGGAGCCTGGCCCCGGTAGGGAGACAGATCCCTTGGGCACTCCCAGCCCCAGCGGCAATGGGAGCCCGTTGGCAGAGGTGACTGGACCAGGCTCCCCCGGGGACTCAGCAGCTGCGAGCGGCTGCTATGGCAGCAAGCAGCCTGGGTGAGAGCGGCTCCAGCCACCATTCCTTCGGCACGCAATTTTGGCCGGCGGGACTCTGCGGGTGGAGCCCAGAGGCAGAGCTGGGGCAGAGCCAAGGGCAGGCCAGGACCAGAGAGACCAATGAGAATTCAGTGAGGAGCGAGTCCGCTTCTCTTCAGGGTGGACTAGGGGAGGCACACAGGACAGGGGATTCTGGGAGAGCCCAAGGACTATACAATCTGAGGACTCCCGAGCCTCTCTCTCTTGGCGTCCGGGAGCTGGTCGGTGAGGGAGCTGGCTCAGTGCCCCAGTTTCTAGTGTCCGCCATCTTGAAACCGCCACGTGCTTTTCGCTGGTCCCGGCAGCAGCCCCTAGATCCCTTCCCATCGCCGGTGTTCACCCCTCCGCTCCCGTGGTGTGTTCCAGAGACCAGCTAGCAACAGACAACAGGCGCACATATTCCATCCATCATTGTCGCTGCCCCTGCCAGACAATGACCCCCCTTGCTGCCTGCCCCAATCAGCTGCACTTCAGGACACTGAAACAGGGAATAAGTTCTCTCTCTGTTTCTTCTTTTACCTGAAGGGGAGTGGGACTTGTGGGTGTGTGTTTTTGTGGGTTTTGGTTTTTTGGGGGAAGCGGTAGTTTGGTTTTTCTTCTATGAGTTTTTGGTATTTTAATATTGCAGGGGTTTTTAAATTTAATTTTTTTCTACCTCATAGAATAAATCTGTATTTCTTTAGTAAGTCTGTATCCAGAATTTATAAACAAATAATTTCGTCCACCAAACCTGGACACCTACATAAAATAATTGTTACCCATGCTTAACTGTATTAACTTAAGAGGTTTTAAAATGCATTTAATTCATATTCTGTTCATAGTTATGGTTACATTTAGGTCAGCATGTATCTTTAAAAAAAAAAAAAAAAAAGTGCTTCTCTAGGAGCCAAACACTGGTAAGTGGTAGAGATTTACAGCCCTGGAGTATGAAATAGCAAAAATCAGAGCAGATGCACTAGAATAACCACCTGCCTAAATCACTTTACTAAGCTTTAAATCCATGATTGGTGTAAATAATTTCATATCAGATCCTGGTCTGTAGTCTGCAGAGACATATGTAATCTTCAGGTTCACACAGTTCAGACACTGAATGTAAATTATTAATTTTGCTTTCAGAAAACAGTCACCTTGGGATAAAACAGCTCTAACATTCCATAGAAAATTTACAGATAAATCTTGGGACAGAACAACCTCTTTTAACAGAATGACCTTCAGCTTCATTTCTGTTAAGAAGACACTCAGACAACAGCATAAGTGACTTCTTTCCTCTGTCTCCCATGAACAAATGTTTATGGGTTTTTCGTCACTGCCTTCCCAGCAGTACCTTCATATCTTTTATTAAGTGAAAGTGTGCTGATTTACACTTAAAATTGAATGAGACGACTAAAATTTTAAGCAACTGAAAAATTTTACCCAGTTTTGAACCTTATACTTGATCCTTGAGCTGTCTCCTTCCTTACCACCCATCATCAGCCTGGGAGTGCCACTGCCTGAAGAGCATCACTATTGAAATCCTAACACATCTGTTTCATCTCCTTATCTTTACTATTGCATCTTCCTCCTCTGTGGCTTTATGAGCTCTCACACTAAAAAAAGTGAAGTGTTGCCTACCTCTTTTTTTTTCCAGACATCCCAGGCTTGATCTCAGAATCACACTATTCCTCTTACAAGTCCTTCTGTTAATTAGCACTGAACCCTGCCCAGCTCATGACAGCTTCTTTGAAAGATCTTTTCATGGTTATGCTTAAGAGAGCTACAGAAACTCAGAGTGGGAGCTTGTGTACACTGCTCTAAGAAAAAAAAAAAGCAGAACAAACTCCAGTTAATTATACATGTTAGAGTAGAGTAGAAAAAGAAATATAAGAGTAACGAGGCACAGAAATAAAGTGAAGTAAAATATATCAAGAGTGGGATATTTCATTCCAGACTGCTCAGTCATCTTTAGTGGTCTAAAACTTTTAACTCCAATTTTTGACTAAGTGGTATTTTATTATGGGTATACAAAAATGACATATGGGACTAAATTATTAAAATACATACTCTTTACTCTTATTTGCAGTAAAGGCTCAAAACATCTTTTCCATTCATACTCATTATAAACTAATTCAGATTATTAGTGATAGGATCACTTCCTAAATCAGTTCCTAATCTGTCTCAACTTCATTTTCAGCGGGTGTTTAATGCATATTTTCATCCCTTACAGCCATTTCTTCTTTGTACTTGTAACTTAGATCATTCTATCAGTTCATACTTTTTTATTCCTTCATTTTATCTCTTCCTCCAAATCTCACAGAGGATGCTCCAGGCTTCTCTGGTTTATAAAAGACTTTTTCTCCTATAGCTGTCTCTTGAAACTTCAATCATTCTCTGTTCCCTCTTGAGGCATGCCCTCACATGTGGCTTTCCTTGTAGCAAGCATGCTTTATTCTTCTGCAGACATATTTACAAGAGTTTAGAGGAATTAGAAGTAACATTTCTTTGGTGCAACAGCTGTAGACCCACATCTGACAATAATGACGTCTCCAATGCCCACTGTAATATCTGCACTTATATTGCTTGCTAAGGAGGAAAGGTGAGGAAAATAAAAACACACAGAACAAAGTTCTCAGTGAAATCACAAGGCCTGCTTCATATTTTGTGCCACATTTCCAACAAAAAGTGACTATGCCATAATCATTTTAGGTAGGAACCCATAGAGGCAAGTGCAGCAACAATTCATTAGTGCTAACAGAAGTCTTGGAGAACTTATTTGTGACCAGATTTTTGTGAGTACAGATGCTAGGCTCATCTTAGTCTTCTGTTGTCTTTCAACTGATTTTTTTTTTCTTTGCAAATCTAGTGGTAGTGGTAAATGAACCTGGGCTAGTTTTAGTAGATTTCTAAAAAATTTGGTGGGGGAAGGAAAAGTAGTCTGCTGATTCTCTCTCTGCTGGACTGTGTGAAATTAAGTTAGGTCAAACTAGTCTCTGTGTTGTTTAGATACCAGAACTCACTCAAATGAGAAAAGAAAATTTAATACTTTAAGTTTTATCTGTAGTCTGGAAGAAATTACAGTTTCAACATGATCTTCAATTGCAGATAGTGTATTCCAATCACCTCCTCCAATTTTCTCAGAAGATTTTCTGAACATGTTTCAAAGTAGTACACAAATAGGAGTCTAGCTGTTCCTATCAGCTAGAAACAGCAAAAGTAGATTTAGAGTTCTGTTGGCCAGGTTATACAAAAACTCTGGACAGGTGACATGGCAGTTTTTGTGCAGATAGAAATTAAATTAACAGATATGTTTTTCATAAGCAATTAACACAGTTGGATGAAAACAATAAATAAATACACAAATATCATTACTCTCACTTGCCTAAAATATTAAAAAACCACAAAAAAAAAAAAAATCCCAACTAAACACACACACAGACACACAAAACCAAAACCAAACACAAACGAAAAATAAAAAATCTCCTGTAAGGCCTAAAGGCTTATTGATTCATTTGAGGGTACTACTGATCATTTAATTTAACATGAATAAGCCTATGAAATGAATGAGAAGATTTATAATTTCCACATTATGGATCTCTCCTCTGTGGCATAAATATCTGTAAAAGGCTCCCATGAGATACAGCAAAAGATGCCTTTAACCTTTGCATACATAATTTCAGATCAGCTTAGCATCATTTTGCTGAGAATGAAACCATATGTCACCTAATGGCTCAGGGGAGATACTGGCATATGGAACCTTTCATGCTTTAACTGTCAGATTGGATCCAACCCAGGTCTGTAACATCCAGCACTGCCCCATCTGTAGGCTGTTGGGTAATCTGTGTGAAATGAGTTTGCAATCCCAGATTAGAACCTACAGCAAAAAGTTGTCCATCAGAATGTGACCATTGCAGATAGCTCAAACTTGCTGTTCTGTTGGTGATATCAGCAGTCAGTCAAAGATTAAATGTGTGTTGTATATTCATAAGTTTTCACTTTGTCAGATTCGGTTTCCCAAGCCAGGGAATAAAGAGTGGACATGCAGGGCAATCATTGTGAGACACTACCTTGGAGAAGGACCTTTGGACTTCCTCAGCCAGCCACCTCTAGCTCTTTTGAGTTAGCATTGCAACACTCTCTCCAAGCTCTTTCTTCATATAGGTTTAACCCATTAGTCCACAGAGGACTGTAGTTCCTTCAGTAATGACAACTCTGCTATCTAAAGTGAAGATTCGTATCTGCAAGAAAGCTCATGAAGAAGAAGAGTGAAGAATTAAGCAGTGTCATGATGAGGGGAGGTTTAAAAATGAAATAATTTTATGAAAGAAAATAATTTTTATGAGGAAAATGCTACATGATGTATTCAAGAGTAGAAAATAATTAAATAATAATATTAACACATGCATTGCAGTAGAAAACACTGAAGGATTGAAAAATAGAAATTTTAAAGTCTCTTAGGAAAAAAATACCAAGGAGCCTGTTCATAATTTTCAACAAGTAAGGATTTTTTACCAGTATGAAGTGTGAGTTTTCTTTTTGTAACAGTGAAAATATTTTATGTTTATATTATGAGTTCTCAGGCTTCCAAAAGTATTATTTTGGTTTTATATCCTACTAGAAAATTTATGAAGACAGAAAGAAAAGAAAATTTATGTCATGCATAGCATGACACTTATGTATGACTGGGAAACGAAACCAGGCAAATTAATTAAATAGTGCAGCTCTTTTCACACTCTGTGGAAGCTGTATTGCAAAGGGGGTTGACAGCATGTGTTTACAAATAGAAGAGAAACTGAGAGGTGATTTTAAGAACAGGACTATTCTTACTGATCAGATTCTGTTCCACATACTGCCAGTTAACCAAAGAATTTACATGAAAGCATTAGTGTTAACAAGTTATTAGTTTACTGATGTAAGAGCTCAAGTATATTTACAAAGGATTCTTTTCCCTTACCAGGCTTTCCCTTACCAGGCTTGATGTTTCCTACTGTTGAAGCTTTGTGAGATAAATATGCATATGACAGAAAGCAGCACACACAATATATACATTTGCTTTTTTCTCTTTTTATTTTAAATTATATTGTTATTTTAGAAAAGGTATGTATTATGTCAAGTGAAAAGGAAAAGGCCACTGTCACATTCAATATACACTCCTTTGTCACTATAGTAACTAGGCTGTTAATCTATATCTCAGCTCTTCCTTTTGTGTCAGACTTGACTCAGTTATTTTACAGGGCTCCACACTCCCGGTCTCTAGATTACCTTTCTGCACCTATCCTATGTCATTAAGGCAATTTCATGAACAAAGCTGTAGCAAAGATGCCAAAAGGAGCGGGGAAGGTACCACCTCTGGTTTAACTGTATGAAAAGATTTCAATTTAGTCTATATATGCCCTGTAATACAATGACTACTGCAACTGAAGCGATGAGCTGAGCAATCAGTACTGCAGAAGATAAAGAAATGACTGGTAAGAGCTGTGTGGTGGACCAGGAGGCCTGCATACCCTATTCAATGGCTGTGAGAAGTGAGAAACCAAAATGCTGTAGAGGGATGATATTCTAAAGTCCAACTTTTTTCCTTTCCAAAAAATTTTCTTCTGATTCTCACCTCTTATTTCTCAAGGTGTCCAATGACACATCACCGGATCTTGACTTCTCTCTTGAACACTACCCAACTATCTGAGAATTTATAGCCAGCTATGAAATAGAGGTTGATCTGATAAACCTCAGCCTTTGTTGTTAACTAAAGCCATGTTTTCTTCCAGAGCATTTGATTTCCAATAATTTATACAACTATATTCATGTAATACGTATTATATTTCCTTTTTTCTTCTCAAATTTTAACTTTTGTCTTGTATTTCTATCAGGCATGTAAAACAGATCTGTAAAGGTTTCTGCAAAACTAGAGTACAGGCTATAGTTTCTTCCACTTCTACTTGCATTATCCTGATAACAATTTTCTGCATTGCAGAAAATTTAGAGGGCATTTTAAAGAATATGTGCGTGATTAGTCTAAGATTTACTAAAAGAAGATTAATAACAAAATTTCCATTTCTGATCTATGGAATTTAAAAAATAGTACTTTTTAACCCAAGTTGAGTTCAGCACAATAAGAACACACATTTTTCCACAGGTACAGTAATGGTGATAAAACATGAAAAACAGACATATGTTTCAGTAGACTAGAGAGCCCACATGAACACGAGAACCAGAAAAGGTATGATGTAATCAATTTTGGCATGAAGGACTTGTATTTTTCAGCTAGAAAAAGTAAAACAGGATCAACACAAAGGCTGAGTTGGAGAGCTAGTTGTATCTCTTTTGTATTTGACTTTCTCCTTTTGTACTTTAAAATTAAAAAAAAATCCCAGCAGTTAGGTAAATGGTGGATAAAATGCACACATCTGTATTTAATGAAATAATTCACTGAACAGCCAAAGAACAGCATGTCATCCCTTCTTCAAAGATAAAACAGTTAAGTGTTCAGGCTCACTCACAATTTATGCTTGGGGTATCTTTTCTCTGACAGGAATCTTACTATATCATGACATGATACACCTATCCTTTTTTCTAAATCTCTAGCAGGAGGACTGCATTTTTATTTCCCTTGGACTAGAAAAACTCAACCATTTAGCTCACATGACATCCTGACTCTGTCACATGACATCCAAATATAGGTGGGTGTGGTGGAGGGGAGCCTGGGAAGATATCTTGAGTAAAGAAAGAGTTGTTCAGACCAAACAGATGGATGAACCTGGTGACATACTTAACTGCTCGGCTGCAAACACTTAATGTCTTATTAGGAAGGTCCCTGAGGAACAGCAAGCCCAGCCTAAGTGAGCAGAGTGCCCTGACACTCACAAGGCCAACAGAGCCCTGGACTTATCTGTCAGAGGTAACTCAAGAGCTTGAGGATGCCATTATTCTTGGCACTTGGGCCACATCTGAAACAATTAATCCTGTCTTGCAGCTCAAAAAGGACACTGAAGAACTGGAGAGGGTCCAACAAAGAGCCACCAAGTTGATTAGAAGACTGAGAAATGTGATATACAAAAAAAGTGTTGAAGAATGAGATTTGCTCAGCCTAGGGAAGAGATGCCCCAGCAGAAACCTTGTGACAGTATTCTCATAGCTAAAGAGGAGATGGAAAAGAGGTGAAGGCACTCTCCACACATGGATGCACAGGTGCCAGAAGACACAAGATACAGAAGTTGCTTCAGGGGAAATTCTGCCTGTACGAATATAGGAAAAAAAAACAAAAAACAAACTTCACAGTAAGGACACAATCCTAGGCAACCTGTTTAGCAAGAGGAGTGGAACACATGACCTCCAGTGGTCTCATCTCACCTTAACAAGTTTTTAATTCTGTGTCGACTAAATGGTGGAAGTCATGAAATCTCCCTTGCTGGAGATACTGAAGGTTCATCTTGGCATGGCTCCTGATAACCTAATCCAGGGGCTCATTTTTCAATAGAAAGTTGGACTAGGTGATCTCCATAGATTCCGTTCAATGTAAACTTTTCTGTAATTTCTGTACTATGGAATTGAATATACTTATTTGTATTTTTAATTTCCTTGTAACCAGATTAGACCAAAAAAGAACTCCTTAGCAAGAATAATTATTACTTTCAAGCAGAAATTTCAGAAACAAAAAGCACCAATGGGTTTGGAGCTGTTCATGTGTATTATTCCTACTCAGTTCAGCAAAGATCTGTGTCAGCTGCTGTTCTGCTTCAGCATAGTACAGAAGCTTCATGGTTCATTTTCAAAAAAAACGCCAAACACCAACCCAACCAAACCAAACCAAGCCAAATAGCAAACCAAACAGCAACACAGAGACTGTGGACAAAGTCAAGTCAGAGGAGAAATAAGAATATATGTTCCAATTATAACTGCATTGAGAAACTTAGTGTTATCAGTGGTTCCAAAACCACTTTAAGTTTCACTAAAAGTGCAAAAACTTTTATCTAATTATTTAGACTTCCAGAGTTGTTAAGACTACATCCTTTTCCAAAAAAGACATGAATTTCTTTTGGGAAAAGCTCTGTTTATACTGATTGCTACAGAGGGCAAAAACTACTCTGGAAGTGCTGCTGAGTGAAGAGTGAGTTTTCTGGGAGTTTTAAAAGGATTCTAGGGCAGGACTACATGCCTATTAATTTGTTTAGAATGCAATATGATTATCTTCAGGCAAAAACAATCACAAACAGAATTGGCTACATTTTTTAAAATTATTACAGACTCTACCTTTTTAAAAAGCTTTTGTCAGTGCACATTTTTTTCCTTCACCTCAAGGCTTTTTTCATTAAGAAACACACTTTCTAGTACAAAGTTTTCAATTGCCAGTACTTCCATTACCTCAACTATTAGTGATGTACTTGCTTCTCCTCTTTTGCTGATCCTGAACTCAGTGTAGCACCCTTTCCCAAATTATATACTTTTTTCCTATGATGACTAGTACCATACATGCTATTTCTCTTAGACTGCAAGTTTCCAGTCTGAAGAATACTCATGAGAAATCACAGTTTTGACACAATTTAGCATAACGAGATCAAAAATAGTTATGGTACAGCCTACACAGTGTATTTTCTCTCTCCTTTCTGCTATTACATCCAGATATCCACTCTCATTTATTTTGTTGCTTCCATAATTTTGTTATTCATCACACTTTCTGGTACATTTTCCAGACTAAAGGTAAAGTCATATTAAACATTATTTGCTGAGAATACTAACAGCTTGAAACACACCACCAATGAACACAGCTTGTTCCATCATTCTAAGTATGCCATAGATCAAGCTATCTACCTGTGATGGTGAGCATACTAAATCACTTGAAGTTCCATTTGCATGATCATCTTTCCAAACACTCTTGCTGTGGTGCTGACTCAAGCACTTTGAAAGACTAACTTGAAATTACTGTTAAAAAAAAAAATTGAACATTGTCTCACTGAGTATGCAGGAAATTAAATGTGTTAGTACTTATCCATTTCAAATTAGATTCAGCACATAACTGTCTAATGTGAGAGCACCTACCTATAGTTTACATTTGTCTCTCCAGTAAGCTTTTTAATCAAAAGTAATTTAGTGTTAAGCATATTGAAAAAGCTTTCATTAGCCATCAATGTGATTCATTTATTCATTTGCTGTGTGACATATGTTGCTGATGCTGTCAACTGCCTCATTTCCAGTTTTAAATAAATGTTTCAGTTTGGGGTTGTTATTTATGCAAAGACCTCATTTGCAGTTTTGCATCATACTAGGCAGGAACATTTAGTGTGCTCAAGGTATATAGTTTGCATTGGTGACTGAACTGCAGAACTAGGCATGGAATATCCAGTGGCAGACTGGAGGGGAATTTTCGTTTTTTCTTAGGTCATGCTGGGTTCTGTTCTTCTGAGAGTAGTTTCAGGGCACAATTTTCACTTTGCGTATTGTTTCTGTAGTAGTTGCAGTTACCTCCCTGCACAACTCAGATGTAATTCAGAGCTTTTCAAGTACACAACAACCAAGGCCTTGTTTTGAATGAGGCACCTACACTCAAGAGCATATTTCATTGCACTGCAAGGGAAGGAAAAGCTCAATGGTTGTGTCAAGGCATGACTGTGAAAACCTAGATTTGAACACTTCCAGGAATAGAGTATCCGCAACTTCTCTGGGTAACCCTTTCCAGTGCCTCAACTCCTGTACAGTAAAGACTGTCTTCTTAACATCTAATTTAAACCTATCTTTTTTCAGTTTAATGCTGTTAAGGAAACATCCCTGTCTGATCATTCAGGAGGCACTCTGGCAGTCATAATCCCACAAACAGAGTCTTTAACTTCTGAGACTGAAGCCTCTTCGTAGCAGGTGGCTCCACTAACCCAATAAATGTCCTGCTTGACTCCCTGCACACCCCATTCTCATGCCATCAGACAAGGTTTCCTTACCTGTTTGAGCCCAGATTTCCCATGGCAGAGTCTCAGATGTCTTATTCCATAAAGCCATTTATTCATGGCACAGTAACACAGAGCACCTTGAGCTGATGGCTCTGAGGAGGGACCTCAAACAAAGGAACACCTGGGCTTTTAGAGCATCATATCCTGAGTATGTAAAATTTTTACTCTTCCTTCTTTGCCTTTGGCTCCTGCTGTGTGTCCAAGCATCCAGTCACCTGGCCAGGTCTCTGAGTGTCTGGTCACCTAGCTGCTCCACAGGTCCCTGTACCCCTTGTTACACAAAAGGTCAGCAGTTCACAGCCTCTTGCCTTGCAGGCCCAGAACCCACAGCTCAACCTACAACTTGCACTGCAGCTATACACTGAGATACATGTGTAGATAAGTAAATGTATTCTTCAACAAAGCCATTCTCCCTTTTTCTGTCACTAAACACCCTTGTAACAAGTCCTTCTCCAGCTTTCTTGTAGCCCTCATCTAGGCACAGGAAGTCTGCTAGAAGGTATCCCAGGAGCCTTCCCTTCTCTGAGCTGAACAACTCCAACTCTCTCATCCTGCCTTCACAGGAGAGGTGCTTCAGTCCTGGGATCATCTTCATGGCCCTCCTCTGGACCCATCCTAACAGGTCAATGTTCTTCCTGTGCTAGGGACCCCAGAACTGAACACAGCACTCCAGGTGGGGACTCACCAGAGCAAAGAAGAGGGCCAGAATCACCTCACTTGACCTGCTGGCCGCACTGCTTTTGATGCAGCCCAGGATACAATTGGCTTTCTGGGCAGCAAGTGCATATTTCTGGGCCACAAGTACATATTTCTGGGCCATATCCGGCAGCATCCCCAAATCCTTCACAGGGCTTTCACACTTGGTCTTGTTGAATGTTTGAGGTTTGCACAGACCCACCTCCTCTCCTCCAGCATGAGGAGACTACCACATAGCTTAAGTGTTGTCAGCAAACTTGATGGAGTTGCACTCAATTCCACTGTCCATGTCACTGACAAAGATGTTAAACAGGTGTTGTACACAGGCATTTCTGATATCTCCCAGGTTGTACTCCATATCACCCGTGCGCTCTTCAAAAAGTGGCATTTAACTTCCTTGTCTCCCGGTTAGCTACCCTCAGCTTGAGGAAAAAAAAAATCCCAAACAAATAAACAAAAAGCAACAAAGAAACAAACCAACAAAAACCCCTCGAAACCCAACCTTAGCTTTCTCTCATGCCTCCTTTTGCCTAGTTAGGTTTAAGTCCTTCAGAGCAAGTTTCTTATTGGCTGAAACTAAGTGATCAAAACAAATTCAACAACATGCTAGAATGGAATCTTTAAAGATATATGCGTACACCTCACAGATTCAGTTACGCAAAAGCAAGCAATTTGAATTTCTTCAGTAATGCGCATTTCTACAGAGCTCTCTTTATTGTAGAAAGCAGGTCACCATGTCTCGTAAAAACTGTTCAGATGCTCTAGCGGTGAAAATGTGCATGTTCTTGTCAATTCAGGGGACGAGGAGGGTAAAAAGAGAGACAAGCAGCTCACCATCATATCAAGTGCATTTCCATTCATTCCGAGGAATTCAATTCAGGTAAACATCCATCTCCCAAAACATTTATACAATTCCTAAAATATATACCATTTCATGTGTGGCAGAAGGTACAGTCTGGCCTCATTTCCCCAGTACTGAGTTTGTGTGTCCTCAAAAGTTTAAGGTGAAGAAGAGAAATTGATTTTTTTTACTCTATTTTTACCACCACCACCAAGAAGGATGAAAATTTGCTTTTACATACTTGTTGTGGAACATTTTTTGAAAGGTGGGGTTTTGGACCTAATTTTTGAGAGTTTTAAAGTTAGCATAAGTAATTCTGTCTCTATGGTAAAGCCCGAAGTCAGCCTGGAAAATTTCTGTCTGAAGAACAGCAAAAGCAGAAGCAAATTGGTTTCTTAAATTATGGTTAGAACTTTCTCAAAATACATCTGTAGCTTTGCACAAGCTAAAGTGGCCTAAATTCATCGCACGATAACAAGAGATTTTCCTTTATCAACCAGGTGTTGTTTTGGCAGAGCCTTTCTCACGCCTTTCTGATCAACAGTTTTGTCCAGTATCAAAATAATAGTCTAATTTCTCAAAATAAAGGCAGATGACCTAATGCCTCAGCTCATCCAATAAAATAGTTAAAAACAATTGTGTGAACCAATAAAGATGTAACATGCTAGTTTCTGAAAAGTATAAAAAGCTGTAAGTTTTCTCATTAAATGGCTTCTTGGATGAAACCCAGTCTCCTGTGATTGCTAAGATCGCTGGCCTTAACGACAACACATACTCTTACTAAATGCCCATATCTCAGTCTGTTTCTGCCAGTCTGTTTCTTTCCCTTTGACAATATTTGAACTTTATGTTCAATTTCAACCAAATAAGACAAAGGGGTCTCAAAGGAAGTTTCTTGGAAATAGGCAGGCAATGAAAGGAGAGAGACCCGTATTAGTGGCTCAAAGATGGAGAGGCTAAGGCATGCATTCTGACATTGTTAATCACCTGAGATATTCCCAGAAAGAGAAACTTGGTGTTTCTCAGCAGTCTTTGAATATTCCAATTGCCAGCCAAGATTAGTTTGGAGCTCATAGCTATTAGACCCCATAAGGCACAGTCACCCACTGGGAACCAGGTCTTAATAGCACTGTAGCTCCTGAAGGAACTTTTTCTCTCCCTCTCTCTCACACAGCCCTGTTCCCTCTTCTTTCACTGTTTCACAAATGAGCTTCATTTCTTGTGTGTTCGGGACAACTCTTAAAAATCTGCTAAAACAGTCTCCCTAAGTTTCACTCTCACTCTACTTTGCTTCTGTCGTTAAACGCAGCCCCTGAGCCCTTTTGCTCCCCATATAATACTGCACCTAGCCCCTGGGACCAACAGCCTCTATGTATCCATTACTTTATGTAAAGCAGGAAGGCATCAGAGCACAGCAGTAATAAAAGAGCAAGGATTACCTTCTGTGAAGACTGAAAAGGAGTTATTCCTGTCTCTCGCCACCAGAAAAGTATTCTTTCCCTATCTCTTTTAACAGCAGAACTTCCTCCCTGCTCATCTCTGCCCCACAGAGACATCCCTAACCTAGAGGGGACTAACTGATGGTTTACAATTTAGGTGTGAGTTAGGATGCTCTCAAAAGCAATCTTCAACTAAGTCACAGCAAAGCAGAGAAAATGATACAAAGACAGGCACAAATAATTTGCAATGATTCCACCTCTAAAAAAGGATATTATTTGAATTATGAATGGTCATAATTGCTTGTGTTTGCTATACAGAGTCATCTGTCTTAATAAAATAATACTGTGTGAGCAAAGATAAATTTTATTATATGGAATGGGTCAGGGAAGAAAAACACATTTTACTAAAAAAAAAAAATAAAATAAATCCTGTTTTTCAGATGAATGTAGCAATATTAAAACAACACACAATGATTTTAATTTAAGCAAAATAATCAAGATTATTTAATTAAATTGAGGTTTTATCATACATAACTTTTTAAATTTTATTCCACCAACAAAATCTGCTGATGCACTTGCATTTCTAAAGCAGATGGAAGCAGAATCTGGATACACATTGCCATCTGGTGGAGCGTCCCCAACAGAGCATGCTACAGAGACCTGAAGGCTTGCTTTACTCCCGAACCAGTTCATTAGGAGCTGGTATTGATGCCTAACATAAAAAAAGTTTTCTAAGGTACACAAGCAGCAGAGAGTCTTGTATGCAGGTTGCACTGCCAGATGTAATGTTACAGTTCAGGCCTACTGACTCTCTGTTGGGATATCTTAATTGCAATGTAAGACAGAAAACCTTTCAACCTTAAAACACTGCTTCAAATCAGAAATAAAACAAATAAATACACTAGTCTGTTCCATTTTACAAGAAGTACATAACTGCTAAACTGCTCTATTTCGCATTTAAGACATCCTCAACAAGCAAGATGACTCAAGCAAGCTGATTTCTTATCTCTTTCAGGCAACAACTGAACACTTAATGTGTATCTTTTAGAGCTGGTTTGAAGAGTGGTGGGCTAGTGGGGGAAAGTCTGAATCTCTCATACTTAAGAACTAGCAATTCATAGGCACAAACATTACACAATTTTGTCAAATCAGTGAGTTTCCAAACATGAAATTTATTTTGGAAATTGAGATATTTATTGCCAAGCTCAGATGAGTCAGTAAGTTCTTTGTAGAATGATTAATGAATACCACATAAAGGTATGAGTCATATTACCACAATACTGAGGAAATAATAAAAAAAAAAAAAAAAGCAAAAATCTAGCCCTTCTGGTTTTTACTCATTTTGTAGCCTTTTGTTTGTTTAGTTCCTGTTTATTCTCATCATTCAGAGTAATTTCCAGCTAGTGCACTTCAATTTTAGTTTCTTTAATTCTTGTCTTTCTATAGACCTGACTCACAGATGCATTAATTTTTTGCCTCCCCGAAACGGGGACAAAAACAACCTCCATGCTGAAAACTCACAATTTTTTTTTCTCCTGTGTCAACTAGTTCAGCCCTAAAGCCTTTTACTATCAAGTAACAAAGTCCAGTATCCTTTCTAGCGATATTACTATTTAAATTTGTCAGTTGGGACTGCTGGTAAGCTACAGCTGTACCAAAGACAGGAGCAGTGAAAGAGACTGCGTATTCTGCACTTTTGACAGAAGCTATCCTCACAGAGGTTTCATAATACTTAGATCAACGCTTTGCTGAAGAGCTGATGAAAGCCAAACCCCAAAAAGAAGGAAGTTGATGGACAGCCACTGTGTGGTCACGGTGACTAAAATGGATGTCTAGGCAGATAGCATGGTTTGGCAGGGCAGATAAATGTGGCTGCAACATGAGAAGAAAGCAGCAAAGATAAATCCACTGCAACTCCAAAAATGGCTTCAGGTTCACTCAGTGATATATATTTAAATTTCAGCCAATTTCTAGCCAAAACTACACCCACTGATTGCAAGTACATACAGATCAACTACATCTTGCATCATAGATTTTTATCAATTTAATGATTTCCACTCAATTTTTCATTGTAATGAATTTTCCTTAACTTTTACCTCAAGGAGGAAGTTATACAAGTTTTTTTTCTCTCATATACTTTCTTTAAGATAATCATTGCTACCAAGCAGGATGGGCCCACAGAAATTAGTAAAAAATGTTCAAAATTCCAGTCATAGTTTGGGTTGTAGATAGGGAAAAAAAACCCAAACAAATAATCAACAACCTGCATTATGAACTGGGCAATTTTGTTACCAGCATCATTAAAAGAACAATAATACTGTCACATAATGTCAGTGCCATAAATGTCAATTCTTATAAACTGCATTGGCAGAGGTTAAAAAATACCTTAGGTTATTTTTCCAGTCCATGTATAAAGGTGATTCAATATATCACCCAATTCCAAAAGTTGTCTCTAAAAATAAAACATCTTTGTCATATTCACAAAGCACCTCTTGCAGAGACCATACAGTATACTTATACAGGGAACTAGTTATCAGTGACAGCTGGCATAAAAGATTTCTCCATAATTACAGTCAGTTCAGAAATGTTCTACGATTATAGATGTAAAAACTATGAAGAAAAAAATTCTTAGCTCATACACACTTTATAATTTCTGCTTATAATAGACATACAGAAACAAAAATAAATAATTTATCCCAGTGACATTCTTGTGCATCTCAGTTTCCTTTGAACACAGTTGTCTTGGTTTAAAGACAATTATGCAATTTGAAGCCACAAACACAAGACTAAACGATATGGGAAAGATAATGGCTTTGTACTACAAAGAAATAAAAGGTGTGTATATATATATATAAAGTAGAACACAGAACAATGGTAGAAAGAAAGCAAAGAAAGAAACTCTCTGTTATTAGCACTCAGTCCAGCCTCATGCCCACAAGAAAATGGCTGCCGTGATGAAGATCTTTGTCGCGATGCAGCCCAGGCAGAGCTATGGGAGGATGCATTCTCACCAACGCTCCAACTGAATGAAAGGGAAGAAAAGAAAAACCTCTGTGGCAAAGTCTCCCTCTCAGGGGTTCAAGCTGAGCTCACACGACCTGTGACAGATCTGTAGCAGGGGCACTGGGAGCTCCAATTATGCAGATCTGTCCTACGTTGTGCCAAATCCCTTAGAAAGACCCCTGGGTCTCAGCAGAGTGCCAGTTCTGGTTCTGCCAGTTCGTCAGCCCCCGCATCCTGAAAATTCCAAAAGTTCCTTGCCCCATGGCGGGCCCTGTGAACATGCACGGCCACGACCATGTGGGGAAAAGAAGCCCCAGCACATTCCAGGCATGACCCCAGCTCAGCATGGCCCAGCCTCCAGCAGTTCTGCATGCACACCAGCACAGACACCACCTGAGGGACCCCCAGTCCTGTGCAGCAGCCACCGCGGGCAGAGGGGTGGCGCTAGGGTGCAGCATAGAATCCCACCTGCCGTGGACCCGGCACCCCCCTCTCCAGGTTTGGCGGCACCACTGGGGCGGGGACCACCATATCCATGGCAGTGCTGCTGCCAAGCCTGGGCACTGCTCGCTGCCACACTGTTCCCTGGCCACTGTTGAGATGGGGAGGAAAAACACATGAAAGCTTGAAATGATAACAGTTCAACATAAAGTTAACACTGAGACTTCCATAGCTACAGCAACAATCATATCGATGCTGTGCAACATTAAGCAAAATAGAAAAGAGCAACCAGAACCATATAAATCAGGACAAATAAAAACCAAAATTAATTTATCAGGCTACCTATCATACATCTGTATGCAGTGGTGTGTTCTGCCACCCGAGGATTGGACTTGGTTCTATCCTTTTACAAGGAAGTAGAGCAGAATATGCCCAGCAAGAGATGATCTTGCAGTTTCCAAGAGGAAATATATTGATACACAACCATGCAAAACCTTTACCTAGAAACCCGTCACTACAGCCAAGAAAATCCAAGAGGCTCTAAAGCTTTGACAAGAGAGGCTCTTGAAGGGAATAGGTGCACCTAGAAGATACAACTGGCAGGCTCTACCGAAAAATCTTTTGTAGCAGAACATTAGGCTGTATTACAGTGTGTCCAGACTATGATATAATGTCTTAGGTATGTACACATCGTCTTGTGATCTGCTGTGGCTCTGAGACACTGATTTAGTGACCTCTGCATAACACAATTATTAACCGAAACAAACTATGGACTATAAAACCAGATGAATTTGCAATAAAGACAAACTCTATTTTGAGAGACTCCATTTTAGTCGTTCATTTGCCCACTGTATAATATTGTATATAGTCTTTCCTGGATCCTCTGATATCAGCAGCCTGCACACAAGGCCTGTAAATCTTGTGGGCAGTTGTGATTTCACTGGGTCCCAATCCCAATGCCACCAAATTGATGATTCCAGTTTTAGGGGATCCCAACAGAACTGGCTGTAATCTTTTTAGATAGCACAGGAGGCTGGCATTCATTTCTTTTTCTTTTCTCTTTTTTCCCTCTCCTCTCCTCTCCTCTCCTCTCCTCTCCTCTCTTCTTTTTTCTTTTTTCCTAAGGAGAGTTTCAGGTAAGTGTGTTTATTTAAAAACAGCAGATAAAATTGAGACCATAGGCCTGTAATATCTTTAAGCACAGACCATCAGCTGATCACAGCAGTCAAAAACAGTGGGCGCTTAATCTGCCTTCCACAACGGCGGTGCAAAGACAGTATCTCTGTTTTTAAAAGAATGTAATTTATCCAGATTTTTAACAGTGTAACAAAGAGCAGATTTAGCCTAGCTTGCTCAGTAGCCACCAGAGCTCACAATACACATGCAACAGTGCACAGATGTGCCATGAAGTTTGAAAAACATGTTCTGTCTTTTTACAAAGTGTGCACAATGAATATTAAACAACCCCCTGAAGTTCACATTGCCACTTGCCTAGAATCAGCATTGCAATTCCTATTATACACTGCACTATGTGGAATGCTAATGACTATTTAAACTAATTAGGAGTGGATGTGTAAAAAGTCAGGGCAGTGACAGGGATACAGCATACTCTAAGTCTAAATTTTGCTATAGCTTTACATATTCCTTTTCTTTATTTCAAGAAGACTTTCTTTTTCCAAATTTAATTATTTTTAGTAGCCTTGGAGGACAGAAAATGAGGTTTCTACATCCAAATGATTAAGATATCCACAGGCCAGTTTTGATTCAGGAAAAAGTGCCATGTACTAGAATACCATGTCAAAGGCTGAGGAGATCAATTGAATCATAAAGAAAACTGATAGGAAGTTTTATTATATTTCCATATATCACACATTAAAATTGTGGTATATAGAAATTCCCTGTAAGCCACAATGCTTTGTAAACTCATACTCACATTCTAAATATATTTGCACCAAATTTTGAAGAATTACAAGCACTATAGTATCAGGAAGCCTTAGCTAGGTGATAGCAAGTGACAACCAATTGTTTGTATAACTAGAAGGTCTATATGCACAATGACATACAATCCACATTATCAAGTCTCACTTTTTCCTTCCATATTCTGAAAAATACCATAGCTAATGAATCTATCAGTAGTAGAGTCTAAAGTCTTCTTTTTCTAGAGTCCACTACAGCTTCCACTTACTAACTCAAAAGTGGGTAACTTTTTTAATTGTTTTTTGTGTGTGGTGATTTTTTTGTTTGGTTTGGGTTTTTTTGGTTTGTGTTTTTTGTCTGCTTTATTTTCTGACAGGCTTTCTTGTGTCTTGAAAGAATTGGCATTCAGATAGGATTCATCCTGGGCTCTGGCAAACTACAGTTAATAGGATCTACTCCATTCATTTGTTTTTCTCCTCTCTCTCCNCCCCCCCCGCCCCGCCATCAATGGTTTTCAAACAATCAGAGGCCATTGCTAGCAGAAGTTTGATGACACAAACAGAAACACCTCTGAAGGATGCAGCTGTCTCCAGATCCCTTACTGCAAGGAATGTCTGAGCCTCCTGGTAGTACCAGAGGACAGTGCAAAAAAACCCCTGCATGCTGTGCAAGCTGATAAAGGATCTGCTCTGTCTGGTGGTGGAGCTTAAGGAACAAATAGAAAGACTAAGGAGCATTCAGGAAAGTGAAAGGGAAATAGACTGCTGGAGTTATACCCTTCCATATCTGAGATGCTCACCAGGAGTCAGAGGAGCCCCACGCTTCTCACAATCAGGTAGAAGGAAGAGACCTAGTAGATGAGGGGGAATGGAAAAAGGTCTCTTCTCTGGAGGTAGTAAAAGTCTCTCCTGTCTCCATCCACCTTTTCAAGTGCCACTTTACAACAGTTATGAGACCCTGGTTCCAGAGGGTCAGGCACATGAGACTGAAGAAAATAATTTGTTTGGAAAGTGTCTCAGTTACACTTTGTCTGTCAAACAGACCACAATATCTGGCATTAAAAAGAAAAGAAGGGTAGTCGTAGTAGGTGAAGCCATTCGGAGGGTAACAGAGGGGCCTGTATGTCAACCAGACCCTTCCCAAAGGGAAGTCTGCTACCTCCCTGGGGCCCAGATATGGGACATCATCTGATTTTCACCAGCTGCTGGTTGTCCAGACCAGCAGTGATGAGGTTGATAAGAAGGGCACCAGGGTAATTAGGAAGGATTTCAAGATTCTGGGTTCATTAATTGACGGAGCAGGAGTGCAGGTGGTGTTTTGCTCAGTTCCTTCAGTGGCAGGGATGAATACTGAAAGGAACAAGGGAACCCACATATCAATAAATGTCTTAAGGGCTGGTACTATCAGCAGAATTTTGGGTTCTTTGATCATGGGGCAACTTTTACTGCATCTGGCCTGCTAGACCCAGATGGGCTTCAACTATCTACAAAGGGCAAAAGAATTCTACCCCGTGAATTGGCAGGACTCACTGAGAGGGCTTTAAACTAGGCTTGAAGGGGAAGTGGGATGAAACCAGGCTCTCCAGAGAGGAGATCGAGAGTAGTAAGTCAGACTCATGGGTGAAGTCAGCAGCCCAGCTGAAGTGCATGTACACTAATGCACACAGTATGGGTAACAAACAAGAGGAGCTGGTAGCCTTGGTATAGCAGAAAAGCTACAGCATAGTTGCCATCACAGAAACACGGTGCAAGTGCTGCAATGTATGGCTATAAGCTCTTCAGGAGAGAGATACAAGGGAAAAGAGATATTGGGGTTGACTCTGTATATTAGGAAGGCTCTTGGTGCCATGGAACTTGAGATTGATGGCGATCAGGTTGAGTGCCTATTGGTAAGAATCAGGAGGAAGGCCAACAAGACTGACATCCTGGTTGGAGTCTGTTATGGACCACCCAACCAGGAGGAAGAGGTAGATATATTATTCTATAAGCAGCTGGAGGATGTCTCACGATTGCCAGCCCTTCTTCTTCTAGTAGACTTTAACCTGACAGATGTCTGCTGGGAACTCAACACAGCAGAGAGGAGGCAGTCTAGAAGGTTCTTAGTGTTTGGAGAACAGCTTCTTGTCACAGCTGGTGTGTGAGCCTACCAGGGGTAAGGCTCTTCTCGACCTGCTGTTCACAAATAGAGAAGGGATGGTGGATATGTAGTGGTTGTAAGCTGTCTAGGGTGCATTGTCCATGAAATAATAGAGTTCTAAATGAACAGTGAAAAAGGAGGGGCATCAATAAAACCTTCACAGTGAACTTCCAGAGGACAGACTTCGGCTTGTTCAAGGGACTAACTCAGAGAGCACCTTGGGAAACAGCCCTTAAAAACAAAGGGGTCCAGGAAGAATGAATGTACTTCAAGAAAGAAATCTTGAAGGTGCAGGAGCAGACTGTCTTGATGTGCCGGAAGATGAGTCAATGGAGAAGATGACTGCTTTAGATGGGGAAGGACCTTTTGAAGGAACTAAGAGGAAAAAAAGGGTGTACCACCTTTGGAAAAGGGGGAGGTAACTCAAGAAATGTTTAAGTATATTGCTAGGTCATGCAGGAAAAAAATAGAGAGCAAAGGCCCAATTAGAACTTAAACTGGCCACTTTGTGAAAGATAATAAAAAATACTTTTAAAAATACATTAATGGCAAAAAGAGGGGTAAGGACAACATCCCCTCTTTATTGGATGCAGAGGGGAAGATAGTAACTAAAGATGAGAAAAAGGCAGCAGTAGTTAACACCTTCTTTGCATCAATTTTCAACAGTAAGTCAGGTTGTCTTCAGGACAACTGGCCTCCTGAGCTGGTAGGTGGGGTCAGTCCCCATGTAATCCAGGAGGAAGCAGTTAGAGATCTGTTGAGTCACTCGGATTCTCTTAAGTCTACGGGACCAGATGGGATTCATCCTAAAGTGATGAGAGAGCTGGCAGATAAACCCGTGAAGCCGCTCTCCATCATTTATCATCAGTCCTGGCTCACTGGACAGATCCCAGATGACTGGAAGCTGGCCAATGTGTCTGCCATCCACAAGAAGGGACAGAAGGAGGACCCAGGCAAATGCAGGCCTGTCAATCTGACCTTGGTGGCACATAAGATTATGAAATAGATCATCTTGAGTGCAATCATGCGGCACCTACCTACAGGATGGACAAGGGATCAGACCCGATCAGCATGGTTTTAGGAGGGGCAGATCCTGCCTGACCAACCTGATTTCCATCTACGGCCAAGTAACTTGCCTGGTGGATATGGGGAAGGCCATGGGTGTAGTCTACCTGGACTTCAGCAAAGCATTTGATACCATTCCTCATAGCATCCTCCTGGAAAAGCTGGCAGCCCATTGCCTGGACAAGTACACCCTTCACTGGGTCCAGAGAATGGTGGTGAATGGTGCCACTTCCAGTTGGCAGCCAGTCATTAGCAAAGCCATGTCTCCCAGGGATCAGTGTTGGGCCCAATCCTGTGTAATATCTTTATTGATGATCTGGATGTGGGGATTGAGTCCACTATTGGTAAGTTTGCAAATAACACCAAGTTGGGAGCAAGTGTTGATCTGTTAGAGGGTAGGAGGGTTCTGGAGAGGGGCCTTGACAGGCTGGAGAGATGGACAGAATCCAATGACATGAGAGGTAACAAACCTAAGTGCCAGGTTCTACACCTTGGCTACAACAAGCTCCCGCAGCTACAGGCTGACTGAGTGGCTGGAAGTGGCCAGGCAGAAAGGGACCTGAAAGTACTGGTGGACAGCTAGCTGAATATGAGCCAGCAGTGTGCCCAGGCAGCCAAGAAGGCAAATGGCTTTCTGGCCTGCATCAGGAATAGTGTGGCCAGCAGAATCAAGGAAGTCGTTCTTCCCCTGTACTCACCACTGGTTAGGCTACACCTTGAGTACTGTGTCCAGTTCTGGGCCCCTCAATTTAAGAAAGATGTTGAAATGCTTGAACATATCCAGAGAAGGACAACAAGGCTGGTGAGAAATCTGAAACACAAGCCCTATGGGGAACAACTGAGGGAGCTGAGGTTGTTTAACCTGGAGAAGAGGAGGGTCAGGGAAGACCTTATTGCTCTCTACAACTGCCTGAGAGGAGGTTGTAGCAGGTGGGGGTCAGTCTCTTCTCCCAGGCGAACAGAGACAGAATGAGAGGATACAGTCTCAAGCTGCACCATGAGAAATTTAGGCTGGATGTTAGGGAAAAATTCGATACAGAAAAACTGATGGGGCATTGAAATGGGCTGCCCAGGGAGGTGATGGAGTCACTGTCCCTGGAAGTGTATAAAAAAAGACTGAGTGTGGCGCTAAGTGCCAAAGTTTAGTTGATGAGATGGTGTCAGGTAATATATTGGACTTGATGATCTCCAAGATCTTTTTCAACCTCGTTAGTTCTGTGATTCTGTGATTCTAGTTTTGTGCCTCTATTCTTTCAGAGAGTGTGTTCCCCAAATCATCACTTCTGAAAATTCTAGTGTAAAACTAACTCATTATTGGACAAACACATCTTCTGAGGAAAGCTTCCTTGAACAGGCAGTCATAACCTAAATTTCTTTTTGGTTGCAGCAGGAACTTGCACAAAACTGAACTATGAATTCTCTGATAAATATACTAGCACAAAAATGTGTACCTGACAACAAATGAGTATCCAGAAGAACCTACTTGGTTTCAGAGTATGTTCTACTCTGTCTGAAGAAGAAGGAAGGAATCTCTAAGAAGCTGTAGTGTTTTTCTAGACAAATGCAAATTGTTGAACTTGGGGACAAACCTAGATTTTGGATACTTTAAAATGTTATTAGATGTGTCTCTATGTTTTAATTTGTGATACATTAAACACAGCATATTGTATTTCTACAGAGGAAGTTCTTGACTAGAAATATGTTCATATTTCTATGTTACATTTTCCTCTTGGCTGATTAGATCCATTCCTTACTTTCTTCTTCATCCTTCCATGCTTAATGCAGGAATGTGGCAGGTGGTTGCAACAAGAATTGTACTTTTCCCAGGACAAAGATAGCAAAACTGCTTTGGCTTTGCAAAATTTTCATGAGATGGGAGGGATGGAGAGGGACTGCTGAACATGTGTGCAAAGGTTAGAAACCATGAAATATAGGGCAGGGTGGGGGTGGAGGGAGAAAGGACAAGGAGGAGGGAAGAGCTAACTCATTTAAGTCCTTAAAAATAGCAGGTTGTTATCTAGCTGTCCTTGATGTTTACTCAGTTTATAGCATCCTTTTCCCTAATTAAAACACTAGTGAGTTTTGTTAATTTCTGAGCAGATGCATAACCTACTTCTTTACTGCCCTGAATAAAGCATTCCAAAGCCACAGAAATTATTTTAAAGATTCATTCTTTCAAGCTGCAATTTTGGAAACAAATTCTGAACACAGAAAGTCAGGAAAAGCTTGTGTTGCTTGCACACAGCTCCTGCTAAACACATTTCAGCCTTTACCATCAGGATTTCATTTTAGAAGCATTTTAGCAAAACAAAATCTGCAGGTAAAGGGCAAGATAAAGACTGAGAGGGTCAAGTAAACCTAAAGATTTGAAAAGAAGAAAAAAAGGAGGACTAAAAAAACAGAAGAACCAGCCTTTTGCTGAAGTCATACGTTAAAAATAAGATTACACAACGTTAGCCATAGCCAGCGTGACTTGCATGTCTATACCTGAGGAGCGCTGAGCTACACTTTCCTGACACCAAGTGGTTCATCTGTAGAGGTGCATTCTGCAGGTCACCTAAGCATGCTCTTTCCGATTCGAAAGGCTGTCAAAAGGAAGTTGTATTCAAAGACACTTCTAAAGACAATTGTCCTCAGCTCACCTTTGGTTTGGTTACAGGTCTTAAGATGATATTTCATAAGAATGTCACATAATGTCACTTAAAATTTATTTTTATCTTGCATCAGCCCTTTACTTTTCAAATTAATTTTCTTTCATTCATATCCAAAATATTGTTCAGTTCAGGAGTTAGATTAAGTATTTTTAAAGATCGCAACTGAGAGGAACTATACACATATCCAGTGGAGTAGAATACCAACATATTTTGAACACAATATATTTTAAAAAGGAATTCCCAAAAA
>VXBA01004399.1:143019-175925 GCA_013399895.1 Serilophus lunatus | reverse complement strand
CGGCCCGGCCCGGCCCGGTTCAGCCCCGCCCGGTCACACCCGGCTCGGGCTCGGCTCCGGCTCCGCTCGGTTCCGCACGGTCTGGCCCCGCCCCGCCCCGCGCACGCGCGGCCGCGGGAGCGCGCACACGCGCGGCCCCCGTTCTAATTCAATTAGCGCAGCCCTGCAACTCCAGAAAAAAAAGAGTAATTCAATTAGTGCGTTGTGGAGCTCCACAATACCTCCGAGCAGATGTTCGCAATCCTGAGGAACCGCAGCTAGCTTTAAAGATACCTGTACGCCTCCAACGCGGCGCTGCATATGCCGTTTGTCAGCACGGCTTTACACACCTTCCTGACTCCTAACGAGGGAAGAAGGAAAACTCGGATGAGTTTTGCTTCATCTTTTAAACTAAGCAGCCAAACTGATGTCGGGGTGGTAGAGACTTTGCCCTCACCTTACCGGGAGGAGTGCATTACTGCATTCCATGGTAACCAGACCATCGGTGCCGAGGCTGAAGGAGGGGAGGCCTTACAGCTCCGAGGAGGTTTACATTAATCACCGTGCTGGGCACACTGGGGTGGTATTTCTCAGGGACAGACACTGTCGTTCTTCTTGATACTCACACCCCAGAACTAATGAGAGCACACATGCAACTTTTGACAATCGATTTTGTTAAAATCGGTATAGGCACAGAATAAACACCAACTTCCACTTACTAAACATAATTACTAAATGTGATTCGACATGGAGTGATGGCTACAAAACATCCCCAAAGCTATTCAGCAGAGGATTTATTTGTCCCCAAAAGGAGGAAAATGTTTCTTGTCATCGATATTACCTGAGAGCTGAGGTCTTGCAGCAACACCTCAGCAGCTCTGGGAGGTTGGGGGGCTCACCAGCATCCCCCAGGTTATGCCACCAGCCAGACAAGCACATCAGACTTAAAGAGGGATAAATCCTAAATATGTTTTAAAAAGCTGTTCTGTAGTCACTAGACACGTCCTTTATTTAAAGAAATCCCCAGCCAGAGTAACCCTCTTGGTCCTCCTAACAGTGAAGCTCCCAAAAGTCTGAGCCACAGATTGAGGCTGGAATCAAATGCAAAAATTATGCAATTTGGCTTCATTTCTGCTCCTTTCTCTCACGCCTTTATAATTGCTCCTGCCAGGTGGTAAAATGAAGAAAACCAGGAGAAACTGCTGCTGAACACCTCCAACAAGAAACTTTGCTTAAAAACCCAGGTGTCACATTGTGGCAGTTCAATATTTCATAGCCAATACAAGGAATGTGCAACAGCACTGCAACTTTAAATCTTTGCCTCCTGTGTCAGCCACTCTCCTCTCATTGTAATGCCAAAGGGAACAGCAATCAGAGTGGAGATGTTCAACGTGATAGAGGTCAGGACACCAGTGGATCAACGTACCAGAAACACGACCTTGTTTATTTTTTTCCCCAGTATTATTGTTTACAGGGTGCTTTGCTCATGTACCTTGTGGTTCTTAGCTAAAAGATGAAATTACAGCCCAGGATGAAGCGCTCAGGCACACATCCAATTTGTGTTTCCATCTCAGAAAACAAAAAGCTTCTGAGGCCCTCGGGCTGCCATTCAAACTTGGAGAGGCTGACATTTTTAACAGCATGAACCAGAGACTGGCAGAGGGAATGATCTAATGCATTTCTGACTTGTCAATCAAAGATCTCACCTCTGCTGTCTTGTAAACAGTTGGGGGCCACCTAACTACATTCACGACCAGGGGAGAGCCTGCCGCCAGCCGGGGGGTGCTGCAGCCACACGCTCTGGCCATTAGTCACCAAAACGATGGTGCCGTTTCAGAGGGACTCCGTAAACAGCCCCCGGGCAGGTTTCACACGGCCCTGGGAGAGCATGGAGGGGGGGGAATACAAATCAGGCTTGGCCACGTCTCCAGCCTGGTGGAGGCTATTTGACTGGACACCCCATATCTCTCCCAATTAGAGATGGAACTACACACACCAGCAAACACTGGCTCCAAAGCCTAACAATTTCTTCTAAATGTATTCCTCACAAACACATATTTCTGAGCATGAAGTTTGCCCACCTCGAGATTTTAGCTTTAACCTCCTGTATAACCAGAAATAATTGTACTGCTACTCACATTTACATCGTATTTCCCAGCAATAAAATATCAATTTTTAAGGGGAAAAATGGATTAACAAGTTGAAGGAAACTTGCAGATACAATTGACTATGCTTCTTTAATAAGTATTCTACTTCCTAACACAAAAACATAAACATTAGGAAAAAACAGTAACTTATTTTTAAAGTTAATCTCTTCATCACTACATATCTTTTACATCATTAGTATTCTCACCTTTCTCCAAAAGTCATCTCAGTCCAAAGAGATCATGTCCATGCTGCACAACCTCAAGTGCACTCCCATTTAATTCCATCTGCCCAGCACAGCACACCCATGCCTTCCTCAACCAGGACAGAGCTTTTAGTCAAGACTGAGTAAGTCACACACACATACTCACATCTACAAAACCAAGCAGAAGGTTTTTCCCTTCATCTGACAAACCTGATATGCAGCAGCTCTTTATGATTAAGATCTTCAGGTAAAACAAAATGTGAATTTCTGACATTCCAGAGACACTTCCATATTCAACAAGATGCTGCTACCTCCAACACAAAAGTTAATCCTTCTCTTTGACTACTGGAGCCTGTTACAGAAACAAGAGTTTCAGATCTGGCAATATAAATCTAACAAGACAACTCTTCTTTTCCACTGGTGCCTAGGCTCCAGACAAAGGTACTAAAAGCATGGCTCTTGTCCCAAAAAAGTTTACAATCTAAACTGGAAGCTGGTATTTGTGCTGCCTGTGAATTAGATACAAAGAAAGAGCTGGACTGTACTCTGCAGTTATTCTGCAGTTATTCTTACATATAACTTTTGGTAAGCCACTTAAATTCCTCTTCAAGACTCCTTTTTTATACAATAGCCCACACAAATAAATTCAAGGAAATACTATGGTCATCTGCAAACCTGGAAGGATTAATACAATTATTTCCTTGGCACACTTGATGGGTTGTCACTGTAAATCTGAGTTTTCAGAGAGCTGTGACTATGAAAAGCAGCACCAACAGAACCTTGTGAGCATGCATGGAAAAATATTTTAACAGGGAAAGTAATTATCTTCAAATGAGAAACGTCATGAAACCACACACCAGTTGGCACCTCTGTTAACTTTCAAAGCACAAATTTCTAAGGAAAAAGAGTATATTCTACATAAATTTATTTCTTATTAGTAAGAAAATATACATGCAGCCTAGGTTTTCAGTTGCTTTGCAGAATAATCATACAGTAAAAGTTGGCATCCAAGATGCTGAAAATGCAGTGGCTGGTCTTTTGTCTTGTTAAAACATCCTCTTTGACCCCTTCCCACAGTGCCTTATAGGAGTTCATGTTCCAATTTGCTGCCATCTTCCACCTTGATTGCTATGAAATTCAGTTACACAGTAGACTATCAGTTGCAAAGCCCTTTTAGATAAAAGATATAAAAAAGAACTGTTTCTAGCTCCTTCCTCCCCTACTCATGGATTTATTCTTAAAACCTTTCCCACTGTGGGATGATTGCCAAACTGAGCTGAGAAACCGGAAGATCCTGTTTTCACTTAAGTGTCTCCAATAATAAAAAAAAACAAAGAAGAAAAATGAAGTTACCTGATATATTAACAGAATCATCTCTAAATTGACTATCTGCCAAGGCTTCCCATGAGGAGTCAGCAAGACTTTAACTGAGTGTTCAAATAGAGCCTCTTTCCACATTCCTGTCTGAGCATCTGAAGGTAGGCATGTAAATAACTAGACAAATTCAGCAGTGACTAAGTAGCCTTCCAGATGGCATCTTCTCTTTTGCCACAAGCAAAGAACATTGATATGCTTCTCCAGTTACTTCAAGCTTGCTATGAAAAAAAGAAAGTAACTTAATATGAAAAAATTTGCTGGGCTACAAGACAGTCTTTACTGCTTTCCTGAAGATTCGATACCAAAAATACCATTAAAGAACGATGAAGTAACACAACATCTCAGCTTCAGGTAGGCTCCAAACCACTCCCTTCTGCACTGGAAAATGCAGAAGCCATTCCACAGAAGGGAGTTTTTCTTTAAACCCATGAAAGCTAATGGAGATCAATCAGAGCCCATTGAAAAAAATGAACTGAAATGTGGATGACTCATTGCTGCAGAAGCTGTTGCTGGCAATTTGGTTTCTCTTTCAATTGGCAATAAACGTGTTCTTCAACATAGCAGTCAGAGTTCAGTGAAGAGCACCAGTGTACCATTTCAGATGGCAAGTGGGACATAATTCCCAGTTCCTATAGTCATTAAATACACGTGGAAATGTCTCTCAAAATCTGCAGAAATGTAAATGTCAAAGACATACTACTACCCAAAGAAGGCAGATCACGATGAATGGTTGTGCAGCTGATTCATTTGACCTCAAATATCAATGCACTGCATTAACAGAGAAGTTATTGTCCCTATCTATAATTAGCAATAACATCTTCAGTTAGAAGAAGTTAATTTCCCTTCCCCTTTGTGATATATGCTTATTCTGAGTGACCAAAAATAAAGAAGTCCCAATTTGAGTTTATAAATTACTTTCCATATACTGCTAGGGTTCTCTAAAACCTGAGTTTAAAGAGATCTGAGGTTCATTCAACAGCCAAAAGCCCCAAAATTAGGCCCATCCGATTTAGTCAAATTATGCAAATCAGGATTAGGAGTCTAAACTCTGCCTGTTGTCTCCAGAGTCCTCTTAGACGAATAAAAAAATCATCTTCCCCCTCCCCCCATGGAAAGCTCTGCTAAAAGCTTGCTTCAGCAGAGGAGGTCTGGCAGGACACCTTCCAGAGCCCATCAGTGCTACTGCTGGGTCAGCAAAAAGAGTTGAAGCAAAATGATGCAAGACACTTAAGCCTCCCCTGAGACATAGAGGATTATTTCCACAGTACTATCCTAGCTCTGGGAGCAAGAAGTCAAATTCAAAATAATCCTTGCATGCTTTCCGTTAGAGGCACATAATCCATTTTCCCCCAAATGACTGAAAATTTCAGAAATATTCTAGCTTATTCATTTTACCTGGTTTTGTAAGATGTTGGTGAATAAAACTGCCACGGGTTAGGTCAGCAGCAGCATAATCCAGCAGCATGAACCTTCAAGAGGATGATCATGCTACCAAGAGCTCCAATAAACTCGCTCTCTAAAGAGATACTCCTAAATCCCTGGTCACTGCAGTTCACAAAGTATCTCAGAGCATCCAGTGTGAGTGTTAACATCAGTCTCTGCTGTTCATATTCACAGGTCATCAAAAGTGCTTGCAATGGTCTTGAGAGCCTTGTCTAGGTTTCTAGATGCTCAGCCAATATCTAACTCTCTCTACCCACAGGAGAGTGTCTGCATTTTTAAGATTCACCAGTTACCCAAAGGGTCTGAACAAACTTGTTTGGCAGAAAGCTGTCTCGTGACAGAGAAAAGCGTGAATTTAACAAATTCAGACACTAGAGGCAAAAAACCCAATGGTTTCCTTTATTATCCTTTTGATTGACAGTTTACTTAAACAATAATTTTCTGTAGTCAAAATGTCCAGACTACTGCTAACAAAGCTGAAGTGAACAATTGCTGGCATCAATTATCACTATAGCAGTGAACCTACCCCCTCTGTCCTCTTAAGTGGAACACAAAAAATTTAGATAGGAGGGGAATCACTGCATGAGTAGCCAGATTGGAGACTGTGTGATGAATACTGTTTGCCAGATATAATTAAATGGTATCTCTTTGACACAATTGAAAGCCAATGGAAAAGATAATGGTATCAAGCCAATTTAGGTAAAATAATTAAATTATATCGAGGTAAATGGAAATGCCTCAGCACTGAGCTGTCCTCAATCTATACAAGATGGGTTTAAATACCAGAGATCTGAATGGCATAGGAGAGGCTTAGAGTATGAACCAGAATAAATGGAGGTAAAGCAAGCAAGTCCAGAAGGAGATGTACACATACACAGGTGGAGAGAAAAGGAGTGGGGAGAGACAGAAAGTACCTGGAAAGCTGGGAGTGTGCCAGTCCCTGGGTTATACAGGCATCGCAGCGAGGGCATGCTGTCCGCCAGGCTGGAGCAGCCCAGCCACAGAGATCTGGGCATAGAGCACTGCAGAGAAAGGACAACTATGAGATGGGACTGTATGAGACAGGATGGCACAGATTACAGGAACTTTTAAGGCTTAGCCAAATGGCATCAACACAACTGCACCTGGTCTTAAAGACTGAGACCTCTTTAAAAGAGAACACAAACTGCTGATGTGTCTTTTCCTTGAGAGAAGTTTTACAGATGTCATAGCAGCAAGAAAAAGGCACTATGGATCAGGAAAGTAAAATTTTTATCAATTTTCTACAGCAATGTGTTGAGTTTTTCCAGTAATAAAAAGTTTCTTTCCAATTAATCAGACCTTTTCTCCATGCACAGTAATGCTCCAGGCACAACACAAAGCAAGCACTTTTGCAAGGAAAGCAGAAAAGGAAACGACAACTTTAAGTGTAATACTTGCAGGGAAAGAAAATATTTGGGTTTTTGTCTCTAAAGGAAAGAAAAGGAAAAACCTGTGATCCAAAGTGAACAGGAAGTCAGTGACACTTTATAGGAGTTTCATGTTTCTGCTTGCCTTGTTGTTGGTTAAATAAAATACAATTGTTATAATGAATTGATTCGGTTCCTACTAACACAAATACAAAAAAGGAGCCAAAGCAGCCAATCAAGAAAAATACTAGCCATGGTGATAGTTAAAGCCATTACCCCTTAAAATAGCGAGCTGCTTATTCATTTTACACTACTACTATTAAATTTAGGGATGCATTATGATAGCAATTGCTTTTACCAGCCACAGAGTTTTTGATGCCATAAGCACTACTGCATTTGTCTAATTACTGGCAAGGCAGGAAAACACAAGTATATTTTAAATTGGCAGATAGCCATGAAAACTCAAGGATGTGATAGATTAGCTGCTAGAGATTTTAAGCCCTCATACTCTCCTTTTTTGCAATCCTCTCCCCTCTGGCCTTTTTTTTTAAACAGGGGGATGGGAGGAAATCTGAGCGGAAAGGGCAGCTGGAATGGGTATGAAATGACAGCTGCCTTCTGAGCCACCGTTTCTTGCTGCTCTTAAGAGGGCTAGACAACCTTGCACAATCTTGCACTAAACAAGTATGTAAGAGCAACATAACCCATCTCTGAATGAGCAGAAAGGTGATCACCAACAACCATAATCTGGTCCTGTGCAGACAGACACAGAGAGATTAGCCCTGTCTGTCACCACGTTCTTTGCTGTACTTTGTTGCAATTTACACTGCTGTTCCAGAAATAGTATTAAAAGACTGCTGGGGAACATAACCTATCTGCTTATTGCAACTTTATGAGACCTTAAAATAAATTCCTCACTTCATTTTCGTTATTTGAAAAAACCCCAACTCTTCACTTTACTAAGATACTGAAACTCAAAAGATTGAGTACTTCATAGTATCCAGTATTAAATGAATTTGTGTATAATGCCCCTCCTGAAACCAAAAGATTACAGCCACAGTATTGTAACAAGCTACAAAAATGAGCCATACTTCCTTGTCTGCTGTTTTAACCTCCCAAACACTCCTACATACAAAAACCTTCCAAATGCCAGCAATCTTTTCTTTGCAATGTAGTTTGTATCCCTACAGCTTGAAAGCTGTTGTGACAATCAGGTTTTTTTTTAAAAAATTTATATAAAAAAATGGACATTTATGGTTAAGCATCTCACCATTTTAGTAATACATTTGCTCAAACCAAACCTGTTTATTACTCTCTCATTACAGTAACAAAGGAGATTCATTACATGGTGCCTTTGATGATGCAGAGCAAATTTACTAGGTAAGCATCAGCTGTTTACCCTCCCTAGGACTCATAACACAATACAAGATAAATATGGGGCAATTTTTTTTTATTTTATTTTTTATTTTATTTTTTTGGCATACAGGCTTATCCAAGACTCACAGCAGTCACTCCATATTCTCAAGCTATCCCATCCCTTGGGCTGGCTGACTGAAGCATGGAAGGACACAGAGGCAGGAAAAATGAAGAGCACTCTGTGGAAAGGCAAGTTTACCCTGACTCAAAGTTTATGTGAGATTATGGCTCCAGTCAGCCACTACAAACTGCAGTTAGGGCTCTCTTGTGCCAGGGCACTTACAAAGCGATGAAATGTCTTCCTCTAAAATCGCCACAGTAACAAAGGAAAACATTGAAGGAGCTATTCTGCAGAGCTCTCTGTATCTAGAGAGGATATCATTACTCACCCATGCACTTCTGGTGCTTAGTATTATTCCAGAATTAGAAAATGTGAGGTAAAAAACTACCAACACCTTAGATGACTTCTGAATCTGCTCCAGTATATAAAAAAATCACATTAGTGATACAGCTCTGTTACCTATCTTAAAAACCTAAGCATGAAGTTGTACACAGAGTGGGAGAAAATGTCATTCCTGTACTTGCCTTTTACCTACTGAAGGAAGCAGGGACGCTAAATTACTGTTGGTGACTGAAAGAGGCTTATTCACAAGCCTGAACAAAAGGCCCCAGGTGCTTCAATAGAAACAGCTTGTGTGTAAATCAGATGAGTGACCCAACAGAACAACTTCATTTAGAGCCTGATCTCTGAAAAATCTCAACAGCCTCTATCCTCATCCACTGAGTAAGCCACGTGTCAAACATTCACTTTTGTAGTGTCAGCTCCACAAACAAGGGACTGTCCTCAATGTTCATGACTTGAAAGCTGACTGACAAAATCCTCTCCTGAACTCAAGTCAATCTACATCGGCTCTTCAAAACAAAGATACAGAGGGAAAGCACTTGGACTGCAGCCAAATGGGAATGCTGATATTGCTTGCTAAGTACCGGACCAGGATGCAGCAGTCTCTCTGCTTTCCCAGCTGCATTAATACTTCAGGTGTCTGCACAACTTTCAGACCCAGAGACGCAAAAGCTTTTTATTTAGAAAAGCTAAGCATCTTTAATACACATTGAGTGGCATATGATAGGGAATTATTTAATGAAAAAAAAACAATTTCTTTTTCCAATTGATTTTGAAGTCCCACTCCCTGAACTCTGAAATGTATTTTCCCACGAAATAAATACAGGGACTACAGTTTCGAGCAAGACCAGCATCCTCCTTCTGACAGAGGCTAGTACCAGCTGCTCCACTGGTGATTAAAATGGGCTTTCCTAATTTTGAATTAAAATAGGCTAGAAGCATTCACAGCCACTGGCTGAGCTGAGTGGGCAGTAACCATGAGCTGAAGGGAAGACATACTTTAACCTATTCAATTATTCTTGTAACTGTATTGCAAGAACATTTTTTGACTACATCAGATGTTCTGCCTCTAACAGCCTACCCTCTCTTCCAATTATCTGATGTTCTAAAGACAAATCTCAATAAATACTCAATGGCCAAATTTTTACCAGTGCTAAAAACTGGTTATTTACTTTACTTGCTATTGCACTACAAGACTATATATTACCATTTCAGACTGGAGTGATTTTTTTATCAAATTTGTTCTCTTCTAGTCCTTCAGCAAATACAATATACTAGGGGTAACTAACATAGTTTTAGTAAATTGTGTTACAGGTCAGAAATATATCACCTTGTCCTGTAAAACTAAGTGGCTCTACATGTGGAGAAAACAAAAGTTCTGGGACTACTACAATTGACAACTATAGTGCACTGGTGTGAGAACAAACTCACTACCGAGCTCACTGTAAAACAAGAATGACCAAAAGAAAATCAAACAACAGTTTAAGGATATTTTCCTTATAATCACTTCAGAGGAATTAGACATGAGTGAAAGAATGTCTTTGTGGTGCATTTTAACATAACTAAGTATAAATAACTTTCTATCCCTGTCTGAACTCTGCACTCAACTTTATGACAACCTATGCACCTAAAACACCTTTGATTTACAGGCAACTTAATGCACTTTTGCACATCTTCACAAGTTAGTGACAAAACCAAAAAAGAAACCCAGTATTTTCCTAAGGGCTGTTATTTGGTCTGCTATACATAATACTAATTTCAGCTGCTAACCAAATGTATTTCAATCCTTTCCTAGTTCAGAATTATTTCCCTTCTAGTACAGTGTCCAGTGCCTTATGCAGCTGAATCTAAAGATAGACCAATAACAATTTCTACTACTTTTGGGATATGGGAATTCAGATCCTGTTCACCCAGTATTTTCATTAAGGAGCAGAAAGAGAACATGACACATTGACAAGAGCTGAAGAATTTAAAAACTGAAATGGGGCTTTTTCTGCTTGGCCCAGCTGATCATAAGCCAGGGAACCAGATAAAAGTGTACAAAGAAAAACAGCAACACAAGTTCTAACTTCTACAAAAACCAGGACAAGAGGCAAAAAGAGGTGCTAGAAATTCTAACACCCAAACTGGAGCAGGTAAAATACAAGGGATGCTTTGAAGAGTATTAAAACTGCATAAACGAGACCTGAGCTTGATGCCAGAGACACATCTTTCCCCACCTCTTTTTTTCATCACTTTCAAAAGTGAATACAGGAAGTCTGGCAAGTATAATTGTCCCTGAAAGTCTCTTTCACACTGTTGTTTCCTGCATGCTCTATAACATCCAATTCTCAGGAAATGTCCTTAGGAATATTGATCCTTTATCAAAAATGTTCAGATCTTACTGGGATTCCTAATATTCAGAATTATTTTTATCATATACCACAAAAAATGGGAGAACAAACCCCAGTACCTTTCAATCTCACCCAGCTCCTCTTATACTTTTTTTGGCCACTTACTTAACTTAGGCACTGCCATAAATACAACACACATCACTTTCACATCGTGTCCAGTGCACACTATTCCTGTCACCACAGAATGCAACACATTGCATAAAACGTATCGGATAAAGCAGCTGCTATTTAAATTACAAATGTTGCTCTCATGAAACTTAATGATTCCAAAAAACACTTCTGGCTAAAAAGTGAATTTGATTCCTTTCTTTGGTCCCCTTTTCACCCTTTTAACCTCTCACATACACTAAGAAATGAAAAGGTATCTCTTATTTTTCCCTCTACTCTTCTGAGAGGCACTGTCTGATTAAATATATATGATACAATTACAAAAAAAGAAAATAAATTCCCAGGGCATCTTGTATACTTTCACAATTAAAAAACCTGCCATACATATTTCATTTCTTAGCTTTGGTAGCTCTTGATCAAACAAGATTCTTATCTGAGAAAAAAAATATAATACAACTTTAAAAGGCCACATAAAAATGGAATGAGAATATTCTTTCGTTATTTATTTTAGTAGTTTTTGTGTGGCTTCATTTTTTTTCTTTTCCCCCATCCCAACAGTGGATACAAGGCATACTAAATATGTAATTACATGAGAGAGCCACACAGCTTTCAAAGGAGCCATTCAAGTGAATTGTGTAAATAATATGCCTTTAGAAACCTTAACATATGAATATAGATTTACCAGTTATGGAGCAGTTATATACCTGAGAGAAAAGAATATCCATTAAAGAAAAAAAAATCCTGCCCAATTATGAACTTACCAAAGAGACTAACATGGCTCAGAGCGAATTAATACTTTTATAACTTTTGGAGAAAGTTTTTTGCCTGCTTTCATTTGAAAATAAGAAAAACACTAAAAACTCTAAGTCTTAATTAAGCCAAAAAACAATAGTCAAAATCCATAAAGTTGAATTTACACCTCTTTGCACCCCAGTCCAGTTTCCCACACTTAAAACCAGGTAATTCTGACTTTGTCACTGGCAGTTTTTCTAGAAACTAGGAATTTATAAAAGTAAAGAGGCAACTTCAGTAATCCTTGGAGTGAGACTATAAGAAGGATCTCTCAGGGTTCAACCAGCCCACAAACTGTCAGCTCCTGTAGCTGCAGATGTTGCGCCATAGTCGTGATGGGTGTGATGTGGTTGCTGCCATAACCAGTGCTTTGCACCATTTCTCAGCTTCTACCACATTCCAACGTCTTGGTCACACTTCCATAGGCGTGTGTGGGGATGGTTAGAAGTGGTTTGTGCTCTTGTTTGCCATAATGACAGTAACTGAGCTATCTTATCAAAGACCCTTGAAGCATTTTTCACAAACTGTAAAGCCACCCAACATGTCACTTTGGGAAAGCTGAGAATATGTTTCTGGGACAACTGGAGGATCTGACTTCAAAACAATTCAGTCTCACAAATCAGAGGCTGGAACATGCTACTAGGGTTCAATTATAACAGTTCCTAGATTCTAAACGTAGGAAATACTGGACTTCTTACCCTGGTACAGATCACTGACTTCAGTGGTGGTTTTCCCCTTGCCCCTCAGGGTGTTACTACATTCTGCCAGCTTTGCAGTGCACAGAGCTCCAACTCCTGCAAAGGGTTCCTTTTCCTTCAGCCTCCCACTTTGTGTGTAACTGCTCAGTAAATTTTCCTTAATATACATATTATGCAAACTCTTCTCTAATCTTTGCTAACTCCCTAGCCAACACTAACTTTTTATAAGAGATTTCAGTTCACCAACCACTCTTAAATATCAAAGATAAGACACATGAAAAAAGGTTTAAATATTCAGATTATTCAAATAATTACTTACCTGAGTGGGATCCAGGAGGATCAAATCTCAGCTTTTAGGTAAATGTTTGTGAAGAAATATTTTCCCCAAAGAGTGACTACTGGAGATCAGCCTTTGCGACTCCAAGTCAAGAGAAATTACATGTCCCAGAAAGAGGCCAATTTCCAACATCTATAAGATGTACAAGATCCTCACTTGCCAAATGCTTGAGGGAACCTGTATAGATCATATCTGAACTAGACAATACTAATGTTTTCATAAATTACAGCTCTTTAATGCAGAGAGCTGAAAAATCTAAACCAGTGCAGCTGCAGAGCCTTGAGTTTCAGGTGCCATACCCTCCTTTGAAGAGTCCAACATGCAGAGACCTGTGTCTACTTCTTTAAGCAACACCAAAGATGGTGTAAGGCAAGCCCTACACAAACTTACAAAGAGCAATCTCACCAAGGTAAAAAGCATGAAACAATGTGAAGGCTTGAAGTGGAGATCTTACAAGACCAAGCACACCTGGCTCTTTGGTAAGCAAGAAAACACAGTTGCAATTAAGCTCCATCATGTCTGAGGGACATGACATGCTTAGACTCGATAATCTTAGAGTCTTTTCCAACCCATAAGATTTTATGTCCAAAGCCTAATCAATTCCAACCAATTTCAAATCTTATTATGCCAAAAGAGAGAAATCTAATCCTTTGACATAGGCATTCCACATGAATTTGGGCAGAGTAATGCAGCATCCTAAGAAATGTGTTGAAACCTGTGCAGCCAGGGATACTGCTAAAACTCAAGTCTCGATTTTCATGGCACAAACTGCAGAGAACAAAACTACAGTGATAGAGAGATGAAATGGAGGTTTCATTAGATTTTTCCCTCATTTCTAGTTTTATTTAATTCCATAAAATCTCAGAATTATTGTTACGCACCTACCACACAAAAGTGTCTCAAGGATAACTGATATGTCTGCAGAGCACTTCAAGGACGTAAAGTACTATATGAGTGCCAGGTATTAATAAATGAACTGCAGAAAGAAATCTTATTTCTACTTTCCACCCAAGGAGTTAGTATCTGAATTTTAAAAAGCATATGGACCCACTGAAAATAGAATATATGTTTTAGAAGTTAAGAAGCAGACAAAAATGACAAAATTACAAAGGCAAAATATTTCCAGAATCATTGCATTATTTTCTCAGGAAAAGTGCAATTCTAGGGAAAAAAATCCTGTTTTCACTACAATCCTGGTTTTTACACTCACTTTTCCAGATGACTTGACTGAAGTGCAGACCATTAATATCCGAAATGCCTTGTTTTGATTATACTGGCCTTTGGTGATACCAATCTAGTTAAGGTATCACCAAGAATTTCCAGCATAAAACATATTTACAGGTTTATAACTTGGCTTTAAAAATTCTACTACAAAAGACAGTGGGAGGCAGAAAGGCTCAGATGAGCACATTATATTACATACCCTATGTGATGCATACATGCTCACAAAGCTATGAAAAGGGGAGGGATTAACTTTAGCTCTGAATTACCAAATACAAACCACCTAGAACGATACTTTTACTTCCCCATTTATGTAATCAAAAGAATGTTTTGTGTTTCAGCTAATTAGCTTAACTTGCCCAATTTTAGAGTTTGGCTTAAATGATAGGTGGTGTCCATATAATGTAGGGATTGGAATGTCATGTCTATTGATTGCACTTATACACAACCAGTCCCCCCCTTCCTTCCCTCAGAAGTCAATTGCAGCTTGTCCCCAAAGGGTCAACATCCCGGTGATGGGATGTCACAGACTGCAAGCGGCACAAAGGATTAAATGAAGATCAAGGCTGAATGAAACAACTGTAGGTGTTTGTCTTTTTGTAGAAGATGAACTCAAAGGAAACAGAGTGAAGAGAACATTGCAGGTTATTTAAAATGCCAGTCTTAAAGCACCACACGTTTCTGGCCGTTGGTATTGTGTTTCCTCAAGCCCCCATAAGAACACAATACAGCTCTTCACTGCAGCACAGCAACATCAAATATAAAACCTGCCATTAAAAGGTAGAGGGTAATGGCAGCAGTGTGGGCGACCCATGCTCAGGTAGTGTTCAACTATTATCTCCAGTTTAAGTAGGCTGGAAATACGCAAATCCAGCCAGCACTGGTTTTAGATAAAATTGTCAGTTTTATGGATATTTATAGTATGTGTCCAGTCTTGCAGAACTCCATCTTCCTCCACTTCATCTGTAATATAAACTGCTTTTAGTCTACATTAATACAATATGTTACTGGAATACTTCTCACATTCTGTATAAGTCAGGCAGCAGATCAATACTCAGCCATGCTGAGGAAAAAAATAAAAATCATTAATTTACAATCCTGTTAAAAACAAAAACACCAGGAAAGAAACCTGATGCACAGACCCCATTCCATCTGGATGCATACACAGATTACTGCTTTTATGTACATCAGAAGTGGCTTTCTTTTCAATACACAGTCTTAAAGAATGCTACAGGTAGTACCTTTTATAGAAATCCTGTACAAATAGCCTCACCTCAAAAAAAATGTAACCTTTCTGCTTCTCATGAAAGCTTTTTCTTTTGATCAAGTTTTCACCCTTTGCATCAGCCTCCTTACCCTTATTCTTCCTGTGGTGAAATCACAGCACTGAAAGTGAAATAGCAAAACTACTTCTATGATAGCATCTGCTGATGGCATAAGGATAGATTTACAACTTTTCCTTGGAAGAAGAAGGAATAAGGAGATTTAAGATAGACTTTAGAACCATTAACAATGAACTAAAAATCAAAAGGAAAGCATGCTTATGAAAAATATTGTTTTCAAAGGGCAAGTTGTTCTATTATTTGAGGATGCTTAAGTTGAAAACCTTGGAAACTTTACTGAACATTTTTGGGAGTTTTTCCCCTCAGTATTTTTCAGAGTCAAAAAAGCATATATCCCACCTGCACCAGAACACTGTAATATAATGCTGGTCTGTTTGCCTCAGAAGTAAAACAGAACAGCCACAAAATCCTCTTCCTATTGTTCTCCCAGCCTACCACATAAGAAACAGAAACTGATGCCATGCCCCATAGGTCAACAAACTTGAGCTCTGTGAGACAATAATTGCAGAGTTGAGATTCCTCTGAGACACCATGCCTCCAGCTCAGCAAAGTTTAAATCAAGAAAACATAAGCTTCAGTGTCCCAGCTGACCTTCACTAGTGTGGACTTGGAAAAAGAGAGAAATGGGCTCTCAGACAGCTGCTCCAAAGCACACTTCACCTTTGCAGCACATCACTCATTCAAATAGTTTGCAAATATAATATAGGACTCAAAGCCCATCTTCTTAGAGTTGCTCAAGCTCTGCTCAGTTTCACAGAAGTCAATGTAAGTTGACAGCAGTAAGCAACTTACACAAACAAGTTACTACTTACTGCTTGTAAGATAATCTAGGAGTGGAGAGAATGAAAACCTGTTGGCACCTGCAATGAAACTTTCATATTTTAAAGGGAGTTGCTGCTGCAGTTTTTGTTCTCTCGCACTCTGCTCAAGTGACTTGGCTCTTTGTTCCTCTTGGGCTCATGGTACCATAGATCCCCTCACCACCACGTTTCGTCATTCCACAACTGCAGTTGCCATGACAACAGGATGCAGCTTATCTGTGCTGTTTTCATATTTCCAGTTTTTGTTACCATAACAACACAATCATTCTGGCTTTCTACAAAAACAGCAACTTTAATCCATGTATTCTCAAGGATGGGGTATTCATCATACATGTATCTTCATGAGAGAAGAGATCTGTACAGGCCATTTGTAAATTAAGCTATTTTTTCTGAAGGGGGATTTTTCACTCACAAAAGTGAAAAGCTGACAGCAATTGCTAGAGGCAGACTGCTGAGACATCTAAAGCCTGGCCTTTAATAATAGCCAGAGTAATATAGCACTAGGCCACTTCTGAGTGGGGACTCCCCACAGTGTCAGATTGTGTCAAACTGCACAATTGTTATGTGATGTGAGTAAGTGTCCATACTTGATTCACCCAGGCAGATCTGAATTAGATGGTAGATGCAATTCTCTCGAGTTTTAACCCAGTGGCCTTCCCATTATTACCAGTGCCACCACCATGCAGCTTTGTGTTTGAAGGCCCATTTTAATTGTGTAATTCAAGCTGTTGTTGTAGATTTGTTTTCAGACTCTGACCCTCTTCCCTTTCAGGTGACTGCATTTTGAACTTTTATTTACAGGAAGTGCACATTCATCAGACTGGTGAGAAAATGTTATACAAACACAGCATGCACAAACACAAAACAGTGATGGCTATGAGAGGTATCAGCTAACATGGCACTGTAACTTCATTACACCCTCATTTATGTACTTCACTAATGAGACAAGCACAGGTGTCCAACACGGTCCCTCACATGAGATGAATAACAATAATACAGTCCAACCTGCTTTAGCCATGCTTGGTATCCAGAAGATATAAGTTGGAATCCATCTTTTGGCATGTGTATTCGGGGCTAGGAGAGAATAGACATAAAGAGAGACCTCCTTTTACACTGGGACCTAGCTAACCTAAGACTAAATTCTGGAGCATTTTAAACAATGCAGATTTTTTTTTAAGCCACAAATGAAGGTTTAGTACCCAGATTAATTCTTGTTTTCTGATATCAGATGTTTTAAGAATACTTTTTTTTAATAAAATCACCACCATTTTTATGACTTCTACCACTTTGTATTTCAATTCAGCATAAATAGGTATTTTTAATATTTCCACAGAATTACACTTGGATAAGCACAGCCTCTGTGGTGGGTGCAGTAGGAAAGACTTATGGTCATTAATGCTTTTGACACTAAATAGAGCAAAGGGTGTCAAAAGAACAGTAGTAATCAAGCTCTGAGTGTTTTCACAGTCACCGCCCTCCACACAGCCAGACCAGACACTGGACAACATGAAGAGATTATGGAAAATCCCTGAAGAGGTGTAGCCTTAATACCAGGGTAACAGGACACTATACTCACACACAGCTATAAAGTATGCCTCAAACTGACAGACAAATATAATCTCTTCCCCATTTATTTTTTTAAGCTTTATTGAGTTGAAGAAAAGGCAAGACATCCAATTGCTCTGGAAGCACAAAACACATACAGCGTAACTTACAGATAGGAAAAAGTATGTAATGAAAAATGAAACACTGCCTGACACGACATCCATTCGTAGTTTGAAGGTATTTTCACATTCAAGCAGATTTAACTGCTCCCCCTCCCTCCAGAAAAGGAGATGCTTAGATATTAAAATCAAAATCACATCTAAGCAACAGGACCAGACGGGACATCCACAGACAGCAAGTCCAGAGACCTTTCCTACTCCAGGAAACTACTTCACCCTTTCTTAATTCACAGTAGTTCTCCTCCAAACTACCAGATACATACCCCTACTATTCCTCCTGGAAGGCTGGAAAAAGCTTTCTCATTTCCAGAATGGCTCCAGTCAAGGTGAGTTTACCCTTCTTCATTCCTAAGTCAACACGGTATTAAGTTTGTACAAACTGTGTCCACCTTGGCGCGCAAAAAAATACAATTGGTTGGAGAGAAAAGATGTGTCACCACTGAATGATGAACCTTCACACCTGTGGTGGGGAGGTAGTTCAACCTTGGAACTTGAACAGACTAAAATCTTGCTTTTAAAGAGAAGTACACACACAGGATTTCACAATATCCTTCGAACACTAGTTATTTTTGCTTCTCTCCAGTTTGAATTTATATCCTCCTACATCTTTCAAAGTAGTAGTAAGATTATGCCCTGGTGTCCATCCAGTGATCTCAGTGAAACATGAATTTTAATAACCACTATTGTGCTGATAAATTAAACTCAAGTATATCTGATTACTGCATTCACCTGCTGAGTTTGGACTTGCAATGCTTAACACATTAACAAACTGCGTTTTAGGGGACTTCTCACACAGCTAGAAGCATCATCCTCTGAGACCTAATCCTTACTTCAGCACTAACTTCATGGGTGGTTAGTCTCTCTACTACTGTAAAACGAGGACAACACTCATTTAACCTACCTCACAGGTTTGCTGAGAGGAACTGTTGACATTTCTATGTGCTTTGAAAATGGAAGAAACTATACAAAGTGCTACATATCTAGCAAGAACACTACAGAAACCCACATTTTACTTCTGGCTCAAGTGCTTCAGTTGCTTTTTCAAAGTAGCACAGCACAGTATATATCTCTCAGCTTAAAAAAAGGCCTTCAAAAACAAGCAAAAATAACAATCTTTTGAAATCACAGTGTCGGGAATAGAGACTAGTCTCAGATGTGCCCAAATTCACATAACAAATTGTGAAAAATTATTTAATTTCTTGCCATTTCTGTCAGCTAACCAACAAATTAAAGGATAACAGTTCAGCTTTCTCTTCAGACCAGCAGGCTGCTTAACATTTGGTAGCCCATCAGTCCAGGATAGTCTGAATAACTGATTTAAGACACTGATTTAAACCATTAATTTGAAGACCCTGGTCCTGCAAACAGGACCAGGTAAGTGTAAGTGTAACTTATGCTAAGTATAAGTATCAAGAGATCTGTTGCCACCAACAGGATAACTCTCATGCAGAAGTGTTTCCAATATCAAAGATAACACTGTATTTCTATTTATACAATCTTGCCAACACAAGTTTTTTGTGACTTGAAAGGAAAGTTGCTTGAGAATTAGTAAAAAAAGCAATCAGGACTTTCAGCAGATAAGCAGCTTCTGTAAACTCAATCTATTTTGCAAGGCTGACAAGTTAATTATAAAACTAGAAGAAACTAAGGCCTATCACTCATTCCTCAACACCATATTTGCAAAAACCTCTCTACATTTGATAAACTTACCCTCATCCAAGAAGAGATCAGACTACAAACTTTACCAGGATGAGGTATGTCACTACCCACATATTGCTGCTTGTGCCACTAAAGTCAGATATTTGCTCAAGTGAGCCCAAATTCACATCAAAACAAGCACGGATAGAAAAGAGTAATTTAATTAAAACCTCACAGATGGACCACTGGCTACACCTTTACAATCAATTTCCTAAATTCTAAATTTCTGTGGTTCTCCAAGGTACACTGTGAATAACCTGTAGGAATGCTTTCTTCAGCAGAGAGGGGCAGTTAAAGTAGCACATCTGGTTAAAATGTTCTGAATTGCAGTATCTGAATTAGAGCAGACACAACTGTAAGAGCAACCCTTACATGCCTGACAATTTAAAAAAATAAAGTAAAAGTGCCCCTCTTCCTCCAGTCTTATAAAGATGTGGGACACAGAAAACTGCCTTGTTTGAAAGCTGTATTATTTTATCAATCAACACTAAAAACTTCCATGATCTATTCAAGGCAATTCTATCAGCAATACAATTAATTGCCCAGCAAGACCTACTCATTTTTGTATTTTCATAAACACACATCATTTATGCTCATGGTTCAATATCATTCATAAGCACAGTATTTTCTCTTAGCATCTGCTCTAGCATTTTCCATCATTAGAAGTCAGGCTGCTAGGGTAATTTTCCTCTCTTTTTTCAATAGCCATGACAGTGTTTGCTTTCCTCAAAAAGTAACTCTGAAAGCACTCAAACTGCTAATTTCTATCCTGCTATTTTGTGAACATTTCACATTTTGATCTAGGTGAGTGACTAACTTGTATTATAACTCTACTTCCTTTTCCAAGACATTGTTTATTACTGAGCCTTCCATCACCACAGACGGCTTATTCCACAATCATCAGCAACTAACTCCCAGTTCTGAAATGCAATTTTACTGTGTGAAATGTCTACTCTCTCTTTAAATATTTTTGGCGGACATGGCACTTGTCATCTTTCCATTAGCCATATATTAAAATTTTTATCTGTATTGCAATTGTCTATAAGCTGGTGAGTCAAGAATAGCCTACTTTGCTCATCTTTTTATCTCCAACCCCTGAATTATTTCTTTTAGTAATCTACTCTTCCATTTTCAATCCACTTGATTTCTGCAGTCCCTAGCAAGGCCCAGAACAACAGAATGATTTTTGAGAACAAGTCAGCAATTTAAAATTCAGTGGTACCCTCTTCACTTCTCTACAAAGGCTGATTTTCAGAGGACATTTAATTACAGGCCTGAGTTCCTATTTTCTAAGCCTAAACACAACCCCTGAAGGCTTACAAGATTTGAGTCACAGCTGGAGCTGTGGTTACTATACAGTTTAAATATCAGCCTCTTTACTGTGCAATTTGTTTCGAAAATCAAATCAGATGCTGTGTCATAAACAAGTGCTAATTAAGTACTGAGCAGAAATTGGGCTTTTTTGTGCAAGAAGGGTTCTTAAATATCTGCATCTTCACTTCCATAAGGAAAGATAAATATGTCAAGAATTATAATTATAAAAGGAAACCTACTATGGTACCTCCAAGGCAGTACTGCTGCTTCTCCATTTCATCTGCTTCCNGGGGGGGAAAGTTGAGACCTGTATGAAATATATACATTCCAAGGATTTTATTAATTTGATCATATAACCCATAATGCTTTCTTTTCCCTCAGAGAGTGCATTGACTCTGGGTTTCCATCACATAGGATTTAAACAGGCAGGCTAAACCCATCTCTCTCTGTCATAGCAAAGCAATAGTGAAGCTCCTTATATTATCACTCCTTTTAAGTCATGATCTACACCCAGTATTTATTTGACAATAACGTTGCATTCATTACATATAACACCTTGTTTGATAAATACCAAGTGAAGAACAGGAATAATGCATTTTAATGCTCTGAAGGTTGCCTCTAAGTAACAATATTCACGACTCCATTAACTAACAGGCTCTCGGCTACAAAGGCAGAATTAGATCTGTCAGTCACTGACATGGGAGGCCATGGCCAGTTGCACTGAAGATTGTCCGGTTGAGATGACTTCCACAGCAAAGGAAAGTATCCCCTGTGGCCTAGAACTTGTAATGAGTTTGCATCCATTACAGCAATAAACTGAATTCCCATTACAGAATACACAACTTCATGGCCCAAACAGATCCCTTACTCCACTGCCCAAAGCAATGCTCAAAATAAGGTGGAGTTAGACCTGCGGACCTCGATGCAACAAAACCAAATTGTGGCATTTCGAACTCTTTCGTTGTTATTAGGAGAAAAAAACATGAGCTCTCTGATCCCAAAACCATGAGCTGCCAATATTTAAGTGCGTCCTTTGTGAGGTTTTGTAGAAGGAATGAACAAACACTAAGTCAGGTGACTGTCAGGTCTCACAGTTTGATACAACCTCCTTCAGAAGGACACAGCGCTCTCCAGCAGTCGGCTCTGCCCGCCTGCAAACTTAATGAGTTCACTGCACGTGGTGAACGTGGCCACTCTGGCTCTTTAATGAATCTGCTCCAGTACAACAACTGAGATCTGCTCAAAATCAGCTCCCACTGCAGAATGACTATTTATATTCTTTGACAGATAAACAGACACAAGTTTTTTATATCCTGCAAGAGCAGCAGCAACCAGGAAAGCTACTTTTGTAACATGAAACACCTGGATACCTTCGTTAGGGCTCACAAGAATACTAAGCCACAGTATTGAAAACCAAATGGAGACCCATGACAGCACTCCATTAATCTTTGGACAAAGTAACAGCGAGCTCTGCAGACACACTTATTCCAGCAGTGTGAGGAGATCCCCTTTGTGCTCATGAGTAAAAACATGCTTGATTTCACAGCCATTTGACATTTTAAGTATGACATTCAAGTCCTATATCCAGCCTCCTTCAAGACTGCAAGCTCTGTGGTGAAGAAAAGAGAAGCTCCATTTCTCATGCTACTGTCTGAACTTGTGCCAGGTAAGTATCCAACAAGAACAGTGGCATTCACAGTGCAAGCATTATGTACAAAACAGCAGCTGGAAGCTTGTCTACAGATCAGTAAAATGAAGCTGCTGTATCTTGTCTCTTTTTTGTAAGTACATAGGAAAGGCAGAAAGCTCATCTGGATTCTAATTTTTCACTGAGATTCAGAGCATCAGGAATAGAAAACTCTGTATTTAAAAAAAATACAGCCAAGGTAAACAAAATTAAGTCTGGAAAATTACAATCTCCATAATCAGAAAAAAGGGCCTACAATGTTAGCTTTCACCTTCCTGATCTCCTGATGAATTTTGGGTAGCAGACAAAAGATCATGCAGAAGAGATGAGTTACAGGTTACAGGCCAGCTATCTTAGAAGGAAACCTGCAGTTCACACATTAAAGGAACAAACTTGTAAGAGGAATACCATTTTCTTTCTAAAGAGAAGGAAACACTTTCAAGAGCAGACTCCAGCACTCAACTACATTTTCTGCTTAGCTACTGAGCTCGTATTTTGAGCAGACTCCAGCAATCCAGCCAAACATTTCCCTGTTCAAAAAAGTAACCAAAACACTTCCTTTTAGCCAATCTGTCCCAATACATTTCCCTCACAAAGCACTGAACTATAATTACACTGTAGGACCTTTCCACCCTTAAGTAACTTGGAATCCACACCTAACTGCTCCAAGAACTTACCGAAACATATTACATTTCCTTTCCTTATCTAACTGCCCTGTACTGAGTTCAGCCCTATCACAGTTCTCAACTCCTTGAGACTGGCATAGGATGAGGAAAATCCTCCTCCAGCCAAGAAGTACCAAAGAAGCACCTGCTGTCTTGGGGGACTAGAATGAAAAGGCAGCAACCTGAAGACACCTCATGGGCAGCCCCTGGCAGCATCCTCATGCAGAACAACTATCTGTAAGATTGACCAGAATGAGCCTAAAATGTTGCAAAAATAACAGGCCAAAAAAGGTTAAAAAAAAATCCCAAACCCAAAACACAAACAGCCAAACAGTACCTCCTCTCTCCCAAGAAAGGAAATCTGAGACCGAGTACTGATAACTATTGCCAAAATGAAGCATTCACCGTGGGAGGCTAAGTAAATCTACTCCCAATTTAGAACAAATGAGAATTAGTGCTAGACTAACCCAATCTTCTTCTTTAAGAAGATCACTGAAGTCCAGACAAATGAGAGGTAGTTAGGTAAACATTTGATAGATGACATGTAGGAAGTTACTAGTTAAAATGGAAAGGATTACAATTAATACCACAATTATAAGGAGGATAAGATACTAAAAAGATAAAGGATCACAGGTTATTTTGAAAAAGGAACCATCAAGCTGTACAGAGAGTGATCCTTGTTGAAATTTAATATTAATCTTAAATTAATGTTAAATATTCTCACTAATGGATAAAAAACCCTGAAAGATTATTAATGTGCTAATGAAATTAAGAAGACTTGAAATATATAGGACACAGCATCTTGAAGACTGGGTAACAAATGAAATGCATATAAATGAAATAGTTTCATTACTTCCATTATACACTAGGAACTCAGCAAATAAGGAGAGGGAAAATGGCCCTGAGATATGTTACTCCTTAGACAATGATGGTTCACCAGTAAGATGCGGCCAAAAAGATGGCAAATACTACTGTAGGATATCATATGAAGTGAAAAATTCCCAAAAGAGAGATACTAGGATTACTGCTTTTGCAAAAGGAACCAATAAAATATTTCCTGGAATGTTCTACATAGCTCTGGTCATTCACGTTTCAGGGAGACCAACCAAATTCTTCAGCTGTTTAAAAAGGTCTGTAAGATGATCAAAAGTTACAGGAAACATCTTATGACAGAAAGAAAAATAAATTAAAAAATGCTGGTTTAGTCTGACCAGATCCAGCTCAGAGAAGAATAAGGTTGCTCTCCACAAATATCTGCACATCAACACTGGGGAACAAGGAGAGCTGCTTAAGCTCAAGGACAACATTGGCACAAGAACAATTGGGAATGAACAAGCTGTGAGAGGAGTTAAGCTGGAAAATAAGAACAAGGATACTAACTTTCAAAATAGTCAAATGTGGAATAGCTCTACAATGGCGTAGCAAAGAGAATTCCAATTTGGAACTGCTCTGAGTAGCCTGCAAAAGCTCTAGAGAATACACTGACTGCCAATATCAGACTTGAACCCGTGCTCCAGAGTCTCACACAGAGATGTGTCCTCACTGATGGGCTCTTTATCGTGTCTGCAGAAAGCCTTAGTTTAAGGTCACTGAGATGACAGATATACAGGAATACCTTCTTGTCAGCAAAAAACTTGCAGGACATTTATGCTTCATTATAAAGAGCAGCTGTAACAAAGTACTAAAGCAACACACTTCACTGGAGCCATCCCAGTCAAGAGAAGGGAACAAAAAAAGAAAATGTTACAAAAAGAACAGGGAACGTAGAGGGAATGTATTTTTGAACACATTAGCAACAGAAAATACCTTCTGTTATATTTGAAGATAGCGTTACTACTGTATTTCTCCAGAAAACTGCTGAGATGCTTCAAAGTCCCCTCTTCTACGAGACTGATCCATCGTTTCTCGAGACTACACCCACTTCTCATTGTTCTAATTTGCAGGAGATGAATGATAGCTGGCTGCATTTCTCAATCACGCTGAGTTTTGGCATGTAAGAAGGAAGGGCATTGAGCAGCCCCAATGAACAACCCCTCTGGAGAATCGCCAACATCTTCCTAACAGACAGGATTCGAAGCCAACTCCCCATAAACTAAAAGCAACTCTCACAAACACTGCTCCATTCTGCATCACTCTCACAATAAATTACAAACCATGTGTGTAGAGAGGGAGAGTGACTACATTGTATGATAGACTTTCATGCTAAACCATTTTTCTCTGAAACAACTAGAGACTGTTCTGGTTGCTGTTCGAGCAAGCATGGAAACATTCTGACTTTCTTTTCTAGTCAGAATACAGTCCAGCCCTGATTGGTATCCGAGCAAATTCCCCACAGTGTTTAATCCATCCTCCCCTATCAGGGGCAGGGGAGTGGGGAACTGAAACCCTCACAATCTGTAAGAACAACTGTGTCCTTAGCTGGAAACATCGTGAGAGAGGACTCTACAAACAGAAAATTCCCATGTAGGCACAAAGCCAGTTGACAAAAAACACACTAGAGCTCTGCACTGGTTGGTATCACCCAAATTCTCTCTCTGTCACCTTTTCAGATTTGTTTTGCTCCAAGTGCTTCCAGAGAAGACAGGCCCATCCAGACCACAGTTAGAAGCACACTCACTATTGTTCTGCTAACATTCAACTGTACTTAAAAACTTCTTCACTCCTTCATAGTAGGCCTTTGCAATCCTTCCCTTCTTACCATGGGATGAAGGAAATTAAACCAGCACCAAGACTTTTTGCTGCTTCGAGTCCAAACAAGTTAATCCAGTGGATTCTGCCAAGAGGTTGCACAGCTTCTGCTCACAGACTGTAGACAATTCTGTCCTTCCCTCAAGAAGCCTCGAAAGATCCCTTGCTGAGCTTCCCCATTCTTCCTCATTCTCTCCTTTCTCTTGCTCTCATCAAAACGAATGCACAAGACCCTGTTTCAGCAGTGGGGGAGGAAAAATTAAATCGGATGTTTCTCAATTTTCAGTAGAGCAGAGGACCAGAAGCAGCCACAGAGTGCAAAATTGTGATCAATCATTTGTTTCCAAGCAAAATCATTGTGGTAAAGTGAAATAATTTAAAAATAAAAGCCATCATTGCTGCTTCTGAACCCTTCTGCCATCCCAGTTAACAAATCTAGCTGTCCGAGCACAGCTGCAAGTAGGCTCAGCACCCATTGGTTAATGGAACCACAGAACTTGCACATGAAAGAGATAAAAATGAATTTTAATGCACTTTTTAGAAATACTTGTCATTGTTTCAGCATTGCCATTTAGTGAATGGGACCGATTTCTCTCTCAGTAGGGGATGATATTTTAATGATGTAACAATGTACTTCCCAGAAGAAAGACAAGCCTCATGAGGCAGATTAAAACTAAGAATATTCAGATCCCATTAAAACCAGACAGTTTCAAGCCATTTTTAAAATTAATTTTGTTTAATGATAAAATGGGTTATCTTAACAGGTGGCTAGCCAATTGTAAAATTAACCAAAACATGGTCAGAAGCACAAGGCTATTAGAAGAAATGGTTTCTTTGTATTCTGCCCTCTATTATCAGTGTGCCATATGACCCTACAAAAATTCCTCCAGTCCATGACCCCTGGCAAATTTCTGAGCTTCAGCTTTCTCCTTCTGCAAGCAGGGGTAGCTTTTGTCCAAAACCAGAGTTCCTCAGGCCCTCAGAAGCACTGTTGTTTAATAAGCGGGAAATATTTAATGCAATTTCCAGGATGTTTATTTTCAACTATTTCTGTGGTATCAAGAAGTATTTCTTCAGCACTGATCAGCATCCTGTCAAGGGAACAGCTTTATGTTTGATTGCTTATTAATTGTATTTTGAGCAGTTATTCTTCAGCTGCAGCCACTGGACTCTGCTGTGCTACAACTCATTTTCAGTTTCCACAGCTGAACACACAAGGGATTCAGCCCTTCTGTGCAAATTCACTCAAAATATGTAAAGAATATGCCATGTTGAGCATCTCCTGAATTGTAAGGAGGAAATGAGGAAAACTGAAGAAAATATTCACTATTGGAAGCAGTAGTTAAGTTTGCCACTGAGAACAGTTAAACATGACACAAATCTCACCAGCATGCATGAAGTCTGAGATGACACAATGTAAGCAGACAAGGAAGTGAGAAAACAGCTTATTGCATCTGCATTGATGAATTTAGCATGAAAATTTTTATACAACAAAATCAAGTTGCTCAGCTTGCTGGTTTTACTGGTCTTACAGGTGATCTGATCATTTATATCCTAAACACTGTAGCAGCAATCACTGAGAAAATGAACATGACGAGAATATCTGATAATCTATGCTGATGTAAAAAAAGGTCTGTGGAATGTCTTCACTTAATTCTTAGTGAAAATCCTTAATTTCCAGGTATAAATGACTCTCCCTGTAACACAAAGTAAGTACTTTTCATTAACACATTTTATGATACAATCAACATAGCAAAACCCACAGTTTTACACATTTACTTGACAAGTGTCTCCACTCAACATTTTTAAGTCAGCAAATACTTTCTGATCCCCACTTCAAATTTTTAGATTGTGAATTTTAAATGAGAACAGACCACGTAGTTTCTTCTGCCATTTAACTTTGTCTCAAGTCATTCTTTCTGCTACCCCAGTAGCTACTAGCACTGAAAATAAATAAGAAAACAACATAACTTTACACTTTCATCTCATTTATGGCCCAGAGATCAGAGATTGGTTGGCCACTGGAAATGGTCCAAAAATGACCTTTTAGTTTTTTCTTCATTAGACACCTCTAAAAGAGGTGACCTCTGAACTCTGTACATTTCTACCTCACCTCTAGAGATGACACACAGCTATAGAATAATGTTATTTTCTTCCTCTAAAATCTTCATTACCTTTTTCTATATCACAAACCGCTATGAGATACTGAGAATGTTGAGGCCACCACATATCTTGTATCTTCCAAGGCTTATTTAGGAAACCCTTTGCCCAACCAAACTTCATGGTTAGAACAGTTTGCTTTATCTTACTAATGAGAATGATAATTTAGTACCAAATACTCATGAGGAATTATAGCTCTGCTGACTGGCAAATAATTTGCCAAGGCAGATTAGTTTAGCTGCATAAAATAAATATCCACCTGCACATCCTAGCACTAATCAGGGCGTGAAATTAAACTTTTTATTCAGTGGGAAATAACTGCTGCAAGGCGGCGATTTAGTCTGAGAAGAAAATATTAAGGTCAGCCTATTCTCTCTGATGTTTATAGTACATATTACAGTGTGCAGAGCATGGTGCAACAAATTTGGCTTTTTAAGTCTGTGAAACTAAATACTTCAGTGATGCGACAGCAAATTTGCCATTTGCTTTTCTAATTGCAGACATTTAATGGAGCAAAGGGACTGAAATGAAATATCACCCACCAGAGAAGTGAGGGGGAAGAGACTCAAGTACCAAAGGCCTGCACCAAGTGCAGAAAAATCTATAGCAAAAAGTTTGGGGTAGAAGAAAATAAAGCAACATTTCCTTTGCAACAGACCAGTCTCAACAAACACCCAAACTAGAGGACGCTGTTTCAGTACTATTGGAAGAAATTGCCAAGCAGGATTTGCAACCCCACATTTGGGCGGCAACGTTCTTGCTCAGTGAGAACAATTTTGTGAGCTGACAGCTTTCATGACTCCCTTGCTTTGGGCACCCAGGATTCTCTGCCACAATGTCCATGACAAATATTGTATCAGGAAGACTGGAAGGTTCTCAAAGCAGATTTTTTAAAAATACAGCTACAAATCATGGGTCTTAAAACTCCCAGCCCTACTGACACCATAAAACATTTGGTGCAAACAGAACATCTTTTAAAGTGTAAGCCTTTGTCTATCTGTTCCATATATACAGGCACACACAAAAAAATCCCAACTTTATTACGCTTCAGTCTCCAGTAACACTGACTGTTCTTTACTGTATTAACTGCCAGTTGTGTGAAGCTCCTACAAACATGAGAATGTAAGAATTAATGAACTTTAGACTTTTCCCTCATTAAAAAAAAAAAATCTCCCCTAAAACACAAAACCACCAAAAAAACCCCAAACAAACCAAAAAGCCAACACACAGACACATCTTAAAAGACAACCAAAAGGTTCTGTTTTCTCATGTGAAACTGGAAGGCCCGTTAGCACCTCCTGGAATCATATCATCCAAAAAGAAAAGGTAAATGGTAATTTGGAGTTAAAATGGAAACAAAGACACTCATGAAGAATGCTAGGATTGACATCTTCCTGTTCACAGGCCAGGAAATTAATTACTGCAAATTGATTAATTCATCAAAACTGATAAAGTAAAACTCCATTAAATATCAAGCTTCTGCCTCTCGAACCATACTGGTCAGGTCCTGTTCCCAGCACTGCTAATTAAACACAACTGAAGTTGTCACAAGTCCATTCAAGAAAACAGATGTCGCTTCATAGAGCTTTGATATTTTTCTTAAATACCTTTCAAAATGAGGAACAAAAAATATGAACTCTTACAAAAAGGGCTTTATTGTATTTTTATAGCATATTACATACCTTGTAACAATCATTCTGTTAAGTGTGAATGTCAGTTTTATTTTCTGTCCCTTTTTTCCTGGCTATTTACAAGCTTTGTAAGAATCGTTCCTTAATTAAGTCTAAACATAGTTTTATATAAATGGATTCCTGGAATTAAAAACGTTCAGACTTAAGAAATGATTGTTACAAAGACTGTAACAGGCCGTAAAAAAGAATGCCACTTTAAACAAAGATTTCTCATTTTAATTAAAAAGATAATCATCAGAACACTCATGTACTTAACAGAACCATTTGAAGCTACTTCGAAAAAATATCTCCTATTCTATGCAGGCTGCTGTAGTTTACTTTATATGACATTTAATCAAAGTCTCAGTTGAGCTTATCACACTCATACTTTAAATACTGTATCTACAGCTTCAAACACTCAGACATGGAAGTTACTTATCGAGCACCTCAATTTCTTGTGCTTTTGTAAATGGTTATGGTGAGAAATTCCATTTCTTGAAGGTGTAAAAGCAGAGCTCTGTAAGGCAAGGGGGGTTGGGGCAGGGCTTTTGTGTGTACTTTTTTAAGACAATGGGCAAGTTCAGCTTGTGCATCAGTGTCTTACACACTGTATTTATAAAAACTGTTGTTCTACCTGTAATATTGTACAAAGATGAAAAAGGGATGAAGTGAACTAAGCCAGGTTCCACTCTGGTAAAATCCTTCTGTAGCTGCAGAACACTGGACTACAGAATTTAAAAGATCATATTTTAAACCTGTGAACTGTCTTCCATTAAAAAAACCAAACACAAACAACCTGATAACAAGTGGAACACTTGATAGAAAACACTCTTTCACCAGGAAAAGTCTTCCCTGGTGAGCAGCTGCTTACTACTGTGTAGTGTTAATACAGAGCAATTTAACATTTGAAATAAATTAGGCCTTATTAAAACGTAGAGGAAGCAAATGAAGTTAAATAAATTACTTAAACCTCAAAGTATCAGACTACACATATTGTATCTGACCATGGATAACTAGGAAACTGGTAGCAGATATTAATTAAATGCAATACTGCTTCATTGGCAAGTTACCAAGCCAATACCAGTCACTGAGAATATTTGCAGCTGCCTTCTACTCTCATCAAAAAGTTGCAGAGACACGAGAATACAGAAAAACAACAGAGTACAGTTTGTCTTGCAAAGCATCAAATATAGATGCCTTAAAACTGAAAAGTTTCATTCATAATGTTAGCATTGGATGAAGTTCCTGTGCGACATTTTTCTATTAGAGCTGGACATTACAATGAAAAACAAATCACCAGGCCCCTCTTGCCTCCTACCTTGTGACTCAAGAGAGCTGCCCAAAGTCAATGTCTAAAATTAGATATTGATATTTTTAAGTGGAAAAAAGTATTATCTTCTCCAGTAGCACAAAAATACTCCCACCTACAGGGCTGCTTTTCAACACGAAATGGAACCTACCCCAAACACTCCCCTCTCCAGCCTTTGATAAGAGGCCTCATGTCTCCAAAACGCATCTGAGTGTTTATCTCAGGAAAACCAGTAATTCAGAGCAAAGCCCACTCCAGCTCAAGCCGTGAGCCACTCAGTAAGGAAGTGTGTGACACACTGGGATGGACAAGGCAGCGGCACACTGTGAATGATTCAGCATCAGCTGAGAGGATGCACGAGCTGATCCCCCACCCCTGTGCCGTCCCTTCCCGAGTGCCAAAAGGCAGAAACAAAAGCACATTCCCGAGGAGGGCCGAGATGATACTTGCAACTGATACCTCATGTATCCAAACCACCCACTGTGCCACCCCTCCACAGCCACCACCAGGCCCCACCGAGTCTGGCAAAAACTTCATCAGCATCATTACAGTAAGAGCCACGCTCTACAGACAGATGCTAAAGCAAAAACCTGAGGTGTGTTAAACAAAAGTTTTTCTCGTTCTCCTCTCGAGCTGCGAGCAAAAATACCTTAAAAAGTTGGTAGTGGACAGAGGGAAGTCACATCTACCTTTCATTGCACATTTTGCAAGCAAGAGGCATTTTAATAAATGGAACAACTTGGGCCAGCTTTTAGCTCTCGGTGCAGCCCCACCTTGAAAATTCCTCTCTGTATCTGGTGCTCTTTACAGAAGCATCTCCCATAAAAGCTGCTCTCCCTCGTGCTCAGGCCTGTCCCCAGTGGATAGGGATCCCCTCAGCCTCCAGGCCCAACCCACAACGATCCCAAAATGCCTGGACTCAGCCCTTGATTGGGAGCCTCAGCACAGGAGGTGGGACAAGCAGCCCGTGAGAAGCCAACGCAGCGCGTCCACAGTGCAAAAATGTTTCAGCAGAAACTTCTCGGGATGTGAAACTCGCTATCTACAGGCAGGGCTGTAATTACCAAGCTCGGCCGAACACAAGTGCAGCAGGTTCTGGGACGCTCCTTTGGCCACCACACACCAGAGGGCCATTCATTATCACTAATTGCTACCTTGCCCATTTAGGTGTCCACAGCATTTTCCCACTTCACTGAGCTGAGACTATAAATCTGACACATTTGGAGACTTCGACAAAAAGGGTCAAAAAGTCTCAAGAGGAACAAGTTCTTCCAGATTAAAAAAACAAAAGCCAAACAAGTGTTTCAAAGCTGAAATAAAAAATTAACATTTGCAACCAGTGTTTCATCACTGGGCATTTATTCTGAAGGTTTAACAGAATTCCTTCTTCTTGACGAGCTTAAATTTCATTCTGTGCCACTGGAAGCGGTAACCCCAAACAAACTTTTAGCAAGTGTTGCCAGTCATTTAAATTACATCCTTAGGGAAAGGAGAGTTTGGGGCACCTGAAATCTTAGTTGGTAACAGTTTGTTTCCATTTCTAAGTCTAACGTTTCTGGCCAAAACACTCAGAAATATCCACAAAAGAAGAAAAAGAACGAAACTACAATTTAAGTGCAAAAATGCTCAAATCTATGTAAATCAGGCGCACTTGAGGAGCATCTTGGATGTGAGCACCCCCAAGGCTGTTTTCCACGCCAAAGGCCAACTCACAGACCCCAACAATGTCCGAGCTGTTCGCAGTCCCTGCCACTGATGTGCTGCTGCGGCAGCAGGTGAAGCGCTTTAAGTGTCACTATTTACAGCTCTCGTGGTAGAACGGAAGGAAAAACAAAATTACAGAGGGGCGGTGCGCAGTACAGGACAGCCTGAGGTGTGTAAATGAGAAGGAAACCCCCCCAGAATTACACGCGCAAACCCAG
>VXBA01004399.1:52176-142664 GCA_013399895.1 Serilophus lunatus | reverse complement strand
CGCAGGCCCACGGGAAACGGAGTCCCCGGCCGCCCAGGCGGCAAGGGCCCGGCCGGAGGGATGCAACTACAAATCCCGCCGAGCCCCGGGGCCGGGGGAACGGTGGGGTGCGGGCGGCGCGTGCGCCGTGCGCCCGGAGGGGCCGATGGGAGTTGTAGTTGGTGGGGCCGTGGCGGTGTGGGCGGGCACGGCGCGGAGGGAGGGTCGTCCCCAGTCCCGGACGTTGTCCCGTCTGCGCCCCGGTGGCGGCGGGGACACTGCCGTCAGCACCTGGAGTCGTTGAGTCACAGAGGCGTAGGATAGGCTGTGTCGGAAGGGCCCCATCGGGTTCATCGGGTCCAAGTCCTGCCCCTGCTTAGGACACCCCAGAACCCCGCCATGTGCCCGAGGGCGTTGTCCCAGCGCTGCCCGAAGTCTGTCAGGCTTGGTGCCGTGACCGCTGTCCTGGGCAGCCTGTGCCAGTGCCCAACAACCACCTGGGTGAAGAACCTTCTCCTAATATCCAACCTAAACCTCCTCTGACTCGGCTTCAGGCCGTTTTCTCAAGTCCTGCCACTGGTCATGAGAGCGAAGAAATCAGAGCCCGTCCTGCTCCCCCAGGAGGGCTTGGCTGCTCCCACATTTTGCTCTGGTTGCACGCCGTGGTCCTGCACTGTCAGTGTTGAATTGCTGCTGGTAAACCTCCTAAAATGGACCTCCTGCACGTGCAAACCTCTGCGTGCAGTGGCACCAAAGATATCTGGAGACTTTCTTCCAGAGAGAAAGCTGGTCTGAAGGTCCACAGGGGATGTGAAACAGGAAAACTTGCATCACTGGAATGGAAGAAGTAGGCTGGCATCATTCTTGAGGGATGTTCGTTCAAAGCAATCCTGTAAACTCCTCACATAAACAGCCTCCAATGGTGCTTCAGTGCCCTTACACTTTGTTTCTTTCCTAATAATGTTTCTAAATCAATTTTCCAGCTAGGGCAAGATTTCTTTGCTATCCCAAGCAGCAAAGAAAAAGAACCGGCCAGCATCCCTTGAATAGCAGCTGCACATAGACTGGAGGATATTTACCATATCCCTCCTTGTTCCTCTTTAACCTTCTATGCTGCACACCCTAGAAGACCAGCTTGCTCTGTGGCAGTCACTGCTTCTAATTCTCTTACATTTATTAAATTTGTCTCATCTATTTCCAGTTTTCCTACATTTTTCACAGTGTGACTGAAAGCTGAAGCAGCAGAGAGAAATTACTTCTTGTGTCATTAGTACTGACTGTAAGACCATGATAAGTGTTTACTTCTCTACAGCAGATAGGACACTGATTTCAAGGGAGTTTGTCAGCCAGTAAAACTTGCTGCATTTGTATATTTGACTCTCCATCTTAAGTGAGACACTCTGAATTTCTTCCTATTCAGATGCAAAGAAGCCAGCCACAAACATCAGCACCTGCTTACCCACACACGGCTCAAAGCCATTCTTTCCATTCCTGTGTTTGACACGGGAACAAAAGCGAAGCTTTCCGCTGCAGGTACAAAACCAGCATCTGCTGAGTACCAGCCCCTTCCCTCATTTTCTCTAAACACCCATCTCCTCCAGATCTTTAGACAAGATGATCAGAGAGAAAACAAACAATGCAGAGAGAGTGCCCATTACTGGATTCCTTACAGGGATACGTGACCTAGATGGTGCCTCATGATCCAGTGCCAGGAGTATCTCCTGCAGCCAATGCCCCGGCAGAGGTGACACGGAATGTCATCCCATGCCGGGTGTGATGCTGGGATGATCTGTGCTTCCAGAGAGTGGCCTGAGAGAAGGAGGCAGGGATAACCTTATGTTCTTCCTCTACAATCCCATAGAAATATTCCAAATAAAGCTTTCAGGTCACCAGGACATAGGCTGCTATTCCTGGACTGGCCCAGCCATGCTCTTGGCCATCATACTTTAAGCCCAGACTCATAGCAATGAAACGCCTGAAATGCTTGGCTGTAGTGGGGCTGGGCATTTTCCAGACTGCTGACAATACTGCAAACACTTACCACAATTATATAAATAACAGTAATTATAATGAGATAGTCCTATAATTACAAAGGGATGGCTCCTGTAACAGTACTGCAGGCAAGCAGGGGCCGTCGACACTTGAGGCAGGGCTCTCCCGCGTCTCCTCCCTCTGGGCATCCTGCAGTTGGCTGGGATGTAAATGGATCCTCTTCGCAGCAGCGTGACAGGATGAAGGCTTTGATTGCATGGTTTATTTGTCAATAATATCTGATGCTGGCCTAATTGTAGGAAAATTGAAAAATGTAATGCTTCAGCACTAGACGCCAGTACCCCAAAGCCCTCCAGGCTGATTGATCTGTCTGGACTGTAATTTATAGGGGATTAATGTCTGTGGGTCATAAAAAGCATGAACTATGTGGAGCCAAAACTAATGAGTGTTTCGGTGCTGGACTTAAACTTGGTGGAAGAAGACGGTGGTGGCTTGGTTATTCTGCCAAACTGACAGCAGGACCCCACAATGCAGGACAGCTGCAGAGAGACAGGGCAAGGGCCTCCGCCATAGCACAGAGAGACGGAGTAAGGACTGGGAGAGGCAGCACTTGGCCCGGCAGCACTGAGCATGGTGTAACAGCTTGCCATGTGAACTTCTCCTGCATCCACAGCCCAACCTAGCAGTACCACTCACTGCTCACTGCAGCTGGATAGCCAGCTCTGCGCCCAGCAGCTTGCTATGTCCACTGCAACCAGAGGAGAATGGCCACCAGATCTGTGCTACAGCCCAGTGCCACCAGGGTATCACATCACACAGCAAGAGGAGAGGCATCGGAGAGGTCTGTGGTGCGTAAGACAAAGGGAAGGCACACTTCGAATTCAACAGAATAACAACCAATTAAACCATTTGTCTGGATTGCAGGAACCAGATGTGCGGTCAGTGCTGTCCCTGCCACAGTAGAGCTGCCCTGACCAGCTCCTCTTTACTTGAAACAGCAACCATAGACCTTCTCCCTGCCCTCCACCCCCCTCACTGCAGAGCACGCTGCAGGAAGTGAGCCATACAGCGCTCAGGGACCTCAGCATCCTTCCAGATGAAGGATGCTACCTAACGGTAAAGATATTGCTGTGATTATTTTTGCAATAGCATATTGCTCTGTGCATTCTGGACTCTGCGGACCACATCCACGCCTGGTGTAACGCCATGTTAATTTGCTGTGGCAATCATTAATTGGGTAAGGAACAGCTGGTGCTTTGCTTCAACTGGAGCTGATTGGGTCAGTAAGTAACTGGTTAAGTGATCTACAGCAGGTACAGCCCTACCTTTCTCTGCACTCCAGAGGGGTTTCACTTCTTGTCCCAGTGACCCTTGGTGGAAGCAGCAAGATTTGGCCATGAAACATTAGGGAGCTTTAATCAGTGCAGTTCCTTTGGGCATTATTGCCTGAATTTTAATATTTTGAATAATAAAGGATGATTTTAAATTAAATTTGTAGAGTCACCATCTGTGTGTGCTTGGCCTTGTTTTCCTCTGCTTTGGCAGTGCCTTGACTTCATTCTTTCCAAGTTGGAGTAAAAAGGAAGGGAAGTGAAAAGAAAGGAGTGCAGAAAGGTGGAAGAACCTTTTATTATTCCCTTTGTCCTGGAAGATCTTGGCAGCAGCAGCAGCTGTCATTGAAGGTGTGTTTCAACGGTGAGCACATAGGCAAGGTCTGATAGCACAAGAGCTTGTGAGAAGGTGACAGGGCCCCTTGTGCCCAGTGATTCCGATCAGCCTGTCCACCCCAGCTCATCCATGATGGTGATGTATTTCACACAGGGCACTGGCACCTCAGCTAAAGGAGCTTGGTGTGCAGTGGCCTGGGGAAACTGAGGGCAGGATGGCTCCCTGCAGCCTGTGGGCAGAGAGGATTTTTGAGACAAAGGGACCTTGCCACTCAGTCATGCAAGAGCAAAAGAGAGTCCAAGACCACATGTATGAACTGCATTCACTAAGCAGGACAATACTCACTACCTGGTATAAGGAGGTGTGCAAGTCTGCACGTATGGAGGGGATGACCAGAGAGAGAGGCTTATCTGCAGAGAAACCACAACAGTCAGGCTGTGGATTGACATTACAGGTTGAGCTGATTGTATCACTCGTGCTGCTGAAAAGGGCAGCTGCATCTCCTCTCCTGTCTCTGCCAGCCATGGACTTCCTCCTCTCACTTTCTGCTGGCTCCCAAACTTGTTTGCTAGCATGGTGAGCTGTTTTGGTTCAATATAGTGGCAGGAAAATGATACTCAGGAAATGTAAACTAAATGCTTCTTTGCTGGCCAGTCAAACTGACTTCTTGTCACAAGAAAAATGGCAGAGCTACTACAAGGGCGGGTGGAAATTGCACTTCAAGACAGGGAAGGATGAGACTAGTCCCTCTTAGTTATGGGGAGCTTCTAAATCAGCAGATACCAGGCAGAAAAACCTCTCATTTTCATACTTGTCGGGGTCTCCTGACCCTCCTGGGGATTGAGAGCCCTCCCTACACAAACAGCATCATCACTGCCACTGCAGGCTCTGGATGGCCAAGGCAGAGTGAGAGAATGCCTCAGGAAGGCCAGGACTTGAGAGCAGGGCATCCTCACAGAGATCCTTACCAGCTAAGCCTGAGCTCAGTTCCCAGTTTCCTATCTTACCACTGTGGCTGCATGGTGCTGTTCTCCTGCCAGATTCACTTGGGAAGCAGGAGATGCTAAGCCCTGGTCCCAGTCTTCTCCACAGACTACAGGAGAAATAGGAAGTAGGTTTGAAATATGGATGAAAACAGGGTGACAACAATATTCTTGAACAGGGGCTATAGCTATTGTCAGCAGCCTTCTCAGTTTCACTCATGGTATTGCCAGAGGCCCCAGTATTGAGCATCAGGCTGAGGAAAATACAGAAACACACGCCACAACTCCCAGCCAGCCAGGTGCCCCCAGCATGGATCTGGAAGCACCTCTTTACCCTAAAAACAGCTCCTTAGCTCTCTGAGGCCTGCCCACTTCCCCTGGAATGTGTCCTCTGGTGTTTGCAGCACCTTCCATCAGCCTGTCCTTGAGACAGCAGCAATGACAAATTTATCAGTCCTTCAGCAAACACAAGTCCGGAGGGTCATTGCCGGGAGGTCAGTGCTGCTGCCTGGAGGGTGGCAAAGGGGAAAGAAAGATTTCTTCTTACAAGGATGAAAAACAAACCCAAACCACCAAACCTGACCCGATAGAACAAAAACAACCCCAACAAGTACCTTGTAGTCAGAACAGCCTTTTAAAGCCTCATGAATATTTAGCTTGTCCTCATGTAAAATATATGACTTTGTGTAAGGATCAGGCAAAGGAGGTGCATGATTTTTTTCTGATTTATGGGGCCGGCAACGGATTATTCATAGCAGAGCAGCTGTGTGGAAAGATTCATCCACTGCAAAATGTGATTGTACATCAGGCAGTGTGAGGGAACAGAGCTATGACTAATGGCTACTTTACATATAAATGAGAAGGTTTGCGCTAGGAACTGTAAAAAAAATACAATCGTTCAGCTGACGGGCCCAGCCTCTTTATCGCAAGCGCTGCACAGGGGCCGGGGAAAGCCGAGAACAAGCCTGCCTGAAGGCGCTGCCTTCCCTCACATCCTCCGACACGCAATAAATGAGGCAACAGCAGTCAAGACTTCCAAGGGCCAAATTTGTTGCTGGTATCAATCTGCAATGGGAAAAGGCAGATGCATCTCCTCCTGCCTCGAGTGCCCATGAGAGTCCCTCCTGGCTGGGCTAGACTCCGTTTTGAGCATCACACTCAGAAGCAGAGGGGCAGCGGGAGCTGGGGTGCCTGGTACCAGCTCCAGCACAAGCCCTTGGATTCCTCCCCCCCGACTGTGGTCACAGCCTCCCCTACCCTCGCTCTCCTAGACGAGACGGGTTGTCTAGACATTGCAGATGTGGACAGATGTTGGGGCTGTAATTTATAACAATGGCCTCCAGAAGGCAAATCCAATTTGTTTCGCTAAAGATTTAAGTTACAGGCAGCAAGATCTCCTGTAAATACTCTTGACTTACATAGTAAGTACATAAGAGAGTTTGCCTGTCAAAGGTCCACTTGCTGCAGCAACTATGGCTTTCCCCATACTGCAGAGGGACATTCATAGATCCAAAAGCAGAAGCCCCAACCTGAGTTCCAGGAGCTGACACGCATGCAGTTCAGATGTTCTCCAGCATCATTCACTTCTCAGGGATGGTTTTGGAATTCTGCCTGCATAGCCCCATTCCTCATGGGGCATGTCCCTGCCATTTGGTGCCTGAAGGACAACTCAGAAAAGGAAATTTTCCCAGCCCTTTAAAAGATTCTCTAGAGGGAAACCTCTCCTGAAAGCAAAAAGTAGAGGTTTCCTTTCAAGAAAACCTTTTAAACCAAAAGGGAAATGAAGCACAGAGCCTCATCTCTGCCCAGGTTCCTACCAGCTCTGCACCGAGCAGCTGAGAGTAGGCATTACAAGGCCCCCTCCCTCTATCAGACACAATATCCCAAACACTCTGTTTTGCTGCTCTAACCCTCTTTTGAAAGATAACCATAGTCCAAGTTTTGCAAACCCTCAAAGGACACAGTGTGGTGAGCCTGCAACCATGGGAGGACACCAAAAAGAGTAAGTCCCAACTGACTATTTTCAGCATTTCTGTCATTCAAAGCCTGGCAATCAGGGGTTGGAGAAGGTTGGGAGTATTCCTTCAGCACTGTTTCATAACATGTACAGTTCTTCTGCTTGCAGAGCCTGAGGTGAAAGAACAGGAGCCCTTTAGCAAATAATTATTTGCTCCTGCAACTGTGTTTATGCAGGTTGTTCCTATTCCTAAACTGAGCAGCATAGCCTCTGTCACAGTGCACTCAGGTGCTCTGCAGTGGCTGTTTTTGTGCACAGGTGCTTGAGTACCTAAGGAAGCTTGTACTAACTGGAAGCCCCTCCAGCCATCTCTGATATATTATAAAAGCTGGTACTAATATGCAGTAGCCAGACAGGACCCAGAGATCCCACACTGTAGCTGTGTCTCATGCCAGCTGCAGTACAAATCAGATCACTGCCCGGAGAATTATCAAACTCATTCACTTCAGTCTACATAGGTTTCCACCTGTGCAAGTCTGTCTGTCTTCTCTGTCTATCACCACTGTGTCTTGGTCATCATACTAGCAGTGAGAACCTATGAAAGAGTTCTGTATGTACAAGGTCACAAGAATGCAGAGACATAAGGTGGTATCTCAAATTCAGCAGAGGTGATGGCCACATTTGGAAACTGGGATACAGCACATGGCTGAAATCCCACCTTCAAGAGTCCCAGCACAAAGCACCAATCAAGAGGAAGTAAAATATATAAAACAAAGAGCACAGCCACTATGGCAATTTCACCCATGAAGCAAGGCTGTGGAGAAACTAGACCCTTCAAAATCTAAGGTATACAAAATGCTTCAATTAAATCTTGTTCCTGTGAGGCTTGGTTTGGATTAGAGTTGTGCTCCCTTTGGATTTGAAGGTAAAAGTCTGCAGCTATGTGTCACCTTAGGAGAGTCAGAAGGAGAAACCCAATGATCTCCCAGAGGAGCAGGAGAAGAGACCAAACCAGCACAGTTGCACCAGCACTTTGTAAAATTTGTATCACTTTTGTTCTAGAATTTGCAATTAAAGCAATGGGAAACAGCAGTTTTCATGTTTTCAGCCAAATTAAAAATTCTTGCTTTCCCCAGCCCCAAAAGTTTAATCTCAGATTTAATGAAACATTTAATTTGAAGTGATATATCTTAATTTGTGGGGAAGCAATTTATTGAATTAAAGTAAATAAAGTAATAAATTATTTATTGTTGTTTAATTTCGAAATTTTCAGCAGTGCAATCAGCAGAATTCAAGGAAAAACAAGTGTCTGAGCCCCATTTACCTTCATCTGCAATAAGAATAGTTGATGCATCTTTTCTGTCCATGTTGGACAGGAGAAGGTCTGGGAAGAGAAGCTTTTCTAGGAGGGAATCAGACTTTTGGCACTCAGCTCCTTTTGCAGCCACAAAGGCACTTTTTCATACTGCATTGCGTGCCTGTGGGTATCAGAGTAGGAGAGGCACAAAGGTCCTGCAGCTCAAGGCATGCAGATGTTTTCATGCATGGGAATCTGACTGAGACTTTTCTGTGCCCTGAAGGATGGTGCGGGGATTGTGATCCAAAAGTAGATTTGCCCTGTGTTTGCTTTAAAATGGGAAAGCAGAGCGGGCCTCTCAAGTTCATATTACTGTCCCAAAATATTTCCCAGCTGCAAATTACATATCCAATACCCCCACCCCAGATAGCCATTTTTTGAGCCCCATCCCAGAGCTGTGCTATCCCTGCCAAGGGAGAAAATCCAGATTTTCGTGGGAGGGGACTAGGCAGCACAGGAGGGACAGGACCTATGCCTCACTTGCAGATTTTGTGCCCTGGATTAGCTTCCAAAGTAAATTATTGACCCAATATTGCCGCTTCCTAGACACTTTGAACCACAACCCTTCTGACCCATCATTTCCAGATTCCATGTAGGAATAAGATATACTGATGCCAAGAAGCCAAGGCTGAGGTGCACAGATAACCCCAAGGAAGCAAACAAGCCAGATCCTGCAGCTTCCCCAGCAGACAAGGGAATAATGTGGCCCTGGGACCAGTGAACTCCATGGGCATGGAACCTGGGGCCAGTGCTGCCATTTCCAGACAGCTGGACTGGACAGCTCCTTCCCTGTTTGCTCAAGCACTTCCAATTAAACCCAGTGGAATTCAATCTCTTACTCTTAATAAACTTCCCTGTTTCCTTGCCAACTCCCCTCCGGACACTAAGACGCTATTACTCCAAACACAACAGGAAAGGGCTATTTTTTTCTGCAAACTTTCTGACTGAAGAGGCAAGCACAATCCCCCCTAGCAGGATCTGAGCCATTAGGATCCATGAAAATTAACTGCAAATAAACATTTGGGGAGGGGAGGGAAGGGGGGAAATGGGGCTGCTAAGCCACAGCAGAAGGATTATGCACACGCTTCCCATGACAGGCACCTGGAGCTGCTGACTGATGTGCACCTGCACATGGGACCCAATATGGAATTTGGGAGCTTGTGTTCTGCTGTGAGCACATAGCTCTCTAAGGGTGCTGCCCCATATTTCCATACCACCACGGGTCTCTTTTAATGCATCCCAGGCATGTAGTTGTGGGTGCAGAGAGCTTCTAACAGCCCCTTCCTTGTCACTGTCACCACTCAGTACAGCGTGCACATGCAGGGAGCTCTACAGGCCCCCTCCTCCAGCCTGAAGAACTCATCCCCATGTGCTACATCTCCATTGCACAGACTCAGAAGATTAATGCAGCCATCTCCCCTTTCCCAAAGCCCTGGTCTCAGCTTTGCAAGGCAGGAGCTTCCTTCTCTGCTCTCCTCTCCCTGACAGATGCCTCAGAGCCCGGGGCCGCAGTTAAGGTGACAAGATTCAGCAATTCTTTATGAACATTTCATTCCCGCTCGCTACACGACGTAAATTAGATGGTGTGTTACATTCGGGCAAGAAGCACGATATGTCACTGTGGCGCCGGCCCATTGGATGGAGAGGCTAATCCTGCCGTGAATTTCATTACTGCTTTTATGCCGTCGGAATTAGCTTGGTGACAGTGAGCCTGATTGTCTTTCACTAGGGGTTTGCCGGGGCGCAGGAAGGCTTCCTCCCTGATGGGAGCACTACCAAGTGACCCTGCTCCATGGCCACTCCTTGTGCCTTCGCTGAGGCAGGGAGGGAGTGGTGTCCAGCTCATGGGGAGCATTGATATCCCTGCTTCCCAGTGTTTTCATAAGATTGAAGAATCACCTTCCATGGGTGGGTGGCCAGTATGTGGATAATTCCCCTCCCTGCAACAGGAAGGTGTTGTATCCCTGCCCCTCAACTTTACATGCACATAGTTGTCCTGAAGATGCTCTTCTTGCTGTGGTGCTTTCCTCATTCTCCTATCAGGCACCATGTTAGGCACCAGTACTAGAAAGCCTGAAAGCCAGGGATGCAGACTGTGATCTGTGCTGCAGCTGGGCCAAGCTCAGGTCTTGTATCAGTGTCTGCACTTGCAAGTTTCATGCCCTTGGCCACCCTAGGAGGGAATGAATGAGATGCAGAGAGCCATTTCCATCACTGCCCATAGGGTTCTGATGCTCAGGCTCAGTCTAGCCAAGCTGCCCCCTGAAGCATCCTCATAAAGAATATCAGGAGTTCAGATAACTCAGCAGGTGCTGACGTTAGGGAGGGAAGCTGGATAGCTTGAACATATCCTGTGTCTATCCCTACTTTTCTCCTGTTATAGAGCTGTTATACTGCTAATCAGGGAGCAAAGCCAGGAACACACAAAAGACCTTTCCAAATAGCCAGCACTTACCTAGGTAAGACTGCTAAGAGATCAGAAACCAAAAGGGTGGCTCCCAGTAAGAAGTGGCAGAGAGAAATCTGGAATGCCTGGAGAACCCAAGTGACATGAAGATGGGGCTGGCTTCATGCACATGCTGTATCCACTTAGCAAGTTGTATTTTCCCTGGCGAAACAAGTACCTGGGAAGCATGCCATAGACAGTCCCATGATGCCACCCCCCAGAGCCAGCCATCAGCAGTCCCCTGAAACGAAGCGACTACATTTCATAGACACCGTAGCTTTACTTCTCCAAACCTAGATTCTGGAAATCCTTTCTCACACCTCAGAAAGGCCAACGACAGCCCCAGCTCACTCTGCTCTATTTTTATGTCCTCTCTTATCCACTCTGCCAACCCCCAGTTTACATCAAGCTACCTTTGTTACCTCTCTCCAAGCTTAGATGTCCCCATACACTTAACCAGCAAACACCCACATGTTGACCATGCCTGCCCATGTCTTATTGAAGCACTTGACTTTTTTCTTAGTGCCTCTGAACACTGTGCCATTTACAAGGTTTAAATGTCAGTGTGATGCCCTCCAGGGGTCCAGAGGATTGAACAGCAAAACACTTGAAGGTTGCAGATGACGTTGGTGATGGTTGTCAGACTGATTCAATTGGTTCTGCACCCCAGCGCACGTTAAAAAACTAAACTGCAGGAGCAAGGATAGAGAGACAAATTGGTCATCGTCGCCTATCATCCCAGTGCATCCCTGAAGCACTGCGTAGTTCCAGCCTCAAACCCTCCTCCAGTGCTGGATGCAGTCCCTGGGAAATGTACAAGAGGCTTCAAAGCCAAAGGATGAGCAGGAAAAAAAGCTCTAATGACATTCCTGACAGGAAGGTCTAGGTGTACAGCAGCTCCTGAACTGCTCTGTACCACCAAACAGACCCCACCTGCTTTCCTTCTGGCTGTCCCACTGTCTTGTCCCAGGGTAGCTTTGAGTGATGCAATGCTCAAAGGACTGGTGCAGGAACTTCAGAACATCTCCTGGGGAATGAAGGAGCCTTCCTGTGCTGGGTGCTGTATAAACACAGCATAGGGAAAAAGCCCTCTTTCCCCCAAGCAGGAAAACTGGTATCTCTAACTGCCAAAGGACCATGTTGCACTTATTCCAAGTCAAATCCACCTGCTGAGGTGCTACTGAAGGCCAAGTTAGACCTGAAACCTAACCCTAAGGGTGAATCTGAGAGCAGTAATGGTCCAACTGTGCAGCACAGTCTGGACATGTGGAGAGAGCCAGTGATACTGATGCCTGGAGCTCTAGCTTCTCTCTCTTGGTCCCCTCCTCCCTCTCTCAGGAAAAGAGGATGCACAGCCTTAATGCTTCTGTTAGTCAAAGTGCTCTCCTCTTAGGTAAACACTTTGGGAAGCTTGCCTAGTCCCTCACAGTAATACTCCATTAGGACTTCACTCTGGAGGGGATGGGGAAGAGCAGGGAGAAGTTAAGAAACCAATTTGGGATGATGAACTACAGAAGAGATTTGTCAAAGATAGGAAAAAGAACAAAAGCAATCAAACCTCTGATATTTGAAGAACAAGGACTGAAGGTACATAGGAACGAGGCATAGTAGAAAAGGGCTCCCAAGTTTTCCCGTGTTTTTTGCAGCCTTTCCCCAGCATTTTGCATAGGGAGGTAGGCAGCACCTATGGTTGGAATGGGAATGGCAACCCATTGACAGCAGTTCTGGAGGTTTGTGTTGTTGGTTTCAACTGGGATGAAAAAAAGCACAGGATTAAAATGAGGATAGAAACTGATGTTTTGTCCATAGCCTTCTTGACAGAGGTTTCCTCTTCTCCAATACCAAGTCACATGAAAGCATACCCACAAAGAGCAGGGCCAGGGCAGGGGAGCTCAGTGCCCAGGGGAAATCAGAATGGCTTTGTTGTATGTCACAAGAGGTGACACTTGAACCCCAGAGACCAGAGAGGGACCTTTTTCTGGAGATCACTGTGGTCCAAGTACCACTGTCAGAGCAGTGTCAGTCACTATTCTTCACAGCTTGGGATACTTCCCTGAACCTGGAGGTTCTCAAACCTGGAAGGGACTCACTTGTGCTAGGGGACAGGCTATAAGTACATCCAGCAGGAATAAATCACTGGAGAAAGCAACTGTCTGGGCACCACAGTACATGACTGTCCTTCAACCCAGCTCTATTACCCCCTCACAAGTGTCTCAGAGACTTTGTAGGAAGGGCAGTAGAGCTGGGTCACATCCAGCTCCCAGTCCAAAACCTGGGCCAGCCCCGCTAGCACCCTAAGCATCACTTCCCTCCCCTTCAAACCTCTCCCCTTTCTCTGTGCCAGTTGCCTGGTATTTGGGCAGGGCTGTTTCACAGAGACAGCTTTCCCAGCAGCCAAAAGCAGTCTCAGCTGGATTTGCCCCCAGTCGGAAAGAAACCTTGGACAGATAATTCATCCTGCAGACCAATGCAGCCGAGACAAGGCCAGGAGCTGTACAGAGCAAAAATAAAAAAGTCATCGGAACTCCCCATATCATATATATATCAGCCAGCAACAGCTCCATCGGGAACAAAGGTATTCAAGCATTGGAAAGAGAGTGCTTAGCAGTAAAATAGGTCCTGGAAGCCCTCGGGCACTATTTACTGGGGAATGAATCTACCTTAGTGACTGATTGCAGCCTTTTAACCTGGATAAATCAGATGACAGATAAGAGCGTCTCCCAGGTAGCCCTGCCGGCAGGTACCTCCGTTACAGCCCCATCCATTTCAGCCAGCTCTGTCAGCCACCAGGGGAAATGTCCCCTGCTGTGTGAGGTGAGCCCTGTGGGGGGAATCAGTGGGCACAGATACCTACCTTTTTGGAGCACTTCTGCTCTTCTCTTTATGTCAGAGTAGACAAGGGAGTCTTTTCCAGCTGGAGAAGCCACCAAAACAGCTGCAATGCTGAGGACTCTTCTCTGCCTGGCTCTGAAGCCCCAAAATATCTCATATCCAAGACCACTGCTGGGTGTGAGGAAAGGACATGCAATGGATCTCGGCATGGATCTCCCAGCACACTTTTCTCATCTGCGGAGGACACTTTCCAGGCTGCTTACAGCAGGACCCATTGCAGTTTTTCAATCACCCTATATCACACCTGAGAGATGGCAGAGACAGAGCCACCCCCAAAGCCATTTATACTGCAGGGACAACCACCAGCTGAGAAAGAAGCTTGTTTTATATAAGGACACTTACAAGCCATGAGTGCTCAACAGGCAGCCTGTCCCAGTCTTTAATTTTCAGAGGTACCCTATCTGCCAGCCCACAGTATGTATTAACCAGGATGCAAGTGTCTGTAATATGCACCTTCCCTACTTATCGTGTTCCAGAGACAGGCTGCAAGGGCTGAGTCTTCCATCTCCCTTTGTGGCTCCACGGCAAAGCAGGAGCTGTGGCAATGCTGCACAGCAGTGCCATGAATGTAGCAGCCCCTAGACATGTGCCTTCAGGCTCAGGGCTGGTTTTGTGTGCACCATACCGCCCGGTCAGTCATGGCCCACTGGAGAATTGGCACAGGTTAGCAGCAGCAGGATCTGCCCCACACAGTCTGTCACCCCTCTTCCACAGCAAGAGATCTGTAGCGCAAATTAGGATGTTGCCACTATTTTGTGTTTTCCTGACTGTTTTTCCCCTTTTGAGCACTCAAAACTTGGAAGCACACAAGACAGCTCACTTAGCATCTACAGTTTTAGTCAGTGTAAAGCCTAGGCACCATCCTGTCCCATTTTTGCTCCTAATGCCTTTTATTGCTGCTTTAGACAGATTTTGGAGGATCCCAGTAACTCAACACTCACCATGCAGCTCTCCTGATACAGCAAGGAGTACTGGTCAGGAACACTGACATTCCGACAGCCAATCAAGCAATTAGCAGTCACTGCATCTCTTTATTTTGCAAAAAGGAAAACCAGTTCCTTCCACACTGCAGTTTGCCTACAGGCACCTTTCTGGGGCAGAGCAAGCAGGGACCCTGTCTCCTTCCCTGCCCTGCTTTATAGATTTTTAGGGAGAAAACAAGAAGCACAAACAGGTGTTCTTGCACCTTATAATTCAATCCTGTGCTCTGTCTCTCTCTCTCTCCAGCACAGTTCCCACCCAGGGCCAGCTGCTGATCTTCAAGAGAATTAATTATCTACCCGAGATAATAATCCTAAACAAAGTATGGGGTTGAGAGGAGTTAAAGGAATAGCGCTTGTCCAGGGTATGGAGCCTGTGGTTAAAGGACCGCACAGTGCTCCAAGCCACCACTGTTCCAAAAAAACAAGAGAGGTCTGAAAACTTTGGAGGCAGAGAACAAATGCAGGGAGGATGTGAGGGAATTGAGCTTTGGCTTTGCATGTCAGATCGGCATGGTCTGGAAAGGGCAAAATTGCTTCTGTTTTTATGTGCCTTGTTATGGTGGTTTCTGGAGTGAAATGGGGAAAAAGAACAAAACAACATACCATGTTTGAGTCCCTGTATATGGGAGTGCTCTTCTCCATGTCATCCCCGTGCCAGCTGGGTGCCAGCTTCTGTTGGAAACATGCAGGGCAGACACAGGATGTTTGCTGGGGTTGGATGCAGAGCAGGATATTTAGTACAGTATACAGTGGTGCCCCGGTTCCACCAGGACATGCAGGATATGAGTGATGCTCAGTCTGCCAGAAATCACCGAAATCAGTCATGAACCCTTTCTGGGTGGTTTAAACTCACCAGGCTGGAATTGCTGAAATGAACAGGAGCCTCTGGTCAGGGTTATTCCCTAACAGCCTGCAGAAGGGGTTTCTACCCTGCAGTAGCTGCTAATGACAGTGGCAGTGCTGGGACCCAAAAGAGGATGGGTCTGATCCAGCAGGTTGCTTCTCGAAAGGAAAATCCAGTCAATTCCCTGCAACAGCGCTGCTTCATGTAGCAGGTTGGATCAGGTACATGATCCCTATGGGAATTAACTCGGGTTTTTTGTTGATAAGGCCGTTTTCAGCTGGATTGCTTCCCTGATCTGGCCTCCATGCATCCTCAGGGACAGCAGACCTGAACGGGGTTAGACAAACAGCTTGGCTGAGCAGCAGGGGTGAGGGTGCCCTGGGGCAGGATTAATCCCGGCTTGACACATTTCCCACACACCAGAGCATTCGAGCTGAGATAGAGATACTCCAGGGAGCCAGGCAGGGGCTGGTAGACTTCAGGGACCAAGACCCCCCCTTTCCATGCAGCCACACAAACTGCAGTTTGTGCACCCCTCTGCAGGTGCATGATGCAGATGGGACAAGAAGCCAGCGACTGCCTGTCTATCCAGCCAGGTCTGTCAGTCCAGTCAGGTTCAACATGTCGAGGAGGGTCAAAGAGAGATGAAGGTGCGTGTGTGAGGACTGGAGAGCACCAGGCATCCACCCAGAGCCTGACCTCCCTCTCCATCAGAGATCACACCCTGGAAGCCATATTCAGCCGTCATTAGTATGCAAAGACTGTGATCCGAGAGAGGGGGAGAGAGAAAGGGAGAGGGAGGGAGGGGGGAGAGAGGGAAGGGAGAGAGAAAGAAAGAAAAAGCCAGTTGTTTTATTCATGGCTGGTGATATTATAGACTGAGTGAAAATCACATTATCGTAATGGGAAAGTTAGAGTTGCCGTGATGATGCCCTGAAGCTTGTGTGCTGATTGGGGTGTGATTGCTATCTGTATTTATATGTAGAAAGCAAAGTTCACTGCCAGTTCAAGATGGTAGAGCCTGCTTCTTCATGCTACATAATTCTTCAGTAGGGAAAAACTAAGAGCAGCTGGGGCTTCTGAGCAGACGTGGGGGCTCCCGTGTTGCGAGGGCATGGGCAGAGGTGGTTTGTGCTGCCCACCGGAGTCCCGGCACAGCATGGGCTGCTGCTGGTCTGGGAGCGGGGTGGCGACAGCGGATGTGAGTGGGATGGGGGCAGTGAGTGTGAGCTCCTAGGTATGTTTGCATGTGAGTCAGTCTCACAGCCCTGGTTGTTGGTGCTGCCAGGGTGAAACTGAGCCGCGGCTCCAGTTTTGAGGATGCAACATTATGAAGGGTGCAGAGCAGCAAGAGGAGGGGATCAGTGTAAGTGTCGTGGTGATGTTGCAGGCTGCAGTGAGCTGCAAGGGCTTTGGGGAGGTGAGTTATTGATGCCTGCTGGTATTTTCTGTGAGATGGAGAGTCAGAGTGGCAACCTGTGCACTCAGCATTTCCCATTCATTAGCCAACTTTCCCTCTCAGTCCCCAAAGACTTCTTGAGGGAAGGAGCAACCTTGGACCCTCCTGCTCCAAACTCCAGCTTTAGATGCCACAACTGGGATCATGCTGGGTTTCTGTGCAGCAGCAAGTAGTGGGGAACATGAGTGAATCCTTTTAGAATAAATCCACCCACAGAAACGGATAATGCTCAAGGAATTCTTAAACCTCCAACCTCACACCTCTTCTGCCAGCCCTGGTATTCATGTCTGGCTACTGTAGGTCCTCTCCCCCATCTTGCCCCAGGCATCCTGGAGAACCTGTAAGCCCAAGAGTTACAATCCAGAAGCTGCTATGCCTCATACAGCAGCACTTGGGAAACTTCCTGTGGGATGAGGACATGCCATGGGCACTGGCCCCCCCCAGGCAGTTATACGGGGAGATCCAGGGATGAAAAGCTCCTGCTCTGCTTGGGACCCAAGAAAGTGCCCTGATGCTGAAGCATAAGGGAACTTCCACTCCCCAGTTTGAGGTTTTAGATCCCAAAGTGACACACATTAAAAGGACAGACCATGAACTGTGCATCTGTCAGCAGTAATGCTGAGGTTATACTGGCATCCTGGTGTCCCTGCTGTCTCCTCCCAAGGACATACCTTTCAGCAGGCTCCTGTATCTGCAGAGATGTGTTGGCATCTATGGAGTGCATTTACCTTCTGTTTCTGAGTACAGTTAGAGAGAATAACAAAAATCAGAGTTTGAGAGAAACAGAGAGCGACTTATTAAACCACAGAAGAGGGAAATAAAAATAGGCAGTGTTGCAGAGGTGAAGTAAGGCAGATATTGAGGAAGTGGGAAGAGCAGAGAAATAGTCTAAATCCTCTTCTTTCTTTTCTGAGTTTCAGTAGGGTTTATAGCAAGCCACTAAATGTGTTCCACTCCCACTAGAGAGCCTTCTCCTTAGTTAGCTTGGCCATGTGCCTCCCAGCTTGCTGTTACATTTCCCTTTCAACCACCTATGAGTACCTGCAGCACTGCAGTGGGAATTTCTTGTGCCTCTCCAGACTCCTCACCCTTTGGTGTGCTATACAGTCATTTGTAAACATACCTCAGGTGTGTGAAATGCTTTCCCACCCACACTTTGCGCTGATGCAAATGGCAGAAGGTGCAGGGCCCAGACCAGTGTCCCCCACATCTGCTGTCACAGTTGGGTGCAGACACAGCCTGGGAAGAAACAGGCAAAAGATGGACGGTGCCCAGCCTATGTGGAGAGCTGCTGCAGAGCAGAGAGACTGAGGGATGTGGTTGCTCCGCAGGGAGTGCTCAGCCCAAGGTCAGAGGAAAGGACAAGTTTTCCATCCCAGGCAGCACTCAGACCTGGCCCTTCCATGACACATGGTGGCAGAGCCAGCTCCTGGGTGCCAAGCCCCCTGTGCCCTCAGCACACCAGATGGATGCTCATGTTCCCGAAAGAGCTGCCATTACCTTGTTCGCCTCCCTCCCGCTGACGGAGTCAAATGTGGCTCCAAAATGTGCCATGCTGCAGAGCAGAGACTGCCTGTGACCCCACCTGTCCCCTCCATCAGCAGTCACAGTGTGGCTGCCAGCCAGGACGCCCCGTGTATCAGATACAGGGTAGGCTGGGACCAAAGGACAATGAGCTGGGATGGGAAGGAGGCAGCAAGGGGCTGCCTAGATACACTCAGAAATGGAAGAGTGTGAAGGCTACTGGCTGAGTTTGAAGGCAGGAGGAGAGGTGGCTGCAGGGCACTGTGGAACTGGGGACAGAGACAGCAGAGGCAGAGTGAAGGCCATCAGCAGAGGCAGCCACAGAGCATCTCTGGGAGAAAATGTAGTCTGGGATACCTTGTGACTGCCCACAGTGACAGGTAGTGGGAACTTCTTAAATAGCTGGTCATGAGCTGCAGTATTATGTCCCCCTGCCCAGCTCCCCATCCCTGGGCGTGGCAGTGCCAGCCATGCCTGGAGATGGCTCCAAACTGATCTTTCTTTGCCTTCCAAGCTGCAGGAAAGGCTGTGCCAGGGACACAAGAGGAGAGGGGCTGCTTTGAGCCGCCTTTGTGCTATGCAGGCTCTGCCATGGCCGACTGATGGAGACCACAGCCCACCCGTCTCCTTCCTCAGAAGCCTGTGTGCAGGCATTTGGTTGAACGCATGTGGAGCATACACATGGTCCCTGCACACACGCATTTGTCAGCAGGGAGAGCAAGCATGCACACATGCATGCAAGAAGCAGGAGCCCAAGCTCCAGAAACATCATTTCCCAGCACTTAAAATGGGATAGTATTCTTGCTCATCTCTGTTGCTGGTATGTACAAGCAAATAAAGAAAACAACATCTCATAGACACAGGTCTCAGGAAACACCTATGCAACACTCAAGGTCTCCTCCTGCCAAATACACACACAGGGCTCTGTCACACATAGGAATACATTATCATCCCAACACACCCACGCAGGATCACTGCAGGCTGTGCCGACTGCTGCGCAAACATCTCGGCCCAAACCTACGCGGGGTTTGCTCTGTGTACAGAAACACCACCCACATGCTCAGGTACTGCCAACCCATGTGTGAACCAGGTAGTGGGAGCATGGCAGGCTGAGCACCCAACAGTGACCAAGGAGTTATAAACATCTGGGTATTCTCATATGCACGTGGGTGTGCACACACCCACTGACATTTTGTTACCACAGCTGCCTGGTCCAGGATACCCATGGCAGTCTGCTTCCCATGGCACTGCCTCTCTTCCCTCCCTAACTTATCCGTTTTTCACAGTTTAACCAGAATCAGCAACTTCTGTCACCTGCTGCTACCTGGCGCGTCCCTTCCCACACTGGCTAAATCTGTTTGAACCCACAGATGTGTGATTAAACACGGCGAGCGTTAGTGGCAAAGCACCGCTGCGCGCTCCCCGTATGGCTGATGAGCGTGCAGCTGGAGCAGAGCTCCCTGGGGTACCCTGCTGCTCGCTCAACACGCGCCAGGTCGGGGGGAGGAAGGTGTCAACATGGCAGGGAGAGTATTTAAGCATTAAGCCATTTCTTTTCCCTACAAGGATCCTGAAACTGCAGCTTTTCCTGCCTAGGTATGTCTGGCTGAGCCTCTGACAGGGAGACTGGAAAGACTTTCCTTTATGGGAGAATAGGAGAGAGTAGGGAAAGGGTAAATGTGAAAGGAGAGGAGAAAACTGTGTACAAAATAGCAGAGGAAGCTGTTGTGTCTTGTCCCAGCCTTGCCACACAAAATTCAAGGGGCTTCCAGGAGAACTGAACAGCACAGCACATGAGAGTGACACAAGGAGCTTTTTAAAAACTCTGTATCTTACTGCCACATGGTGATGCTGAGATCAGACAAGAACATACCAACTTATATGCTTCTAAAGGGGAAACTGCTTCACAGCCTCCAGCATGTAGACCACCCTCTAGCTTCTCTCAGCTCATGTTTCCTGGATCCTGGGAGATCCAGGAGTCCCCTGGCTTATGTAGCCAGTCAACCAGGAGCAGTCAGGCTGTCTCCAATGTGACCTGTGCTACAAGGGAAAAAGAGAGGTGAAGGGAACAGTGCCTCGAACCAAAGTACTAGAAAAAATCTCTCAGTGATTTGCCCAAACAGACCAAATAATGAGCTCAGAGCAGGGCACCTGGTCCTTTTTCCAAGCTCATAACTGTGAAGCATTTTGGATCAGGTTTAAGATGCATCAAGAGGCATCTGAGGATAGACCCTAGCAAAAAGGGATAGAGACATTTCACATTCATCTCAAATAAATAGCAACTCACATTTCTTGCAAGACTGGTCCAAGGTGCAGAAGCACAGGGTTGCACTTAGGTAATGCAGTAAAGGCCTCTCACAGCTGTGTTCTTGCTGGTCCCTTCCATGGTCTATGCTGTCATACCCTACCCAGCTCCTCCATCACCCTCCCTAACTGAATACAGCACTAGGGCAGCCTCCTAGTAGGATAGAATAGCTGCATGGGTCATGTCTGCCTCATTCCTGATGGGAGTGACATGTGGCTTACCTTCAGCATGCCAGCCACTACTGTCCACAGTAGCTCCAGGGGTGCAAAGGGGGAATTACTGTGGACACCCACCACTTTGAAATGTGCTTTCTTGCTATTTTCCTGCTGAAATCAGGGTTTGCCCTGAAGAGGGGAGACAGCTGGAAAAATGGTGGTGGGGCTGAAGAACAGCATGGTACAGAGCAGCCTGCCAGGCTGAGGAGCTAACAGTGCCCCTCACTTACAAGGGATGTCGATGCCTGGTATTGCTGCCTCTCTTATTACCTCTCCCAGCTCCATCTTTCCCTGGAGGACCTTTTCAAGACACCCGTGCACAGCATGAACCCATCTGCTCCCAGCACTGCAGCTGCTGAGTCTTTGCTCCCCTCCCTTTTGCTTATTTCCCTGCAAACAGCCTTTATTTCTACTGTCCTCACCTCTTCCCACTGGGTTTTTCCTATCAGCCTGCATCCAACTGCACCTCTCTGCTCCCCTCTCTGCTCTGCTTACTCCAGGTCTTGCTGGCCCCACCACCAGTCTCCTTGTGTCCCCACGTCCTTATTTAGTGGGGATCAGATGGGGTGCAATGCTCCCCTCAGAGCAGGCCCAGTGCTATAGAAATGCTGACGTGGCCGTTCTGCTACACACAAACTATTAATGCGTAAAGGGCAACTAGAAAGCCTGTAAGACCATGGAGCACCATTCCTGGGGAATTAGTACCGATACAAATTGACACTGTGCTCTGCAGCTGGTTTCCTCTGTGCAGTGCCTTGTGCCAACGATTACTGCAGGCAGGAAGAAGAAGATAAACAGATGAATGGGTGGTTCATGCAAGATCCATGGATGGGGTGATGGATGAAGGACAGCTCAGATGGGTGGTGGGTCCAGTCAAGGTTCCGCTCTAAATTCCCAAATTCCTTTTATTAATTTACTTTTCCATCTGCTGTAGTGAAACCAAACACCCCAAACTTTCCTTATTCCGTGATTTTCCAACCTTCTGACATCAACGTAATTCCATTCTATTGTTGCTTTGCTTGCCAATACCTTTTATGTATGATATGGGGTGCTGCAGCGAAGTAGCCAGGATTAGCATCTTTCCTGCAAGTGCATTGTCTCCTCACAGCCAAATTATAGGATACTCCTGAGCCTGTATGACATTGTGTATTCCAGTCATCCATCAAGACCTCTACACTGATTTTCTGCACCCTAAAATTGTTCAAGAACAGATCAGATGAGGCCCTGAGAAGCCTGGTCTGGTGGGGGGCATGACCTTAAGGTCCCTTCCAACGCAAGTCATTCTATGGTTCCATGAAACAGGTATGTACATGTAAGGACTTGGGAAAACAGAGGAAGTTGCTAGTCCCTGTCTCCCCCAAACACTGTATGATCTGCACACCATCAGAAAAGTCTGTAGACCTCTGTGGTGTGAAGCTAATTTTCCTTTAATGGTCAGCAGCACAGCTGTGTCCCAGAGACACAGATCATGGGCACAAGACAACAGCAGTCTCCCTGTTTACTAGATTTCAACCCCTTCGCTCTCCATATTTTGCACCTTCTACCCACCATGGGACCCAAGCTCGTTAGAGGGTAAGCAGAGATCCTGGAAGGGTAGTGCTTTGCATTCTATGAGAGGTTTTGAGGCAAGCAACAAGGTGTTATTTGAGCAATCAGTGAAGTCATGGCCTTATTTTCCTTGTGAGATGAGAGACAACGTAGCTGATGACACTGATGACTTAGAAGGGAAGGTCAAAGAATAACTCTGACTATGAGCTTTGCATATCTGCAGCAAATAATGGTGAAGCTGGTGACATTTTGGATGAAACATTTCTTAAAGCAGACCAAGCACCTTGCAGAAACTTTTCCCTTCAGTAGAAGTCCCCTTTTTATTTATTTGTTCATAATTCTTCAAAGCCCTAATGACCAATTTAGGTCTCGGCAAGGCAAAGTAAGCAAACAAAAAAAAATAGACAACCAGGGGTTTGTTCTGATTTTTGGAAAGTCCAGCACATTTTACAAAATCTGGCTTTGAAAGCTGATTTTGGAAGAGAGTGAGGACAGGTTGCTTCCAACCACTCATCTGTAGGGAAGAAAAAAAAAAGGGGAAAAAATCAAGCCATTGGTGGTTCCACACACATTCAGAGAGACAGAAGGAAAATGTCAATGCTATGTCACAACTCTAGCTGATAAAAGACAGCTCTTAAACAGAGATGTGAAAGGGCTGTTTGGGATCATGTACCTCCCATTCCATAAATTACAGCTGAGTAAAGGTGGGATAGAGCAATGCTGAGCTCATCCATAGGTTTGGGAAGAGGTCCCAGGCAGTTCTTATTTCATCCAAAGTGGGTCACCTGCTCCAGCTCCTGTTCTCTCAAAACCAGTTTTGATCTCTTCCCATTGCATTCCTGAGCCCTTTCTTCTCAGGAGCTATTTGTGGGGAGGGTAGAGCCAGGGGAATGGAGATGGCTGTCCCCCTTTACCCCACATCTCTCATGATCCCATGGCATTGACTCTTCACAAGCCAAACAAGCACTGGCATGGTGTACCAGGGCAGGCTGTACTGAGGGCTGTAAATCATGCCTACATATTCCTCCAGCAGCATCTCACTCAGGACACATTTCCCCTTCAAAAAGTATAGCAAGCCTGTACCCCTTCACCACTTCCCTACTCCTGCCCAGCGAAGCTCCAGCAGTCCCCCCTCTAGGGAACAACACTCAGCCCCTTCTTGTAATTTTTGAGCATGAAGAAGCATTAAATTGTAATCCACCTCCTTGGCACTCTTTCTCCTTCCCTCCTTGTTCTCCTCCATCCCCAGTCTCCTCATTCTTCTGAGTCCATAAATCTTAATTCTGTCTGTGACTTGGGTTTTCATTTCCCCTCTCTCTTGTTCTTTGTTTTTTGGTTTTTTTTTACAATGTTAATTAATCATGTTTAGGCCTGGTCCCAGCTGTTACCATAAGGAGAGTCCCTTGCCAGCCCCTCTCCCCACCCCCAGCCCAGATGCATGTCACTTTTGAATAAATCAAACCAGTTGGAGGAATTCTTTGATTGTCCAGCAGCAGAGACACTGAGTGATTCATCACACTCCCCCGTGCCACATCTGGGACATGCCATTTACAGCTCTTCTCCCCTGGGCATGGCACACCCCAAGGGGTTCCCATTCCTACAGGGCTGTAAGGGTCTCTCTTTTCAGAGAGATGCTGAGGGGCTTTTGCAAGAAGCAGGACCTGTCAGCCCAGTCATACATAGACGGGAACAAGATGCGATTGAGATGCTTCTGTCTCCAGAGCCTCATCCCTGCCTGAGAGGAATGCAGAGGGGAAAGCTGGATTCCTTCCTTGGGAAATCGTATGGGGGGACAGCCTTGGCAGAGCTTCTGGGAGGCCCAAATGTAAGGTCAGGCTCTGCAATCAGTTTTTCCTTGTTCTCCCATCCTGTCCCTTCCTGGCACTGCTCCCTCAGAGCAAGAGCAGTATTTGCATCAGCTGACAGGGCTGGCATACCTCTGTGCCACATGGCACCCCATCTCCAGAGGCGACCTTGTGTCTGACACTGCTAGGATGCGTGGGGACATGCGGGGAGGTGGCTGAGTGTGCTCATGCCAATGAATATTCAGTATCACAAAAAATGGAAAGATCTCTCAGTGTGCTACTTAGGATGATTTGGAATCCTCATCTTGGAAAGACAGAGGGCAGAAATAACGGAGGTGGAAAAGGTCAGGCCTGCCATGGCACAGAGGATGTGCAGAGGTCCCTGAGCAGGGGCAGGGAGGAAAGGTGGAATGCAAGGAGAGACACAGGTGCAGGGAGAACCTGAGGATACAGAGAGAGCAAAGGGTTCCCAAGCCTGAGCAGTAATGGCAGATCTGACAGTGGAGAGCTCTGGGAGAGATGCAGAAGGCATGGAGGGCACCAGCAAAGCAGGCAGAGTTGGACACTACAGGCCTGGACTGTGTACCCCAGCTGATGTGCAAGTGTGGCTAAGGTACAGATTCAACTGGCTGCCAGCAATGGCCAGCTGGCATTGGCTCCCAGAACTTCCATAAATGCTTGTGTCTTATGCCTGGTGTTTTATTGCTCCCTAGCAGTGTGCCAGCCTGTCGCACTAGGGATTGCATGGGCCAGCAATGTGAAAAGCCCATGAGCTCGCCCCTCTCTTGCCCCTGATGCCAGGTGTGCTTCACAGCACACATTCCAGCGGCTTGTTCAGGTTGTTCGTGGGTCCCAGGATCCTTCCGACTACAGCCTAGAAGGACACATGGCATTTCTTAATGCTGTTGGTTCTCTGGAAGCAGTCTCAAAACTCCTTCTTTGCCTCCCTTCCTTGCTGCCTGTCCCTCTAAATGATACCCTTTCATCCCCCCAGGACTGGCTCCTAGTGCTAATACCCCTCAGATATTTGCAAGCTATCATCGTGTCCTCAGTGAGTCATCATTAGGCTAAGCTCTTGCAGTTAGATCCTTTAATCATTCCTTGTAAATCTTTCCCTTTACACTTCTGCTTGTTTTCATAGCTTTTCCTGAATGTCTTCCAATCATGCCAGTGGCCTTTGGGTCATAGGACTGGAAATGACCCTTGTAACTCTACTTGGGCCAAAGGCAAAGTTGCTTAGGGATTTTTCAGGCTGATCCTTCCCTCTGTGTGTCTGTGCTCAGTCCCAAACCGTATCAGCATCTTTCCCATGGCAGTCTCCTCTTTACTGGCTGCCTAAGTGTTCCAACACCAGCTGAACCAATGCAGACTGGGGATGAAAAAAAGAAATTTCATTATGCTTATTTCATTTGAGGAAAAGCCAGACTGTTTTTCTTTAAGCCTAGGTGGCAACTTGCATGAAAAGAGGAGCAGATGAAAATGGATCAGACTTCTTTCCCCCAATGAGAAGCCAAGCCACCAATGGGTATTTTGGGTTTGGAGCTGGAATGAAGATGATAGGGCCCATCTGTTACTTTTCCCTTTGCAGATCAGCTGTGTTTTCCCAGATTGACCTTCATCTGCTATTTCAAACCCCAGGTCAGCATTCCCATGGGCTCTGTCCAGCTCCCACTGGGAATGAAGCGGGGTGCTAAATATTTTGGTGTCATTTCACTATCTGTTCCTGTCTTTACTACCACCTACAGGCTTCAGGAATGAGGCAGTCTCTTCCCAGATCATTAACAGGGAGCTTAATTAAAAGCTGTCATAACAGCAGGCATCATTGCTGGAAAATGGTAGTCCACTTTGCAGCTGGGTGACAGGGTCACGCTGTTCTCATTTCCCTGTCAAGAACATGTTTTCTTTATCACTGATTCCAGGACTCCCGGTGGTTCCAACTCATTTTAACAACATGCCCCTCCTTCAACCTTTTCTGCCCTTCTTGAAGTTCTGAGTAATTTCTTAAATGGAAAATGCCCCTTTTGAATGAAGAATACAGGACCGGCAAAACAAAATGTTTCAGGTTGTTTCTGTCCCATCCTTATCTCCTCTGGACAAGTTACCATGGTGAGATATTTTGGAGTTCTAAAGCAATATTGCTATTACAGGGTTTGGGGAAGGGATGAAGTGTTTTACCAAATAAACTTCCTTAGACTTGGCAGTCAGCCAGCAATGCCAGGCACAGCCAGGCCAGAAAGCTCCAGATGTTTTGTAAAAAAGGGTTCAAAGCATGCTTTGTTCTTGCCCAAGACTATTTGGATACCAAAAGCCTCATCTCATGCTAAACCTACATCCAGAAAACTCCCCATCCAGAGGGGAGGTAAGAATAATTAATGGGTGCTCTTGGTTTCATTTCATTTTCGTCCATTAGGAACGAAAATTGCTGATGGGAGCCTGTGCAAGATATTTTGGGTTTTACTTGGTTACTGTGCCTTCTCTGTTCTGTGTTAGCTCCTATTCGTGGATTTTCATACCCCATTTTTCTATGATTTTGCAGTCTGTGAGAGCAGCCGTGTCCCTGTCCTCACTGACACGAAAAGATGAGCCTCTGTCCATATGTACCCTAATCCCACCCAACTCTGCACCCTCTAAGTGCATAAAAGTCTTCACAGATTGTTTTATATCCTGCCCCTTGCTGTTTTCAAAGCTAAGCCCCACTGGGACCCCACTCATGCAGATATTGAAGCACACACTCAAACCATGAGCACATGAGCTCTGCCACTGCTCCCAGAGGACTTCAAAGGCTTGGGCCCACGTGCTTGGAACTGAACAGGTGTTAAATAAGCTGCTGGATCAGGACATCCGTCATCGACAAGGCAGGGGGCACTGGATATATCTTGCGATAATAGACCACTTTGCTACATTTGCACAGGCCTTTGCAACAGCCAATAAATCAGGCAAAACAGCTGCTGCTAAACTATGCGGGGACTTTGCCCTTCGACGCAAATTTTCTGAAAGGATCTGGGCTGGGGGAATTTGAAGCTGTGCTCCTGCACACCCTAATACCAGACTAGGGATGGTCATGGCAGCCCACCCTAAACCCCACAGACAAAAGAGCAGCTGGAGAAAAGGACTTATGGCTGATCGAGTCTGAGCACTGTGCCACTCTCAGCATGGGAATCCCACTCCTCTAAGAGCACTAGGCCATCCAACAAAAGCACTCATGTAGCTGGAGAGCTCCAAGCCCTGATATTGAGTCTCCTCTGATCTGTCTGGATCTATTAAAACTGCCAGCATCATCGGAATTGGCTCTAAAACATTTTGGGATCTGCTGAGGATGGGGACAGCAGGAACTTGGGGCATGGGTCCTGAGTCTGACTCTATTGACTGCTCCTCAAATCCTGTGATTTTGGCCATTCACTCACTTCACTGCTTTGTTAAATGATCCTCTCCAATTCAACCTACAATTTACTGGGCACAGTTCCCCAGGGGGTGTTCTCTTCAGGCTTTATCACCTGCTGCTGTGAAACAAAAGCTAAAGAAACACCCAGCAGTCAGTGAGATGCCAGGGACTCACTGTTGTAGAGAGAGCAAGAAACAGCTTCTGGTGCAGGTAGCAATGGATGGAAAAGGCAGAGTGAGAAAAGCCTGAAAAAGAGGAAAAGAGGAGAAAGATATGATTTGAGAGGAAGCCCCAAATGAGGCAAGTCTAAACTCCTAGGAGCCCATAATGGGCAGAAGGGCTGCTGTTGCTTTCCATCAGGAGCATTTTGCTCCTGATCCCAGAAGCTTATTTCTACTAATGGAGAGCAATTTGGGTTGGACAGGATTCCCAAGGGGATGCCAGCTTCCGTCTTGCTCCTACATGCACCAGACATTTCAAGGCATTGCAAGCCTGGAATCCATACATTGTGTCTCGACTGTGACCAAGGCACTGGGGACATCTGACACAGCACAGCTGCCGGACCAAGCACATCCCAAAGTGGTTGGTGAAAATCTTTGCTAGGTTTTCCAGAGCAGGGCAACACTTCAGAACTGACAAATTACTTGTTTGCAACAAAATGAGGAAAGGGATTTTCTCTGCAGAACAGGAAGTATCACTTCCCTCTGTTGTTCTTTGGAGGGAGTCAACCCAGGGCCCTCAGATTTGAAGGACAGACTTTGCTTCGTAAAAGACCCAACAGCTGACGTGTGAGGTAAAGCCACCAGCAGTGAGAGAACACACTACATTATATCAATCTGTCAGGCAACAAGTTTACGCTGTACTGGATTCACTGGTTTCAACCTGGGCAAATATGTGCAAGCAAGAGAAGGCAGCTGTGGGAAGCTCATTTGTGCCTCTAGCAATCTCAAGCCAGGGATGCAGAATGTCTCCTGGAAAGCTCCTTTTGACCTTTGTCTTTTTCCCTGCTGCTTTTCTGCCTCTGCCTTCCCCCCAAAAAATGAAAAAACACAACAACCTCTGAATAACTCCTGCTCCTCCTGCAAAATAACAAGTGTAGAGCAGGGGAATTTTTCTCCACTATTCACCCATTTTTTCACAACCGTGGGTTAGAGGAAAGTTTTGCTCATGGAGATGAGAATCCTGTTGTTATGGCAGGGTCATTTGGTGATAGAGTGCTGTAGGTTTAGTGATGTTTGTTAAAAGGCATGGCTGGGCAAGCTACAAATTATTGTCATCTCACTGTGCATGGCTCTACAGGACATGCAATGGACAAGCATTGTTTATAATCCAGCTAAAGTAGCAGGAGTACCACTACACCTGAGGCCACTGTTATGCTTTTGTCTGCACTGAGCTCAAAGTTTATGTAGCACAATGCCAAATCTGGAGTTACAAGTAGCCAACAAGACCAGGTGATGGGCTGCCAAGAGCAAGAAATGTGGCTGACTGGCCTTTGTGTATTAAAGGGCTTGTTTGTCTCACATTTACAGCTAATCATGTCCAACATATTCTGTTTAGTGTGAGCTCCTAGAAAACTATTCAGGAACTCACATCCACCCGTATTTTTGGTAGATTCTTTCCCTCATATTTTTGTGTCTCAGGGAACCTGCAACATCCGTCCTCCACTTTTAAATATGTTCCTGCCAAAACACCTAGTCCCATTTCTCTCTCTTTCCAGTGTTCCATCCATGAGCAGCTAAGTGTCATCCCTTTACCTGTCCATCCCCACACAGTATCTCATCCTCCAAAGCCACAAGTCCATCCTTATCTACCTGTCTGTCAGACAAGGGAACAAAGGATAGTGTGTTTTGTTAGGATGGCATCAGATGGCAAAGCCTATTGGTATCCTGTCCATCTGCCTATTCTTACAGAAGGAAAAGAAGTGACATGGTGCTGGAAGCCCCATGAGACAGTTTGGAAAGAAAATCAAGCAGGACCAAAATTTGGGGAAGATAAAAGGTGATAAATGTCTGTCTCTCTCTACCAAACTTTTCTTCTTAGCCTCTTGCTGAACCCAATTACCCTAACTAAAATGAATGTGCTGTAATATGACAGACTTTTGTCTTTGATTAAGGACTTCCAGGCCTCTTGCAGGTGATGCACTCTATAACTCATTGTAAAGATGGCTGCATTTTATAACCAGTGAGTTGTGTGGAGTTTAGGGCTTTTTTTCCCTTTCTCCCCCCTCTTCCCTGTTTCCTTGCTCTCCAGTTCAGACTGAACTGGGTTTAACTAGGCCTGAATAATTTAATAGAGTCATTATGCTCCTGTGTTTTTCCCTTACTGTCAACTGTAAAATCCATACAGTAGCTTCGGGAAATGGGGCTAATTTGAATTGATAATAGGAGACTCTGGAAAAAGTCATCTATTGCCGTGCAATGGTGGAGCAGATGCATGCTAAATCTTGTATAATGAAAGAATATGCTGGTGTCAATTATGTAAGAAAACGACTTTACAGTGGTTTGAGGCAATGGGTTAGCATTCTGCTTGATATTATCACATAAAGAAACACCCATCAAAACTTCTCATAAATATGGAACGGCAAGTAAGATTACATTATAAATTTGAATGTTATGAATGTGTATAAGAGAGACAGATCGAAGCAGGATACCCACCTCTCATAAGTGGAAGTACAAAAGAGCAATATTTCAACATTTACACAACACCACCATCAGGAGAGCGGGCCAGGAGAGGGGCTGGGGCTGTGTCCCTCCTCTGCCTGCCCCAGAGCCACTGTCACAGCATTTGCTGGGGAAAAGACCACTGGGGAAAAGACCACTACCGGGCCTCTTAGTTATGTGCCTGCATGAAACAGTGATTTGTAATCGGGCAAGGTGGCTGGGAAGGTGATGCTGCTGCTGCTGCAGGTGTGGCTTTCACTTCAAGAGATGTTTGTACAAGAATCTAAACTTTCGAGGTTTGCTGTTGCCTGGGAACTTCTTTTGGAGAGGAGCGTTGTGATGCCAATTACAGTTCCAGTTGCTATCAGCCAAAACCAGTACCAGTGTCTGGTTGAGAGAGGACAGCACACTGCTGAGTGTGTGTTTGACTGCAGAAGACTACAGCAGCTTCTGTTAAGCAGGTTGCAGGAAAGAGGCTGCTCCCCCGAGGGGATAGTGATCTCAGCTCAGGGTATGGTGGGGTGGAGTGAGACGAGCAAGGATTAGCGGATATCAGAGGGGATTTGCTTCAGAGCAGATTCCCAGCACATGGTGAAGTGAGGAGGCACTTGGGGTGAGGGAATTCCAGGGCACAGAGTCAATGAACCACGTAACTAAATTCAATTCCTCATAAAACATGAGCTGCGCTGGGCGTAGAGGAGAAAAGGGACATCTGGCCCAAGTAGATAGCAGGGGCTGGGGGAGCTCCATGGCCAGTCACATCTAACCTGAGGCAAAGTAGGTCACCCAGTGCAAACATGCTGAGCTTGCACTGCCCACTTCAAATCCCCATGAGACCCAAACACTGCCTGAGTCTCTCACGTCAGAAGGCCTCCAGCAGAGCTGTGGGTTATCCCATCTCTGGGACTAAAGAGAAACTGGATGAGATCCAGGTTCCTTGTGCCCAGCTGATGTCTGAAACCTGTCAGTTTGCTCTCCCTGGGCTCCAGCTGGCTGGCTGCAGCCCGAACCCATCAGGCTCTGTCAGCATGGTGCATTCGAGCTCCCTACACGAATGGGAGGCATGTATGGTACATCAATTCGCATCAATACCCTCCTGCCCTCCCAGATATTGCTGCCCTCCACAGCCAGGACATCTGAACACATCATGCATCCAGCCCAGAGCCATCCCGATCCACCAGAGGCTTTCAGACACCGCTGCATCAGCGCAGAGGGAAATCAGCAGACAGTGTTGATTCTGGAGTTCATGCTGTGGCACTTCCGGAGCAAATATACAGCCCCTCAGCTGCTGTGGTGCAAAGGTGTAGCTTTGAGGCTGGGGCCAGTCAGAAGGCAAGGGGTACAGCCTGTTTGACCTTGGCCTAAAGACCTTGAGTTGTCCCTTGCTCTCCCTTGTTTGCTGCCCTGCCTTTCTGATGGACTTTATACTCTTGGAGCAGAAAGGGCAGAGGAGAACATGACCTTCACTGCTACCACCCCAATCAATAGTCTGCAAATTCATCTTCAGCAGCAGGCTATGCTGTTAGTGCCTTCTGCTGACCAGTCCAGGGATGGTGTCTCCAGCAGAGGCAAGGAGGGCAGCAGGGATAATGTTGCTGTGGCTCAACTCATCCAAGTTTAACTGTACTAAATGATACTTCAATGTGTTCCTACTAGCACAGAGAACGGGCACAGTTGGATGGGTTGGACCTGTTGTGGAAAGCTAAACATTCATCTGCCCTTTGGGGCCTGGAAGATGGAGTACATCCCAATAGAGAGCTGGTCCCTCTGGTTGAGAAAGGGGAACTCCCAGTGCCAGGACTTCCATTGAAAGAGACACAAGCCAATGAAAGGTGCCTCACACCAGCCATACCTGACTTGCATAAAAAACATTGCTGCAGCTGGAGAGTATTGCTTTGAGTGCATCCAACACAGCAACCTCTTCATGGACTGAGCAAGCTCTCTTACACAGGCATTGACTTTGGCCCACTCTGTCCCTGTGGGATGCCTATTCCAGCCTCTCTTTGCTCTGATGGTTACAAATCTGTTGCTAATTTTCAGCCCACATTTCTTTCCTTCTGCTTTAGCCCTGTTTGCTTTAGTGCCAGTGTCCTCTTTTAGCTTCAGTGGCTCTTTCCTGCTGTTAGCCCTGTTGACGTATTTATGGACAGCAATCAGATCCCCTCTCAGCGGGTGTCGTGCTGGGCTAAACAAGCCGAGGTCTTTCAGCCTCCCCTTTCCAGAAACGATAAGGACATCCTGCACTAAGGTAATGCAGCTGCTTTTCTTCTACAGCCAGATGGGAGCACATCTGGGCCAGAATCATGCCACCCCAGCCCCTGTGCCTCTCTTGCCGCCGTAGTCTTGCTGGGAGTGGGGATAAATGCTGTGTCTCACCTGTTCCCTCCAGAACAGAGATGTACGTTCGGGAGTCATTCTAAGCAAGACAGGCACTTCAGGGTCTTCTTTAGGGACAGTCTAAAGCCTTGCTTACTCTTGGAGAAGTTTCGTAGGGAAATAGGGAGCAACTGAACAAGCTAGTGTCTATCCACCTAACAGATGTGAGGAGGCTGTCTTCTCTAGCTTTGTGAAGGGGCTTCTGATGGTGTTTCCCTTTCATACCTTCCCTGCTCCTCACCTTAGCTTTTTGAAGAGAGTCAGGAAACACACTGATTGAGGTCAAATGAGTCAGTCAATACGTTTCATCACAAATGTTAAGTTTTCGGATGTTTTTCACTACTGAAAGACTTCTTGGTTAATTATTTGGGACAATTATCTGGCTCTTACAGTTTATTTCTCCTTAGAAATAATATTGTTTTCCACCTACATAGGATTATTTTTTATACTTGCTAAAATAAAACTTTACGGCAGTAATAAAATAATGCTTTAAAAAGGTGTGATTTCTCTGCCTATTGAAAGAAGGCTTCTTCCTCTTACTCTGGCACCTTGGTCCCCTGAACTTCAAGGAGAAGGGCAGAGCGGTGCCTGATTTTACAAGAAACTTGTTTGAAACAAAATACAAAGGAAATATTTTGTCAGTGTTTAAAGACTTCACTTCTGTATTTTCAAAAATTACTATGCTTGGTGTTTAGACTTTTTGTTTTAACATTTTAATGGTATGATGCATTTAAACTTTGATATTAAAATGAAATTAATTAATCTGATCTCAAAAGGGTGTTCCTTGAGGACTTTCCTTTGCAGATAATTTTGAGATCAGTGAAAGCAGAGAGGGAATGAGATGGACATTTCTAATTAAACATTGAACATCTGGAACTCTCAGCATTCCTTCTTCCCTCTGGATTTTGCAAACTTTGGCACTTTGCAGAGCTCTGGCCAGATCTTTATTGTGCTCAATGCTATATAAGCATTTAAAAATGGCAGTTCTAGTGTCAATCCAAATTCCAGAGCTTCAGTTTTTATCTAGCCAAATGTTTTTTCATTTATAAGCATAGATTTTCTCGTAGAAAACTATTTCTTGCTACACCTTTGTGTGTCACCCACTGCACTTTAGTCCCCACCCCAGACTTCTTGCATAATCCACCGGTTCCTTGACTGTAAAATAGAGAACTTTGCCTAATCAGAATAGTGGTTTATTAATTTTTATCTCTTGATTTGCTGAAATGAAGCTATTCAATGAGTGGGCTTAGTCCCATTTCCTAATTTATTAAAAAATAAAATTATAAACATTATAAAAGCTTACAGACTGTACCATGAAAAGGTAGCTGTTTTCTGCTTATAAGGAGCTTTTACATTTAAATTGTGAAGTAGTTTGATGAAATGTTGGAAACTGAAACACAATGATTCAAAGTGGCACATAAAAATATTCATCCAGATTTCTCATCACACAGTTCTGGGCATAAGAAGAGATCTCCCATGACTGTTAATGGGTTTTATCCAGATTTACAGATGGGACACTTCTGCAATTCTCAGGGAAAAAAAACAAGACTTAATTCCAACTGTGTTTCAAGGCCTCAGACTGTAAAACTCATAAAGATATAGATCTTTATCTTGACTTTGCCCCTGCCCCAGCTGGACAGGCCTAAAACCTTGGAGTGAGAACACCCAGCCATCTGTTTTCCTTGCAGTCTTTTGCCTCTTTTGCCTTGGTTTCTAAGCTAAGAGTGGGAAAGGACCTCCCCAGCCGGCTGCAAAGCTCTCCCAGGGGTTTGATGGCAGGGTCCTGTGTGCGTGTAGGATGGATCCTGTGCTGCCTGTGGTCCCTGGGAGCCTTGCCCACATGCTGTTCTCATCTACAGGGGGTTATTTATAGCCGCTGATGCCAGGAATTCGGCAGGGACGCTGCCCGGGAGGATAACAAGTTTCTCTTTAGGAGGAATGTTCCACCCCGACTGGAGGAGCAGAGAACAATAAAAGATGATTGATTTCCTTGCGGCCGCCTTGGAGCTCAGCACTGTACCCACGCCAAGCATCCCATTGGGCAGGGCTCCCTTTCCTTAGCCGATGTGCGTCGTGTCCAGCCACAGGATAACACCAATGGGCAGTCAGGGATCCCAGCCTGATATCCACTTCACTCACTGAACTGGACATCTCCCACCAGCTTCGCCTGAGATGAGTGGGAAGAGGAGAAAGGGGAGGGAGGACTTATAAGACAGCCTCTCTGGGCCCTCAGGCACTTTCTATTTGCATACTTTGGAGTAATTTACCAAGCCTTAGATATTTACAGGGAAATCGCTTTGATTCTTAAACTATATGAATGAAGCTGCAGATGGAGAGAGTAATGGCTTAAATTTATTAGTGTGCATAAAATTGTTGATGCTAATTTTCAGCTGTACACTAAGCAAACAGTCAATGGGATTAAACCGGATCCCTTGTTTAAACAAACCCACAAAATGTAATTTACATCTAGTTATTGTTTCCGACTCTTCCCAGACCCCTTCCCAAAGCTCCCTCTAATGTTGTCAGGTTTGTATTGCACCCTCTCCCTTTCTGCTCTTCCATCACCTCAGGACAGCGTTGCGACTGCTGTGGGACCTTTACAGCGAGAGATATATATTTAGACAGAGCAGTACTCTCTGAGCTTTCTTCTCCAGAGGAACTGGCCTGGATTTTTTGCACTCTAGAGATGCCAGATTTTCCACTAGAGATGCCACTCAAGGCTGGCTTTTTTTCCACTACTGATGCCAGAAACGAGCTTTTTCACCTCTTTTGGTTTAAGCCTTCACCAGTGGGCTCTCACAATGAAGTGAAATCTTTATTACAGGACAGTGCCAAGCTCTCATGCCTCAAGGATTAAGTGTACAGCCTTGTCTCCTACCCTCCAGCCAATCTGGATATCACTTGTCCACAGCACTGAGCGTTTCTCCTGCTTTTTGACCCCTACTACTGATGCAGCCATGCCTGATATACAGCATCCTGGATCAGGAGGAAGACTAGGGCAAAACAGCCAGAAAACAAAGCTTATGGGGACCGTGGGAGAAGATCTCCATACCAGCAGCATCCTTGCGCCTTGCTCTGTGATCCACTATCTGATGTGACATCACCTGCATCTTGGTATGGGCTGTATTCTCCCCCTGGGAAGGGAAAGTTCAGCCGCTTCCTTCCCCTGAGCCAGCAGAGAAGACTGGACAGTCAAATGTGTTTTCTCCTGCCTGTAAAAGCTCTGCAGTCCTAGTGAAGATTCGCTGATTAGGTGCAGAGTGCCTGACCTCAGTGGGGTGCATAGGTGTTGTAGGGATGTGAACTAATTAGATGGAAATATCTGTCCAGCTCCAGCCTTGACTAGTCACATGAAATAATCTAATAAATTTATTCCCTGCTCTCTGGTGCCTCCCTATGAAAGGAATCTGTGTTACACAAAGTCTGGGTGTTGCTGGAGGGTGGGAAGGCTGCAGAGATAACAGGGCTGACAGAACATGTGATAACACAGGAATACCACAGAAGCTGCTGATCCTGCTCCCTATGGCTGTTAGGACCCTGCTAGCAAGATCCGTGTGCTGGCATCCTATGTCTGGCAGCAGCAGTGGGCATTACAAGTGTTGGTCATTGTGAGGGGGCTGGCTGGGAGCAGGAAAAGGCAGGGTGAAGGGATTGCAGGGAGATGCTGGAGGCACCTGTGCGTGGAGAAAAAGCTCTCCATGTGTCGCAGCTATTTTTTTGGTGTCCCTACATGGTGGTAGGGTCCAACCATGCTTCTGTGTGCCCTGCAAGGGAAAAATTACCATTGTAGAACACACCCTCAGTGAAGAAAAGATGATCAAAATCAGTGATGCTCATACCTTCAGCATAGGGCTGCATTCAGAGTTTTCCCTCTCTAACTGCCAGGCAACAGCTATCCTCAAGCCTGGGAAGCTCTGTCCCCTGTGCTGGTGTGTGCAATAGTTAATTTGCTCATGGGAGCTGACCTGTTTGGGATAAGAGTGGCTCCTGTGTCCCTGAATTGGACTAGACATGGGGATGAAACAGAATCAGTTTTGTGCTACACATCATTTCTCCTCTCAAGAGCAATGCTGAAGCCTCGCCACAAGGCTGTAAGGAGAGAAAGGAAACAGGGATCTGCAGAGTCCGCTCCCATCAAATTGTCACATCTGTACTTGAACAACATCTACTTTCCTCCATACATCCCCTGCACCTCCAGCTCCTGGAGACACCTCACTGGGAGTGTCAGTGCTTAGGACACAGAAAGGAAATTGGAGGGACAAATCCTGACCTCTTAGAGAGAAAAGGACCTGAAAGGTGGGTGGCAGTTATAGGAGCTGCTCCAGTTCCTCCAGCAGGAGGACAGGCTTTTGGGCTTTGCTAGTGACTGGACAGGAGACCAAGGGCAAAGATGGAAAGCCATTTCAACATCTCCCCTCCCACCACGCCTCTGAGAGCTGATCAACCCCGTGTCACCTTACAAGCCACTTAATCCCTTCCGTCATGCTTCTCAAGGAAGGGGGTGTGTGGGCCAAGGTTTAGCTGCCACCAGCTGCCCCAAAGTCATATGCTGAGTGTCTGCAGGAGCATGTGCAGGGGGACATGACTGACACCTTGCCAGTGCCCCACACCTGGGAATTGCCCAGCCCTGCAACCCCAGTCCCAGCTGGGCCTTTGATCTCCGTGGGGGCTGAAACCAGTTCCCCTCTGCTCCAGCTTTGGAGAGGATCATTCTGATTTTTTCTGGACATCTCATATCCTGGCAGGTGTCAGTCTTGACTTCCAAGACACATTGGAGGGGGAGGTGGGAAATGGAAGGATTGTAAAAATAAATAAAGTGTTGGAAACCCACGTCTACGCCCACCCTTCCTCTCAGTCCATGTGTTAATCTAAGGAATGGCCTGCTATTCTCTACTAGTGCCATCAGCCTCCATAAGAGCAGCTACACATTTTCTCCCACAGGAAACATCACTCTTAATATTTTTGAGCACCCTGAAAGTAGAGATGTGTATAGATGGAGGACCTGGAGACAGCCTGTGGCCTGTCTCAGCACTGAACAGTCGTTCTTGATCTCTAGTAAGGAAGAAACCAGAGAGAGCACCCGGAACATGCAGGGCTGGAGGGCAGAGCAAAAAATCATGCTCTCCTCATCTGCCCTGCCCTGAATCCTACCAGCTGCTGCTCACACTATCTGAGCTGTATGATGAATTTGTCTGCACTGTTCCACGGAAGCAGCTGCTGTAGAATTAAACCATTTACAAACCAGAGCCCTCTAAATCCTGGAGTGTCCCCTGTAGCGGGCATCTTCCAGCCCATGTCAGAGCAACGTTAATATTAAGAGGAGTCTCCTGCTCTTGAGTACTCCAACCCCAACTTGTTTGCAGTGAGAAACGATGAGAGTTCCCCCACAATGTTAGGTCTTTCTGTCTATTCAGGCTCCAATTACAGACACAAAAGCTATGGTTGCAAACAGCTTCAGCCCAATGCAGAAGAGCCAAGATACTGCTTTGCTTTGGACCTTCCAGGATGTTTGACCTTTGCTTCAGACAGTAAATTGATCTCACACCTGGATGAGATGGGATATGTGAAATCTTACTGTAAAGTGCCTTGAGTCCTGGGGCAGAAACATAAAGGAAGCTAGGGCCACATGAGGCTGTGAGGGAGGTCACCATCCCCCTACCACAGTGTCCCATAGGAGCCCAGCATGCACTTTTAACTGAAAAATGTTTTTAAATTCACAATTTATTATGCTAGAGAACAAACCCCTAAATAGGACCAAGTTTGGCCTGTTCTCATGTGAGCTCCTGCAAGACTCACTGTCTTCTTTTTCTCTCTTTCTTCATGTTTTTCAGGTCTTAAGAGACTCTAAATGGCTGAGTCAGCCAAGATACCTTTGTGACATCTGATGTTGAACTCATTTTTTAGCAAGGCCTGTCTTTCACTAAAGTGAACAGTGTTCTGGGATGCCCATCAGAGGCATGGCAAGAGTCAGAACAGGAGGAGGCCTGATCAGGTCATATCCAAGGTCCATGCAACCCAGCACCATGTCCTAGAAGATATCTAATGTGTAAGAAGGAGTCAATGTGCTATGATGTTTCTACAGAATAAATTCCCAGTCTTCAATGACCTGTGATGGGGAACTTCCTCAGTAAAACATTATGGCTTTGTATTTAACAGCAGCTGTTGTGGATTTGTTCCCATTAATTTTTTTTTAGTTTCTTTTTGAATTCCTTTAAACAGGTAGCATCCATGTATCCCAAGGCAAGGAGCCTCTCAGGCTAGTTGTACACAGCACAAAGAATTTTTCTTTCTGCTTGTTCTCCTATTACTTTCTCTTGGCAGCCCTGGTTCTTGTATTGAAAGAAACAGTGAGCATTCATTCCTTATTTACCTGTTCAATAATATTCACCTCCGTCACTTAGCCTGCCTCTAGTCTTTCGACAGCTGGAGAGTCTCCGCTCATGCTTGGTAGTGACAATCCTCTGATCATCCTTGTAGCCCTCCTCTGTTTTCCATGAAGTCCTGCTGATGCCCTGTGAGGGGGAAGACCAGAAGTGCACCCTGGAGCTGACTATTCCTCCTTGCTCACAGCAGGTGGGACATCCAGAGTGCTGCATGCTGTTCTTGGCATCACACTGTAACAAAGATAAATGCTTTGGAAAGTCTGACCTTGGAAGGAAAATGGAAGGAGCTGGACCTATTTTGTCCAAAAAAAAGGAAAGGACCAGGAGCTAGCAAGTAAAGTAAATTTCTGTATATAAGGTTTCTATGAAAAGATAAGGATGAATTGATCTCCATATTCAGCATGGGGACAAGATAAGGAGAATGTTTGCAGCAGAGATGATTTAGGTCAGATGTTAGGAAACTTCTTCGGCTCTGAGCACACACAAACCCTGGAACAAGCTGTCAGGAAGGGAGAGAGCCTCTTTCACTGGCAGTATTTACAAGCAGGTTGGACATCCATCTGTTGAGAAGGTTTGGGGAGAGCTGTCTTGCAAGACTGTCTATCAGGGTCCCTCCAGCCTCACATTTCTCCCTTCACATTTCCACTGTCGAACCATTCGGCTAGGACAGACCGTGCCATCCGGGGCTGGAGACACTCTGCCAAAGGCCCTGAGGGGATGAGCAGCACTAAGAGGAAATCTGTGCAAATCTATTATCTCTACTTTCTGTCGAAGGCGGGGAGGGTCTCAGTATCAGGCACATCCCCAGTGGAAACTGCCTCCCCACCTCCCTCTGCTCCCCAAAAATTTAACTGCTCTAATTACAGAGGACATCACAAAGGAAAACTTGCCAGAGGCAAAGTGGATTTTGGTCATTTGCACCCCCATTGGCTTTTCTTTCTCATTTTTCAGGGACATTTTGGGAACCTGTGGGTTGGGTGATGTTAGTAACAATTGTGTGTCATGGGTTCATGTCCATTCCAGGGTCACAGTGTCTGGAGCCAAGCTGAGAGAACCCATCCTTCTCATCTGCATCAAGGAAGAGGTGCCTGTGCACAGCCCTGAGCCAGGCCTTGTAAGTGGCTCCAGTTTTTCTGCTGACCAAAGCAATGCTGCTGCTAAGGCATCTTTAGCTGCTCAGAAAAAATGAGGTGGACAAGCAATGAACCTTCAGCTGCACGATAGATTTCACTGAAGACACTATTTGAAATCTTAGGCACATATTTTTAAGAGTTTACACCAAAGGAGGCTGACGATGGTTGCTTCTTTCTCTGTCAGAGCAGGGTGAGTTACCTACTCATGTGTGCTGTGATACAGGTGTGCTGAAGAGGTGCATTAGCTAGGCTATCCAAGAGCATTGTGTTCCAGACAGTCACTTCTACTCTGTGTCCCAAAGGACAATCACATTCTGACTGAAGGTACCACTGAACTGCTCTCAGTCAACACTGCATTCATTATATGCACCTTTGTAAGTGACTGAACTTAATTAATGTGTCCTCCATGAGCTGTCAGGACATGTGTTAAAGATGAAAGATCATTCAGATTGCAGTAGCAATCCAAAAGTGATGCTCAGCTCCACTGGCGTCTGCTGATGCCCAGCTCCCTCTCCAGATTTGTCTGCGTGGCCCACGCTGCACAGTTACTGTTGTGTGCTCTCCCTTCCTTCTCTTCTAGCTCATGTGGAGCATGGCCACAAAGCAACCCATCTTTTTGTACTTGTAAATGCATTTTACAGAGTTGTAAATGCTCTTATTGATTCCTCAGCCTTATTATCCTTGCTGTTCAGCCAAGAATCAACTTCCATTTGAGGATAAATTATTAATCAGACTTCTTCGGGTCTATTTCATAATCATTTCCACCATTCTGGCTGTCACATAAGAAGGATTTGCATATTTATTCTGCCACTTTTCCCCAGAACAATATGTGGCAGCCCATGTTTACCTGCAGACTCTTAAATCATTTCCCCTGCCTTATAAAAGCTTTGCTTTTAGACATAGCAGGCCCTGCACAGTTCAGTCCTAGTCCCTCTGACTCATTTACTTTGTGGTGTATTTTTGTAGGAAAATACTTTTTCTTTTCACTTCTCTGGTTTTTCATTGCTTATTTATGATGCCCTGTGGGGTAAAACTGTGTGGTTTGTTCAACAACCCGTAACAAAAATACAGAAGCTTCCAGCCTGGTACTGACTGTCTTTGGTCCCCGACCCAGCTTGCACAGAAGATTGTATTGAGTGGGTATTTTGACTTTCAGCACTGCTTTTCTCCCTGGTCAGAGGTGAGCAGCCCACATGCTGTGTTTCTGTAACAGGGAAGTGCTGTTCAATGGGAAGTGTTTTGGGAATGGTGGGGAGGAACAGGAATGGGAGTATAGTGAAGCTGATGTCACCTGTCTAGGAAGAGACAATGTTTGCAGTAACAGGAAGTCAAATGGAGGAGTCTGAGCCACACCAAAGTCTGTTGTTTTAAGTAACAGCCAGGAAACAGATACAGAACAAACTAGTACCTTATGCCAGGCTGTGGAGAAGGATGGTGTTGGAGTCAAGGAAGTCCTCAGAAACTGCAGTCTTTAAACAACACTAGAAGAGAGATAAAAGTATCCCAGACCTTCTGAGCACAGGGTGGGAAGGCAGAGAGCAGACAGATTCATTCCAGCACTGCCCTCATCCTTGTGCTGTCCATGAGCAGATTCACCTTATGGCTGCCCTTGACCTTGTGCCATCCCCATTATGGCTCCCAACAGTTTCCATGTGGCAGGCAAGTGCATAGGCTGATTCCTTCCAGCAGATGGTAGCAGGAGTATACAAGGGGATGGGCATCCACACTGGGACCCTCAGCTGGACACCACTATGTTGCTCCTCACATCCAGGTAGAATGGCTGCCAAGCAAGCAGCACCCAGAGCCAAGGCACCATGAGTTGCTGCAGCAGTTGACCAGGGCACAGGCAGCATGATTTTAATGAAGTACTCACCACTCCCACAGTGACTTCAAATATGAAATTGCAGGAGGATGTGCTTGTAGACTCTGCAGCCAGCTGGGGTGGGTTAGCCAAGATGACAGGCATGGCACAGGTCAAGACAGTTGCCATGGCATCAAGCAAAATGGCAACCATGGCTCTGGTCAAGACAACTGTTGCAGTACTGGGCAGGAACTTAATTACAGTCCCTTTGTCCCCAGGCTCAATTTGGACTGTAGTTCCTCCATTTCAGACCTTGCAACCCTGTTCTCTCAGAGGTGACACGATAGAAGGCTTCATCCTTGGTAACAACTCCTTAGGTTTACTCCAGTTGCTCTTCCCATTGCCTTCGTTCTTCCTCCTCCCACACATACACTCCCAGCTCTCCTGACCTAACACCGGTGGTAGTGACTTTCTGCAGACCTTCAAGTCCTGAATTCTTAATACCAGGAAAATGCAGAGAAATTTCCCCTCTTTTATTATTTTAGTAGAGAAAGTTTGAAAGTGTGATATAAGTGCAACGGGAAGAGCAGAGACCACTCAATAGAAAGTGAAAGGAGCCATTAAACATGCATTTGAATATAAGGACCTGGGTGGTTCAAGTGTGCATGGTATATGGATCTGTTTCTCAAGTGTGGACAAAAAAACATTCTTTAAGCAACCTGAGATGACAGCGAAGGGGGGAGACCCACAGAAGGGTGGGCAGGAGGACAGGCATTACCATTTTGGCAAGCACGTGTAGAGGGTTTCTTCAAGCAGCAAAGAATTGCAGGCCTGTAGTTTTATATGTACAGCACATATAGAGAAGTGTAGCCATCTGCCAGAGGGTTTGGTAGCAGGTCTGTCCCCCTGACTACACCTTTCATTCCTCCATCCCAGTGCCTTTGTCCTCAGCCCTGGTGTCTGTCTTCTATGGTTGCCACACAAGGGGCTGCAGTTCTGCGGTCTTCTTACAGAGGCAAGCTTTTTTTTCTTTCTCTGTTTGCATTGACGCCTGCCTGCCTCCTCCTCAATGAGTTTTGAAACTGTTGGGCAGTTTCAAGTAATTTTAATACTAGGAGGAAGACCTCAAAGATGTGAAGTCATGAAAGCCTTTAGGAAGGTAAGTGCTTGGGAAGAGGATAGACCCAAACAAGCACCTTCACTCAGAGAAAGAACACATGCTGTGAAAGAAGACAACCCCTTTCTGCCTTTCTTTGCACTGCTCAGTGTAGCTGGTCATTCCTGGAGCAGAGAGTTTGTCTGCTCTGCTGCAAAGTTAAGCCCTGATTTATCTGGAGGAGGATGTGGTGAGATGAAGACATAGCTGTAGTACATCTAGAAGTGAAGCCAAGACATGTTTTCTCCAACAGCCAGTGTGCCCAGGCTCCTGTAGAACTTGAGTGCTTGTTTGCAAAGCTGTGTTCCTGCATCCTATTTGCACCAGCTTTCCACCTCCAGAAGGTCCAGTTCCCATTGCTTTGCTTGCTTTCCCAAGACATCATCAAGAAACTGGGTGGTTGGGGTACTGTTCTCATGAAGGTGTGGATCTGACACGTCTAGTGCTGGAGTATGAGGAGGTTGTGGCACAGTGCTGTAAAGGGGAGAGCCTTTTCCTGCCATAGAGAGAGCCATGGGGCAAGTGTTGCTCTCTGTTACATTTTACAGGTCTGCAACAAATGCTGCATCCCACTGGGGGCTGAGGCTCCCCTCCAAATCAGCTTCCAGCCTGTCTCAGTGTGAGGTTAAATCCTTCCTCAGGAGCAAGAAAGTAGAGAAGCAGCAGATGGAACCAATCAATTTGCCATCCAAAAACCGATCAATTTGTGGGGACCCCCTTCTCATCCAAAAGCAGGGTGGGAACAGGGTCCAGACACTGCACGCATGCAGAAAAGATCAGTGGGCAGCCCATAATAAACTCTAAATGTATTTCCAGCCATAAAATGCTTGACATGCCTTCAGAGAGGCTGTTGAAATCCCTGATTTGCAGCTGGCACTCATTTTCCATCGCAGGTAATAAAAAGACTCGGCCAGAGTGCTTAGATATTTCATTGTTGGGGTCCATTGCTGTTCCTAAGCTTAATGACCAGATCACCAGGACTCACACACCTCCCCCTCTTCCTTTTGAGGGCTCTCCTTTCCCTTCAAATGGCATCCGGACCGTGCAGGTGATGGGAGGGCGAGATAACGAGCGGGAGTGGTGATTTCAGGAAGTGGTTGGGACATGTAAATCCTCACAGGGGCTTCCTCTGTCAGAGGAGCTATCCGGGCAGTGGGGCATGTGCTGGCTCAAGTCATGCCTGTTAGGGAGGTATTTGTTCTTTAGGCCCCCATGGCCCAGGAGGGTTGTCGTAACATCCCTCGAGCCAGGATCTGGTTGCAGCAATAAAGCTGAGCGGGTTGGGTTCCTGGCTGGACAGGAAAGAGTTATTGATCAATGCCATGAATCCTTCCCACCTTCCTCCTGCCCACGGATACATACCAAGAGAAGTGAGAAGGAAAGCAAATCTCAAAAGATGCTCTGTTTGGGAGTAAAGGGAAGCATGGCCAGGGCAAGGACATGGGGAAAGGTTAAACATCAACTGAGCTAAGCACAGGATCTTTTAAAGGGCTGGGAGCAATTTGGAGACAGTTCTTTATGTTCTTGGACTGGAGAGACAGGTGGAACCCTGATTCACAGGGGAGATCTTACCGGGATGATATCAGGGAAAACTAACTCTCAAGGAACAACCTACTGGTGTCTTGCATTGGACAATATCTTACTTCCTTATTTCTTACTATAGAAGAGCTTATTTTCTCTCATGAAGTGGCTGAGCTCCTTGGTGGACAATCGTTATGTGCCCACCAGAGAAACATGGCCTGAGACCTAGCATTTCAGTCAGCTAATCAAACTTCATAATTTTTGATCCTGACTAGATATTATGTCTATAATAAGATTGATATTAGTAATACCACTAACGATTGTGGTAATGCTAATAAAATAATATTGGACTCCTCCATCCAAGGAGCATGAAGCTTTTAAAGGAGATTAAGTCTCATGGCATCCATCCGATTTTAGGAAAGCTTATTTAGACAGTGGCAAAACCTTCTCACCACTTCTGTGGCATGAAGTCTTCTCCAAGGTGGAACACAGCAGCTATTTATGAGTATGCAATAGCATTCCACAGCAATTTAGGCCAAGCAATGAAAGCAAATACCATATTCAGGACAATTACAGGGGTTATAGAGGAGACAATGTACCAGGACACTCAGCTCAGCTGCTAGGTTTTTAGATGTATTAGGGGACCTTTTGTGGTGTTCAGAACCTACTGTGGTCAATCACAAAGACCTTCAGCAGGAGTGTGGTCTGTCACCTCACCCTGGGCACCCATACGCTCCTTATTGGGAAAGCAGGGAAGACAGGAGCCTTGTCTCTTCTGTATGACTCAGCACAACCTAACTCTGGCACTCTGCGGGAGGAATTTATGTGCTAATTTGGGGTTTTCCACTGGGACCAGCAGCTTAGAGATGGCAAGCTCACTGGCTTTTGAAAGCCATTTTCCCCTTCCAGAGCTGTGTTAGGATAAGCCTGTCAGGAACCAATAATCCCCTGGAGTAAATCACATCCACAAGAGCAGGTTCTTGATGATTATGAAATCTCTTTGAGCCATCCTGTTTTCTCCTGTGGCCTTGAAGTCACAGACAACACTAGACCAGCCTGAACATCTCCCCTGGAAACTGCTCTGGGACTTAGACCTATGAGGTGCTGGTGGAGAAAAATCCAAGTCATTTCAACTCATCAGCACACGGTGCACTGCTCCCCACTCCTGCAGGTTTTGATGAATGCAGAACTAGTTAGCAGCACTAGTGTGAGTGGGTCCAAGAGGTCATGCTGAAAAATGGCACTTTGTCAAAAATGTCATTTCAGCAGCATTTCATTGCCTTTTTCTTTAAATGAAAAAATTCAGAAGAAAATGAAGCCAATGTGTTCTTTCACTGGGATTTGAAATTCTTTGCTGCTATTTTTTTTAAATTTCTTCTTCTTGCCTGGACTTCTCTCCTTCTTTCAGTCACCATTTGCAGCTCAAAAAGCAGATTTCTGTCATTCTTCAAAGGATGCAGGTTTGGATCACATCACTATTTCCTTTACTTGAAAAAGATGTGCAAAGATCAATATGAAAATCTTAACTTCACAGGATTGATCCCAAGCATTTTTTTTTGTTTTTGTAATGAACCATTTTCAGAGAGCTTGACCACCTCTTTCTATTGAACCTGGATAACTGTGCTTGGAGGTCCTGTTGCAAGAGTCCAGATCTTTTCTCATGGCCAAAAGTGGAAGCCCAGGGCTGATGCAGGAGGAAGGCAAACACAAAGCCTTACTTTACCTGAACCTCCTCTCCCCATCTCAGCCCACCAGCCTAGTGCTGGGACACTTCAGCTAAAGCTCAGCTGCATCACTTGTGCCTGGCTTCCCAAAAAACATCTCTCCCTGATTCAGGGATCTTGAGGAATGTAACTGCCATCCCTGTCTTAGGTTTGAGCTCCAGCAGCTCATCTCTTCTTTCACTTGAAAATGTGGATTTTGTTGCTCATTTAAAGCCATCTGGCTTCATCTCCAGCCCTGTAGTCACTGTCAGAACAGGCAATAAGCTGTGGGGGCTCTTTGGCTTGCAGTATCATGGGGAGAAGAGGTGGGAGAGTTGGGAGAACCCATCCTAGCCCTTCTCATCACCCTCCCCCCATCTCTGCCTTCTTTCTGCCTGAGAAAGAGAGAGCAGGACCTCACCTAGGACCCCAGAGACAGACTTTCAGCAAGGAAGAGTCTGCCACTGTGCACGTCAGCAATTATTTGATCAGCAAGAGCGATGAGCACCTCTAGCACAGACATCAGGGGACAGACAGAGGAGAGTGTGAAAAAGCTTGTGATGAGCAGCAGGACTGCAGCACATAGCAGAGTGCAGAGACCCAGGGCTGTGAAAGAGCACCCGTGGACTGGGCACAGATCTCTGCTGGGGACAGCAGAGGAACTGATGAGACTGTCTAATGCTGTGCTGAACTTCTTCTCCTGCAAACCCAACCATACTACTTCCATCTAGGGTAATAGTTTAAGGGTCATTAGTGCAAAGATGTGCCTCTATACATCCTGTGCCTGCTGGGGCTAAAACCAATTGGATGGTGAGAGGGCACGTTGCTCTTACCCATGTGCACCTGTATTTATCCATATGTGCAAGCACGCCACATGTTATATGTTACCTGTGGAAAAGTAATATAAAACATGAAAAGATGGGTGAATTCACTAAGTGGGGAATGACCCTTCCCTAAACTCTTCCTGGCAGATCCTACTTTAGTCTGCCTTTCTCCGGAAAGTGGTCCATGCTCAGGCATGTCTGCTGAGCCTTTCCATGGGTCAGCCCACAGCCTTCCTGTGTCCCTGAGCAGTACTAGGAATATGACACATGACCCAGACTCCTCTAGACAAAATTGTCTCAACTACCAAGCTGTCCAAACAACTGAAATAAATCCTTTCTATTTTTTCTTTTTAAAATTTCATTTAAGAGTGAATTCAGCTGATGAAATGTGCTGTACTAACAGCCCTGGCCAGTGACACATCTTGAATTTTAAGGGTCCTACAGCAGTAATGTCCTGTTGTTTGCAAGATCAGATTTTGAACAAGAGAATTTCCACAAATATTTCTGAGCAGAGGCCAGGTGTGGTGCACACCACCCGTACGTGCATCTGCACAGGGTGCTGTGTCTCCTCCTGCCATGCCAAACTGTCACGGTCACCAAGACCCTCAAAGTCCTTCTCTGGCCTCCCTGGCTCAGCAGTTTCTGAGGACAAGGGTACCAGCTGCAAATTGCTTTCAAGGGCTGGATTGCCACCAAGCACAGCCCAAAGCCTGGCATTGCAGTGTGTCCTAAAGGACCATGGGTAGATTTTTGCCTATCATATAACCACACACTTCAAGCTTTTCAAGGGTGTTCATGGGGAATAGACCTTTGGATAATATTGACTCCCCAGGAGCAATTCTTCTCCTTTAAGAGCTGGACAGTTTCCAGAGCTCTTTTAATGCAATTCACTCCTCTCTGCCCTCTCATCTTCAGAGCATTTTTCTATCTCTTTTCCTCTCTTTCCTTTGGGAACGACTCCCTTTTATTTTAAGATTCCAGAGGCAAAATGCAGCCAGGTGGCTGTGGGTGGAGGTAACCTCTCTTAGCCTGCACCTTAAAAAAATCCTACCAAAACATGAAAAAACCCCCAACAAACCAAACCTCAAAACAAATTGAGATGAGAAATTCTGCAGAGGACCATTGCATGTTATTACCATCATCACATCTACAGTCAAGCCTCCCAGTCAAAACTCCATTCTACCCCTCTGCTTGTGGTTCTCACCCATACAGTCTGCTGGTGTCTCCTTGCCTCTGTTTATACTAAAGCCCTTGCAGAATAAAACATCCATGTAAAATCCAATTTCCTCTGAATCTCTCTCAGAGAAGAGGCCTCGAGATTGAGTAGATAACCTCTGCAGTAATTGCCTGAACCACTCCTGTTTGCTGGAAAGGTGAGATCCATTTTTCAATTATCTATCTGCAGTGACAGCAGCGAGCAACGGAGCTAAGAGGAAGGAGAGAGAGAGAGAGAGAGAGAGAGAGAGAGAGAGAGAGAGAGAGAGAGAGAGAGAGAAAGAGAGAGAGGAAATCCAGCCAACAAGAGCCGTCTGTGTCAATCCTGGCAAACGGGAGGTACGATAGATGTGGTCACAGTTCCTGCCATCAATATCCTCTAATATAAATGTCAGCGATGCCATTTTACCCACAGTCATTTCCCACAATGCTGATTACATTATCGTATAATAGAGGGGCGCCAGCCGCACCGCTTTCTCTCCTAACCCTCCTTGCGGTAATGTGTCAATAGCCTGCCTCCATGAAACAAGTCAATTTTCTGCAGGCTTGGCAGCGGAATAAATCTGCCGACTATCTAGAGAGCTGGAGATATTTATACACACCGTGTCCTCTCTCTCTCTCTCACTCTCTCTCTCTCCCCCTCTCTCTCTTTCACCCTCCCCCCTTCCACCTTCCCTCCCTGTGTGTGCAAGCATAGATGTGTGTCCTCAGCAGAATTGAGTGATTTTCAGCCTAGACTCAATAAGAAGAGAATTTAGGGCAGTCCTACAGCTTGGCTTCCAGTAACAGCCCTACACGTTTATTTTCTTTAGCTTAACAGGAAAGAGAGAATTATGTTTAGATTTATATGACAAGGGCAGTTCTACCAAAACACTTGTGATAAGCACTGTGGAAGGGGGAGAAAGGTGTGTGCATGTGTGACAAAAACCAGGCAGGCCAGTGGCAGAGAGGGATTGCAACACCTTGCAGGTCACATCAGGGAGGTCCTCTGGGAGCTGGAAAACCAGCTCTTATTTTAACCGACAGCTCCTTTTTTATTGTGTCTGAATCAAACGCCAGTGAAGAAGGAAGAAGGCCATGGGCTCCTTCATCCCTGCTGACAGATAAGTATAAAGGCGTTTGGCTCTACTCTCTTGACTCTCTCAGGTAAAGAGGCTTCCAAGGACAAGATGCTCTGGCCACTGCAGGGTTGCTCCTTCTGCTGGAGATGTCCCGAGGGCAACCCCACACACCCACTGCTCCACACACCCCTGCTGTGATTTCTTCCCTCCCTCAGCTCAGAGGGGATTCAGCTTCCCTGAAAGCTCTAGTGGCTCTCTCTATCAGCCAGCAAGGGCTGCTCAGGCCATCCTGGACTCCTACAGCACAGGCTAAAATGGCAGATACTACTCATGTTCACAAAGGGAAGGCTTTGCCACTTTACTGAGGCACAGAAACAACTCAGAATGCTCTGGAGAGTCTGCTCCCTCTGGGTGCTGGGCAGAGAGACAGACTCTCAGCATGTGGCCTCCATTTCTTCTTGGACTAAGCCAAAAGAGTGGAGAGGGTTTCTCCTTCATCTCATCTCTGTGCAACACAGACGACTTCATACTTAATTCTCAGTGGGGGAATTTTTTGGTGATGGAAAATATTGTCAACTTTTTTTTTTTTGCCAAGAGGGAGAAACAAAGCCTGAAAAGACTAATAGCAAGTACAAGATTGCTTTCAAATTTGGGGGCTTTGTATATTTTTAATAAAAGCCAGCAAATATTCCATCTGTTTTCATCAAAATTTTGTGCAAGAGGCAAATAATGCTTGGATCATTGCTTTTGGCTTGATTTCTCCATCCTCCTGCTCCAGAACATAGCAGTTTCTGGGCAGGGAGCTGGTGTGTCCTCCACTAGCCCTGGGAGGAGTCCACCACCTCCCATGGTGGTGGGGAAGGCTTCACTCTTAACAGCCACCAAAGATGCACAATTTGCGGTTAGAGGTTGTCCTGCCAGCTCTGTACAATCACTCCTGGCAGCCTTCAGAAAAAAGGTCTGGGAGAATATGTTGACCTGCTACCATGCTAAGAGGACCTCAGAGACCTCATTCAATCCCTCACCCTGTACAGAGCAGTGCCCATGTACCCCCAGCCCCAGTGGACATCACAGTCTTCCTTGCCCAGCTCCACTGTGACTTTGTAAAAGGTCGTTTGTAACCTGCACAGGTACCAAAAAGTTAATTGTAAACACAAATCGCCTCTGAGCAAGAACAGGCTCAGAGGATGCAGGGCACCCTCAGCACGGTGGTGTGACTTAGCACAGAGGGAAAGCCAAGGAGCAGGTACATTGCAGCATTATCGTGGACTTGGGCTCTGGTTCCTCTCTGCAGAAGGAAAACATCCCTGGCAGCTGTGTCAGAGATTGACAAGAGCTTTATAATATTGGTGTGGAAGTAGGATTCTGTGTCTTGATGAAAGCTTTATTTAGAAATCAATGAAACCCACAGCTCCATCACACAAACTCCACTTCTTCTACCCTTTTCAGTCCTGTCTGCCTAAGCTGCAAGTCATCAGCACCTGTCAGAAAGAGAGATCCATTCTGGAGATACCTAAGTAAAAACAGACGCCATGAACCCAGAGGAACCTAAAATTCCTTCCACGCAATCTAGGAAAGACCTTTTGTCTGGTAGAAGCCTTGTATTGGGTCTTTTCCGGGAAAGGCTCTCCCCACATCTGGAAGGCACAGGTCTGTGCACAATGGAAAAGAATCATAGTCGGAGACAGTTGGGGCTGCCTGGCCCAAGAGCCATCAGGAGCCTTCCTATTGATACAATCAGGCTTCAGATGAGTGTAAAATCTGGACACATACCCTGGATTGCAGCATTCGGAGATATTGGGGCTGTTTCACTGCCAAGCCCCAAGACAAACTAGAAAGGAAGGATACTATGTTAAGATACATTTCTCCAAAGTGAGGAATGGGGACTGACTTCAGAGTCCTGATTCAGATCCTTGTCTGCATATGTGGTATGTCATTAAGGGAGAAAAGCTGGCAGCAAGCTTTGGTTGCTTACTACTCCACTGGCAGGAAAGATAAATGCAGAGCGTAAGATAAATGAGGCACTTCCAAGTGCGAGAAAGTCAATACTATAGAGACCTTCAAACTGGAGTCTGGGGAGCAGCTTACAATTCAGATCACTGGTACAGACAGGCAGATATCTCCGTGTGCTGAGAGCTTATCAACACTTCGAACTGGTATATCCCAGTGGGGTGACAAGACAGGCCACCATGTGGGACTGGACTGCATAAGCCCTTGCAGAGGCCCACCAAGAGGGATTGCTCATGCACCACTTGTGTTATGGGAAATCTTGAAGGAAATCAGAGCCCTGCTGTGCATCATAATGTTCCAGTAAAAGAAGATTTGAGTCCTGGTTCGAGACAGGCCTCAGGTTCAAGTCTCAGTTTGACTAGGCAAAACACAAGAGAGAACAGAAAAGAGACTTGCTTAAAATCTTATTAAAAAGCCATGCTGATCTCCCTGACGCTGCTTTTCAAGATGCTCAGAGTCACCCAGAAACACTGGGCACCCAAAACCCGTCAGACCACATGCTGTCTCATTCCCCCTTCCCTGCTGTGGTGCACAGAGGGGATGCGCCTTCTTCATGGCACAGCAATGCTGCATTCAAGATTGGATTAAATATGGCTCTGGTGCATATGCATATGCACATGCTCAGTCTGACAGCTGAAGGAAATGCAAACTGATCCACTGAGGAAAGAAAGGAAGATGCTGCCCTCCTTTTTTCAATTATGTCCAGGTCCAAGGTCAGTAACCTCTTCTCTCCTGCTCTGCAGTATCTTGTCACACAAAACCCAGAAAGAGAATGTGATAAAGATGAAAGTGATGTGGCAGGCTCGTATGTGAAAACAATCACCCTTCAATTAAGTGTGATTGATTTCCCAAATCAGAGATGCATTCAGCTTCCAATAGATAGATATGGGCGAAGGCCAGATGCTGGGGAATTCAGCACACGTGCTTGGTCTAGGACATCACAAGGAAACAAAATGGAGATGCTATAAAGTACCAGGTGCTCTGAGATGAGTTTGAAACAGGCATAAAGCTGAGCCAGGAAAATTTTACCCCTCAAAGAAAAGCTTGGTGCTGAGAAACAAAACACAGAGAAAGGCTTTGTAGATTTTTTCGTATCAGACCATCAAATGAGGACAGCCCAAAAAAGAGTGAGGATTTTGCAAATAAATAAAACAGACTCACTGAAATAAAGCTGTTTCTGTACTGAACAGACAAGGGACACTGCATGTCTCATGGGGGATCTGGATGCAGAACAGGGCAAGGCACTTCAGCGACATTTCACAATGTTGCTCTAAAGCCTTTGACAAATAACTGCAAGGTTCAGAAACTCCATTTGATTCTTCTAACATCAGCTGTGTCCCCTTTCTCATTCAGATTCATATGGAGCCCTTCCAGCTGTTTTACAGACCCCTGACGTTGTGTGAACCAAACCTGGCCACACACCATGTCCACACTGCCAGTGCCAGGGCAAAGGAGCCTGCAGTGCTTCACAGCAGACAGACAGTGGCATAGAGGAGGACATCAGAGAAGCCACTTTGCCCAAAGACGAGAGAATTCTCCAGTAAAAGTCTGCAGCAAGACCCACTTTTCACTGAAGCACTCCAGTGTGGCAGAGAAGCAGCATCCAGACAACCAACCTCCACTGACATGGCCATGCACATCAGAGCTGGCCAATATACATGCTGTGCTTTAGGGGAAGATTGGGTACTCCAATGCTGGTTGCCAAAACTGCTCTAGCTAGCACCTCTGAGCAAATTTTTTTAACTATGCAAGGGGAGCTTGCAACTCCCTCAGAAATTTAACCCCTCAGTTCCTATATGATCACCCATCATTGTGGCATCAGGTCACACAGAGTCCAACATACTCTTCCTGCATTTATCAACAATAGGCAAGGGCAAACCTGGCAGCCCAGGTTGGTGTTTGGATAGGGAGAAAGGAGCAGCACTGCAGATTTAGCACAGTTTGTGGCAGGAGAGCAGCTCCTATAGGTCAGCCTGGGCTGTCGTCTCGTTTTCCCTATCACAATCAGACTCATCCATCTCCCCCTTTCTCCCATTTGTCCCTTTCAGATTGGATTAAATATGGCTCTGCACTTGACCCCCCTCCTCCCTGCAGGGAGAGGGGAAGGCTGTGAATAGAGAGACCCTCATGTTTGCAGAAGTGATTTTCACATTAATGGCAGCATATGTTTGCATTGATTCCGATCTGCGGGGCTGCAGCGAGTGGGGCGCGCGCGTGTGTGTGTGTGTATATGTGTGTGTCTGTGTGTCTGTGTATGTCTGTGTGTGTATGTCTGTGTGTCTATGTGTGTGTCTGTGTGTCTGTGTGTCTGTGTGTGTGTGTGTATGTGTGTGTCTGTGTATGTCTGTGTGTGTGTGTGTGTGTGTGTGNTGTGTCTGTGTGTGTCTGTGTATGTGTGTGTCTGTGTATGTCTGTGTGTCTATGTGTGTGTCTGTGTGTCTGTGTGTATGTGTGTGTCTGTGTATGTGTGTGTCTGTGTATGTCTGTGTGTGTATGTCTGTGTGTCTATGTGTGTGTGTCAGTGTGTGTGTCTGTGTATGTATGTCTGTGTCTGCGGGTATATATGTGTGTGTCTGTGCCTGTGTATATGTGTGTGTGTGTGTATGTGTATGTATGTGTATGTTTGTCTGTCTGTCTGTCTGCACGTGCCTGTGCTCGCTGCGGGCAGGGGCTGCCGGCAGCTCCGTGCGTAGGGGCACCAGGTGCTCGCTGTCAGGCTGAACAAAAAGAAGTGTCAGCACTATGCGCCAGGAGGCTGCGCTGGCAGCTCCCCCCTGCCTTCAGCCCTGCGTTCAGAACATCCCGCCTATGACTCACAGCAGCATCCTCTTGTGTCAGCTCCTGAGCTGCCTCTTCTCTCCCCAAATTGCATGGCACGGCACTCCTTGACCCCGGGCTGTCTGCTGTCACACATCCTTGCTCCCCAAAGACTCAGATGATGACTTTGGACGGACGGTGGTCTTGCAGAGGGTGCTGGAACATGCTCTGGAGGCTGCTCTGACCTCCTGCCAAACCGGTGTATCTCTCAGCCCATGCCTGCTATACCCAAAAACAAATCAACAAGGTCACTTGCTGAATTCACATCTCCAGCTCATGGCTGATGCAGACTGCTTCTTCCTTTCACCCCTTCTCTGAGATACCACAAGGCTGGCAGACCAACAAGCTCTCCAGGCTCTCCTAGCTGGCATCCTCATGTTTCCCTGGAGGAGGAGAACTTCTCTGTTCCTAGCATCCCATTCTTATTGTGAGTGGCACCAACACTGTCTGCATGGAGCTGGACACCCTTCAACCAGCACAAGCAAATCCACGGCTCTGCACTTCCCAGGGCAACAGGGAAGCTAGAATTACAGATTATGAGCAGTGGGAACCAAAAGCAGCTTGCACATCTCAGTGACCATCTAGATATTTTCCCATGACGATGAAGTCAGGGATTGCAAAGGGAGGCCTGACCCTGCTGCCTGGTTCATTCATACCCCAGGAATTTGCCAGTTCATGGATACACTCGAACTTTCATCAGCAAAACTTTCTGGAGGAGCCCAGGTCTTAATCTTTTTTTTTCTGCTCCATTTCTTCTGCCTCAGAAATGGGAGTTACTGTGTTTCTTTTTGCTGCACTGTGCATCCATCTTGTCTGCTTAGATCCTGACCTGTCTGGTGCCATGGAGATATCCAATGGCTCCAGCAGTAGGACCAGCATCTCCCCGGAGTTCTCCATGCACTGCTGCAATCACAGTAAACACATAAAGAATAAGAATTAGGTGTGATCTTATGTGGACTGCAAAGACCCTCAGAGGCATGGCTGGAGTAAATGGATGGAGCACGCATGTAGGCAGTGGTGATGCTCAGTGCACGATGATAAGAAATCTCTTCTCAGGTGAGCTCAGACCTATGCCCTGTGGAAGAGCTGCCTCGTGCCCCTAGGTGAGCTCAGCTACTGAAGAATCCTATCCCTAGAACAGTAGAAATTGCTCATCTTCTTGGGTAAACTCACCTAACCTCAAGTGTGGATGTTGCAGACTTTACAGCCTGTGCCACTTATTTTACTGCCCGTTAAATGGTACGTTTCTTCCTTCCATAATTTAATCTCCATTGTGGGTGGCACATGAACAGTGACACCTGTGGGCTTTGCAATCTGGAAACTGTTCATCTTCTGCAGGACAGCACTGTGCCTTTGCAACAAGACATTCTGCAAGCAGAGCTGCTGAGGAGAGCCGTGGGGTACCTCACGCACTCACAGAGCTCACCTGGGACAGACTCAGGACCCTCCAGGCAGCCAGCCATAAGAATCAACATTCATACACAGTCCCTGAACCAAGACATTTTGCCTGGGGCTTGGAGCAACTTTTCTTTATCCTCCAGCTTGTTATCCTGGCAGTGCAGGAAAAGGAAAAGAAACTTTCACTTGCCAGAAGTCGTGGTGTTTCCAAGTCATTCGCAGTGGGGATCACAAAGAAAAGTTGAAATGTCGTAAAGCAAGAGAAAACAATCTCCAAACTGCAGATTGTAGTTAAACCATGAATCCAGAAAGTGAAAAACCACAGCAAGAAAAATCTGTTTTGCCACTGGAAATGTAGCTTGGAAAGGGGGAAGTTCTTGTCATATTTTAAAATGAAGCCTGCTGCTCAGTCTGGGATTTTGAAACCGAAATGATTTGTATTGTTGCTTTGAATCTCCTGATCAGAAAATAAAAAACCTGTACCGAAATATTTTCCTCAGAAGGATCTTGATGTTGGAATTACCACATTTTTCTCCATAAGATGTTCTTAAGCAAAACAGATCAGCTCTGTCAATTTAGATGCATTTGGACTCTAATTCTAAATTTTTCTGTCTGCTATCTGAACTATTAACAGGTTTGTTTTTCTCAAAAAAAAAACTCACCCAAAAAAACAGGGCTACCCATGACATCACAGAACACAGGAGACAGGGCTTTAAAGAAAAAACCTCATACCACAAAGGGTCTGATCCTTTACACAGCCCAGACACTACACTGCTATAGACCGGAAGACAGGGAAGAATTTGGTGGGTGCAATAGCTCGATGATTTATTTATGGTGTGAAGCTGTGAAGCAGGGGTGGGCTGAGCTCCGGTTGCCATTTCCTTTGCTGTGCTTGCATGCAGCAAAACAAAAACATGTGAGACAGGCTAAGCTGGTGTCATCCACTGTCAGAAGGACATCTCCAAGGCAGGCTATTTTAATCTGTCTGTGCATACTCCATCCACTGCTGTAACTACTCTCCTATTTTTCGCTTGTGCTTTACATACAAACACCCAGTCCAGATTTACGATCTCCTCTTGTATGTGTAGGCCCATGTGAGTTGATTTATTTTCTCTCTTGCTCTGATGGGAAAGATTCCAAAGCTGCTCTTGTACAAATTTACCCAGGACAGCTTCGTAGAACTGCAGTGGAACTGCAGTTCGTAGAACTGCTCAGGCCAGATCTTGTTAATGAACGAAGGTTGTTTGCACCCTTCCAGACACTGAGTCCATTGACTGTGAGAAGGGCATGGGTTGTAAACAGTTTAAGTGTTAGAAGTACTAAGTGCAGCAGGATTTCTGACGACTGTACTAGTACTCAGAAAGCAGATGATCCACCACGCCCACGAGTGGTACATTTGGTGGATAGACTTCTGCCAAGTCAGGACATGGGAATTAGGCAGGTGGTCTGATGGCATGAGATTTCCTTCAGTTGTTTTGTGGGTAGGTAAGGATGGGGAAAAAAAAGCTTAAAGCATTACGCTTTATGTTTCCCCCCTCTCAGTAAGATTGGCCATTCATGGAAATGAAGGGTTCCACCCAATTTTGAACATTAAATACTCAGATAGGGCTGGAAGCCCCTGCAAAATGCCCCACAGCTACAGTCCACTGAGACCACACTCAACACCTACTGCTCCCTTTCTCCAGGATAAGCAGGCGGTGGGAATCACCGGCAGCTGAGCAGAGCAAGGCTGCTGTCACGTTCACAGCAGGGCACAGCACAGGAAGACCCATGCCCACAGGGGACAGAAATCCTCTTGGCTTTTGAAAACTATATTTCTCTTCTAAGATCTCAAAACAGCCAGCAGCCTTGATGTGCAGCCACTCCAATCAGAGCAGGGGTGCAAGGGTGTCTCACACAAGGTCTGCAGGGTATAGCCAACTTTTACCCCATAATCTCAAATGTGTGTGCAAAATTCCCTTGCTGAGCACCTTCCCTCCAGCATTCCTGCATCGTGCTGACAGCATCACACGTTCCCAGTACATCCCTCATGCAATAGAAGGGCTGCAGGGATGAAGGCTGATGTGAGGGCTTAATTAATCAGTTAATTAATCCCAAACATTTTAACCCTCCAAATCCCTGCTGCGCTCTAGTTTGACAATTTCTTCATTAGCAGAAGTTTTTTGTTTGTGTTTGAACCTGGATCATTTGATTTTTCCCCCAAGGCAGAAGCAAAATATAATCGTGCCACTAGGAAAGTGTGTTTTTCCATGTATGTGCGTGCATCTCCTGTGTTAGAAGCAAGCTGTACTTGGGACTTTTCTGTCCTATCTCTATGCTCTCCTTGGATCCTTCTCTGCAGTGGACATTGCAAGGCTAAAGTGGGGCTGTGCAGGAGTGATAATGCTCCCTTGCCCTCTCTGCACTGGTCAGGCCATCCCCAGTGCTCAGGCTGTGCTGATGTAAGCACCTTTGGGTCTTCTTGAGAAACAGACTTGGTGAAGCTCATGCCCACATTCAGGAGGAAAAGAGCACTGGCTTTCTGGCAGTGTCAGGGCCACCCTACACAGCAGAGGTGTGAAATATGACTCTCAGCTTCCTGGAAGAGCAGCAGTTAAATCCATAGTCTCTGGCTACCACATGAAATGGAAACCTGCTTACTATAACGCTGCACTGCTTGGTTTGGGGCAATGTCATAACTAAGGCACCAAAACAACCTGACAGGTTGGGACATTTGGATGTCTCTTACAGACTTCCAAACCCTTCTTCCACCCTTTATCCTGCTTCCATCCCTGTTCCTGTCTGGGCTAAAGAACTGCTGCCTTACCCAGGTTGTCACCCACACCCGTTTACGGACACTGTTTTCAGACCTTCATTTCTTTCCAGTCCTCTGCTCCTCTGAGTACACACATTCACTCCCCTTTGCTGTGTCTGCAGCCTCCTGCCTTGAGACAAGCCCAGCAGCTGAGTTCAGGTGCCCGAGCTCCACCTAGGAGAAGGACCTCTGGGCAAGTGGGAGAATTTACTGCCCCATGTCCTAAACAGGGCATCATCAATGCTGTTACTGCACTGGTGCTCATCCCTGTTCCCTGGGTTTTTACAGTGCATCTTTGTGCCACTTGGCTACAGTAATGAGACTCCACCTAATTGCTATTCAATAAACTCCAGTTAAATTAACAGCTCCATCCAATGATCACCAACATCTGCTGTTCATCAGGCATCCCTCCCTCCCCTCCTGCTCCCTGCATATCCTGAAATCCCAGTGCCCCAAAATACAGTGTGTTAGTGACAGGCATGAGATAGGTGCAACTCAAACATGCTGTGTCTACTCTTAGCTGTGTTGGGCCTGTGTATGAACCTACTCATATATATGTGGGAGCACTTGTCTAGCTGCAACGATGGGACTAGGTGAGTCAGACCAAGATGTAATTCCACGAATGCACAAGCATCCCTGTGTCTTTGTCTCACAAACACCCACTCTCCGAATTTCTGGGTCCTTCGTTGCACTGGTGATTCATTTTCCCTACAATGCATATGGAAGAACTGGTGAAGAGGGGAGGTGACTTATGCAGCTAACACTGGCAGGGACACTTCACAAACACTTCACAAGAACTTCACAGTCCTTTGACTTGCCATTTCTGTTTTAGTGCTGCATCAGCTCAACTCTGACTGAAAATTAGGACCTGAATGTGATTTCTATAGGTAGGTTCAGTCTGTTTATACACAGATTTTTAAAGCCTGTGTGTACATCACTGTCTCCAACAGCTCCACAGTGGCTGGGGAGAGGGAAGGTCACCTCTCTGATTCAGAGGTTAACAGGGTCATGCTTCACTTGTGGAAAAACTCTTGCCTAAAATTAAGCCTCAGCCTTGCAGAAAGCCAGGCCAGACAAGCCATTAAAAAAAGGTCAAAGATATTATCAGCTCCTAATCCAATTAGATACTGATTATCTGTGAATTCAGCACAGCCTCACTGTTAGAACTATGCTTAGGAAAATGAGCATCTCCAAAAAAACAGCTGGAGATCCAGGGGGCTCTGAGAGCTGAGGCAGCCTTGTGAGATATTATGCTTCTGTCTGGGGAGCACTGACTGTAGCAAGAGCCACGTCAGGTTTTCACTGCTATCTTTCTTCATATGTGTCACTTGGTGGGTGACATTACATTGCTGATGAAGGAGGCAGACAGGTCTGTAACCATCCCTAAATACAAGTTTAAGAACAAAGAGAAACAAGAATTTCTAAATTCGATTAAAATCAGTGATGCAGCAGCCTGACTTGTTGGGAATTCTCCAGCAAAACATTTTTAATGGAAAATACCATTCCCGCAAAACCAACAGTTTCCACGGGGAAATAACAGTTTTACCGTTTACTGTTGGAGGGGTGGTGTGTGTGTTATCTTTTATTTTTGGTCAGTCCAACAAAAAGCAGCACATTTTAAAGAGGTTTCCTCCTAGTGATGTTCTGGGAAAAAGCCTTTCAGCAGGGTGGAAATCTATCTGTTTTTAATCTGGGACTTGATTGCTTTATTAAGGGAATTATGTGATACGGTCCTGAGATACCAGGGGAAGGGATTTGCTCCCCTGGCAAGCAATCTGACTTTGAGAAAAAAGAGTTTGTGTGTTGAGTGCTGGCTAAAAGAGATATGGAAATTAGCCCCTGCGATTTCATCCCCCTTGTTTCTGGACAAGAAGGTCTTTGATTTTTTATTTTTTTCTTGCTTATAATAGGATTGAACCATGGCAGGTTTCTCTCCCTAAATGGAGCATTTTCCACATTTGCTGTGGAAAACTTCCTTGTAGGTATGAACAGCTTTGAGTGTTTTTTTTTTTCCTATGGAAACAGGGGAAAGTGCTTTGGACAAGGCAAATCCTGCTGCACCAAGTCCTGTATCTGTTTTTAAGTCCTGTCTGATGCAAAGAATGTCTTTGGGGAATGCCTGCCTCTACCTTTTGAGGCTCTCCTTTCTTGAAGGCAACATCAATTTGGTTTCTTATTTGTAAAAGGCAACCAGTTTAAATCTCTTTCCATGTGTTTTACAATCTCCCAGGCCTGACTAGGCAGAACCAGACAGCTTTGCAATATCTGGTTGAGCAGCTCTATGAATTTCCATTGTTAACTGTTTGGCTGCAATAACATTTCGGTTGTAGCTTCTGCCTTAGGAAAGCAATACTCTTTTAAATGCAATCTACCCATCAAAAGAGACACCCCTGGACAGAGGCTCACAGATGCTGAAGGGTGGGGATCAGACTTGGAGGCCAGCACTTCTGACGGGGCCAGGACTCTGGTACCGTTTCCTAACCTCCAGGAAAAAAACACCTTCTGATCACAGCCAGGCCCTGCTGAGGGTGTTGAGTGCTGCAGGAGCTGAACTCATCTGGAGCTGAGTGCCAACAGCGATTCTTTCTTCTGATACAGATTTGCTGCTTAACCTTGGGAAGACGAAGTTTCCCTGCCATATATTAACTGTGAGAGCAACTCTTTGGCCAAACAGTACTACTCAGAGTCCGTGCTTTGGGTTTACACCTGCTGAACATCTGGGCTGGAGGGTTTAGCCATGCAGCAATGGTCACCAGCATGCAGTTGTAAAGGGCATCTATTACGCTGCATTAACCCCACGTGGACACATGCAGGCAGGATTAAGAGGCCATAATCACATTCAGCTTGGTGGGCTTTTGAAAGAGAAATCAAATGAAGGCTGTGAACAAGGACGTCCCTGCGGGGGCTTAACACAATTTGGCTAATCCACTTGGCGTGTAAATGGTTTGTTCAACTTCATCTTTCCTGCCAGCATGCACAGACAAGGTGGGAGTGAGTACATGGGGGCTTAAGATGCTCAGGTAAGCTGAGTCAGGTCTTCTGGGTGGGTCTGGCTCTGGGGTTCCCCTTAGAGAGGGGTCCTTCCTTGTGAGTCTGGAGCAAACTGGGGGGGAAAGTGCAGTGGGCACAACTGGGGGCAGGACAGTTTCTCTGAATAAATGAAAGAGAGAGGAGGAGATGTTGGTAAATAGGCTATTAACACCCAGTGTCACTCCATTAATTTCATGAAATAAATCTGTCCTCTTTTCTTCCTCCCATCTCCTGTGGCCTGAGCTGGAGCCTGTTTGCTGGACTGGAAGGGAGTACCCAATACAAAACCAGAGCTGTTCTTGGCTCAGGCCCATCCTGAAAGCTCAGCCAGCTCTGGTACAAGCACTGTGCCTTTGATTTAATAAAGGTAGGCAGCAATGGCAAATGTTCCTTCCATGAAAAACATTGGAATTTAGTGGTATTTTCTGCCTTTTTCCCTCCCCTGGAAAGGCAAACAGATGCCTTCCAAAAGACACCTGTACAGCTATGCCCATTCTGCCAAGAGGGTATCCCTCCCTCCACATCTGTGTCTCCCCAGCAATGACAAAACCGCCAGAGGACGGGAAGAACTGTTGACCTGTTTCTGAGACAAGGTCTTTGCTGATAGATAGCCAATACTTGAGGCAGGCAAGTGCAAAGGTTCTCTGGGCTGAGCTATGAAGTCGTGGACAGCAGAAGAGCTGCAACCAGTCCCAAACTGGCGAAGATTGCCTTACACCCAGAGCCTGCTGCACTGAAGCCCAGTGTGCTACCACCTGGTTAAATAGGTTAGGGATTTTTTTCTCTATGTGCTGCTTTTGGAGCCACAGTGTGAGAGATATTGTATGACTGTTATCCAAGCAGGAGACAATGGTGAGGCACCCAGAGCCCATGGTTGTTCCATTCCCTCCTGCCACTGCAATAGTTCCTGTTATCAGTAGCTACAAGGACCATAAGAACGTGGACTGTTTGTACCAGGTGTTTTTCTGGCAATCGGTACCATCAAAGCAAAGAAAGTGAACACGAGGCAGAGGAGGAAAGAGAGGCAAGAACGGAGCTGGTGCTGGGCCCACAACTGCCTTGCAGGAAAGGTCAGAATTAAGGACATGGAGCATCTCCCCTCAAGAGTGGCAATGGTTGTATCTAGCTTACTGACCTGTCTGGGTTGTGGCCACAATGAATTCATACCTGCAAAGCACTACTTAAAATTCCTCACAAGCTGGCATCACAGACATGGAACAGAGTGTGACTGACCTACATGCCTTCACAGGAATTCCAGGCCCTGTCTCAGACCTTCCAAGACTGTGTGCAATCACATTCAGCCCTTACCGCCATGGATCAGTGGAGATTTTGGTTGCCAGGTAGAGATCTCATTGATTTTTTTTTTAAATTGATGTTGCTATGGCAGGAAAGAGTTTTGCCCTGTTGGAGACTGCATGGCTGCAGGTAAAGACTGCTACAGTTTGTGTAAGGTTTAATTACAGAAGATGATTTGAGTGACCTACCTCAGCACTAAAAAAGCCCTATTAGGACTAGCCTTGCCTTGGGAAAATGGGTCAGTTTGGCAAGTGCTGTACAGACAGTGCCCTCCATCTCTAACGAAAGTCTACAGCAACCTCTTCTCCAGTATAAGAAGGTTCATTACTTGCTTTTTAAATGCCTACCGTGGTAACTACCCTTCCCTATCCCTCTGTCAATGCAGCCAGCACAGTTCTGCATGACAAGCTACCCCACAGGTCCTACTGAGGGGAAAATGGTGTGAGTGGGGATGACTGAGTTAGAGGAGAAAGACAACAGGAGGTGCTTTGGTTTCAGTCATGCTTTGTCTCGTGGGAAGGCAGGGAAAAGGTGAGAAAGGAGCCCTGCTATGGCATGTGTCCCTCACATCTGCCTTCCTACTGACTCTTGGGCAGCTGCAAAATTCACCACTTTCCCAGCACTTACCCAGGAGGGAATAACAATAATAAGAACAAAATTAGAATGATTCCCTTACCCAGACTGGGGGGACAGGAAGGGAACAATCTCTTGGGAATGTCTTGGATTTCACAGCCTCTCCTGGCAAACGTGACTTTTCAGAGAGAAAGTCGCCGCCACCAGCTTGTTTTTTGTGTCTGCAGAAATGAAGTCCTCTCTCAGCCTTTCCCTTGTCATTGGATCTGGTCAGAGGGGCTGCAGTCCTGCTACTTCCCCCATGCAAAAGAAACAGATTTGTCATCGCTGCTGTGGGCTCTGCCATTCCCAGCCTCTCTTGCCTCATTTAGAGAAAACCCACAATCCCTCAACAATGTTGAGCTTGAAATCTTTTCTTCCTACTTGATACTTCATTATTGTGATTGCTTTTTATTGATTGACAGAGCTGCCTTTGCAAACACACAGAACCCTTGGAGAATTGCAAACAGCCGATACAGTCTTGCTCGCACAAATCGTCTCCCACTGAGCATAGTGAAGCCACGTCTTCCCCTGCTCCTGAAACACAGCTTCCTTGGAGGGACGGTAGGAAGTTTGGGAGCTGGTTTCTCTGCCAAGCTGGGTAACACAGAGCTGGTTCATCAAGGTGACACAGCTGGACAAGAGGCTGCCACCAAGACTTTTTATTAATAATGACAAAATGATCTTTCTCTATGCACCAAGGGCAGACTGTGGCTCTAGGAGAATCACCACACAGAGACGCATCATTGCATCAGTGATATGCAGGTCCTGGCAAGATCTTTCCTTTTCCTCTTGAAAATCTCCCTGCTTCTTCCAAACCTACGCTGAGCTTACCCCTGCCTTCATGTGAAAGGTGACTTTGGTTTTCCATCCATGTTCAGAGAGCTGTCGCCCAGTTACCTCAACCACAAGAGACCAACCTCTCTGCACAGCCCTCAAACCTGTCTGTGCCCTGCCAACAAATACTGGGCAGCCAGTGTCACTGAGCCAGTCTCACTATGGAGACCAAGCTCTAAATACCTGTGAGAAGACTTCATCTTTTGCTTCTTCTGAGAACTCAGGGATGGATGGATGGATGGATGGATGGATGGATGGATGGATGGATGGATGGATGGACGGACGGACAGCAATCCTAATTGCAGAGAAGATCCAGCACTTGTTTCTGCCCTGGGACCCTGTGCACAGGTGCACTTTTGCACTCTAGCCTGAGAAAGGGAATATAGATTCTGGCTGAAAAATGTGCAAGGTCTCAGCCTGTCTGTGGGGCGGGGAGAGCTCACTTTCATATGTGAGACAGATCCAGCTTGCTGACGTATCCTGCAGTGCGATGGGCACCTTGGGTCTGCTTGTGCTTTGGGAATCTAAATCTCAGACATATGGCAGGGAGACCAGAGCAGCCTGCTGGAGTCTTCCCAACAGCAAATCATTTTTCCTACTCTTGCTACTCAACTTCTTGCTAAACATGCAAATTGTATTACACACAATGCAATGGTCAGAGCTTGTTAATATTAGGCCTTGGCTGGTGTCATGGCTGGCTGCCAGCAGACAGGAATCTGAGTGGAGGAATGGGCAAGGCAGAGAGACCACACAGCAAAACAAAGCTCTGGCAGCTTTCTTACACTCTCTTGAAAGGATTTAGGAAGACAACTACTCCTAGCAGCCAGATCTCCCGAGGTTGTCTGGAGGATGCATCTGCCTGCCCTGGGTCTTCAATCAAACCTGAGGATACTTTTGTCTCCTGGCTTTCTGAGGGCACATTGCTCAGAAAGTAGGAGACAAAATGCAACTGTCAGAATACAGATCTTGGCCATGATGTATGGGGCAGCAAGATGGGCTGCTGCTTGTTATCCCCTGCCCTGTCGCAGTGACAGACAAGGGGACGATGCAAAGAGTCGTTGCCAGCCAGCAGGCAGATCACAGGGAGCCCAGCCATAAGGAAAAAAATGGCCTGAAAGGATGTCTCGTAAAGGTGAGAGGAGCACTAGCTATTAACCTGCTGCAGACACTGATTAAAGACACACTATTCTATAGATTGCATTCTACATTCAAGGTTTTCTAGCCACACTAGGAATAGCAATAATTCTTAACCTGTGGACCTCCAGTGCTGTTTTCAAGTGTTTTAAATTTTAAAGCAGGCTTTTTCTCTCCTTCCCACAGGCAGGAAGATGTTGGATTGCCTCAGCAGTACTAACCAAGTCCTCACTTCCATTACACCAGTGCTTCAGCACCATTTACAGAGATGGCTTTGCACAAGCACAGGTTGGAGTTGCCTCGCTCTGCTTGAGCAAAGCACATAACTGAACCAGCAGCATAAAACCCAGGGATGTGAGATCAGCCAGTTCACAAGGCAGCCTGTCCTCACCTGCCCCAACACATCAGGGATGCTTCCTGCCTGCTCTGTGGCACTGAGTAGTGAGTGAGATCCCTTCCTGATGACAGACACCAACAGCAGGGGAGCTGCCTGCATGGGGAGCAGCATTTTCCAGTGTTCACACCTCCATTTCCACCTGATCCTCTCTGCAGCAGTTTTTCAGGCCAGGGCCACAGAACCACCTCAGAAGTCCCTGGCAGGGACTTTAAAATAGCTGCCAGGTGACTCTCCCAGGCTGTACACCTTGGGTAGGCAATTGGAGGGATCAGTAGGAGAAAAATGTGATGCTCTGTGGAGATGCAGAAGGAGGATACCTGGGACTTGTCTGCTTTCTAAATAGTGGTACTACAGGTTGATGGCAGTCCTCACGCTTCCTCAGGGCCTAGGAGGAGGAAGAGGAGATGAAGAGGTGTGACAGCACTGCAGGTCACTTTACACTCTCCCCAAGATGCCTTTGTTTGCCTAGGTACTGAGTGGCATCACTCACAAGCAGGAGAATGATGTCCATTTTTACCCTGTGTCCATGGCAGGACCTAGTGAAAACCCAGTCAGGAAAATCTCCAGCTCTCTCCTCACAGGCCAGAGATCTGTCTTGGCAGAGAAGGACCTAGGCAGTTCTGTGAGGCAGCACTGCTTCCCTCTGCCTACCCCAAGCCCTTGCCCAGATCATCAGCTTAGACCTTTGCAGGCAATTTTTCTGAGTTATTTTCATCTCAGAACAGATTACTGAAGGAGTCAAGCCACCTGTCTCCATGGGATCATGGTGCCTCCAAGGGTAAACCCTGAGCCTGGCAGCCCTAGGAAGTAAAAGACCAAACATAGCCCATCATCCTTTTATAACCACAGTTTTACAACTGCTCTGAATCCACAAAGACTTTGAAAAAGGCAGTGCAGCCATGCTCCTACCTTTTGTGGTGTTTCTGCAGCACATTATCTTTGTGCTGGGATCATTTTTGGACACAACCAGTAAGTCTTTCCATGGATGCAGTGTGGTTGCTTGGTGCTATCATACAACCCTCCATCCCCAAATCTGCTCTGACATGGGACCTCTATGAGCCTCTGTGGTATCTCCCAGCAGAGGGAAACACTGGCACAAGGACATGACCAGGTTACAGCAATACTTCATGCGATGCTACTGGTGGACGTTAGCACCATACTTCCCTCCTGGGAGCCAGGGCACTCCTTGACCCCATCTGGGTGAATGAGGGAGCCCCAGGCACAGAGTGCCCGTGCAAGGGGATGGAACAGCTGCCAGGCCTTTGTGCTGGGGATGCCTGGCAGCTTTGCTTCCAGAAAGATCCTCCCTCTGGTGAGGGCAGCCTTAAGCAGTGCCCCAAAGCCCTGGTATCTTGGAAAGGTTTCTCCCTTTGTCTCATTTTCCTTTTTTCCAGATCTGACTTAAAACAGAGATCAGGATGACTCTCAGCAAGAAAAGATCCCATGACTGTTTCCCCACGAGCCAGGATATTAGTCCTTGTATCCTGGCCATATTCCAGCTCGGGAAATTACCTTCTGCCTCCCTAAATCCCCCCTGCGGTTTCAATTGGATACAGGCTTCTTCGCTCTCTTGCCGAAACTGCTGCGCAGGGTTGCTGTGCACGGTTAAGCAGCTGCTGTCGGAGGTGGGTGACAGGATTGATCCCAGGGGTGCTGGGGTCAGCACCGAGCGAGGGCAGGAGCGCCGCCGCCTGCCGAAATGCCGGCACAGCTGCTTCTCCCTGGGGTCACGCTCAGCTCGAACGGGACTCCTCTCAGGGAGCTGCTCCTATGGGCTCTGTTTCCAGGCTTGGTTCCCTCTTTTATCCGCTTTGCCTTGCAGAACCAGGACTAGCACACACCGAGTTGGATTTTGCGTCGCTTTCCGGCGTGTCAGCTGCCTGGCCAGACACCAGCTGCTGGAGCATCAGGGTGCTCGTGCACCTGGAGAACACGTGCTCTTCTCACAGGCACGGGAATCCCTCTCCCCCCAGCTAGCTCTTATGTCTTTGCAGAATAGCTATGGACTTTTGCTATTCCAGGACCTGTCTCTCTGGGAACAGCTGTGGGGGCCCCATGTGGGATGCTACGCCTACAGTATGAGGTTCTGAGCAGAAGGGAGTCGTGGTACAGTGTAAGACTCTGCCCAGAGGAGGGGCCCTACTTTGCCCTCAGCCCGGGGCATAGCCCACAGCAGGACTCCTTTCACAAGCCCTTGTGCTGGGAAAGGCACCAGCATGGTCCTGTCTACAGAGTCACCCAACGCTGGAAAAAAATCACAGAAGTCAACAATCCTGGAACAGGAATCCCAGAGGTCTCCATACTGAAGTTTTTCAACCTCGAGTTAAAAATGCAACACTGTCAAGTAGCCAGGCTTTGCGTTGTTCTTGTTGCCAGAATCTATATAAGCAAATTACTTTGCTGTCAGGAATACAACAAGAGATAGAGAGAGAAATCTCCTGCCTGGGCACTCTGGAGACAGACCCGCAATATTCAGAATAATGCAGCCATCTCACTGACATACCCTGACATCTGANAAAAAAAAAAAAGACAAAAAAACCTGATAGAAAACCTTTAGTCATTTAGTAGATGTGATTTGTGGATAAATTATGATATACAGTGAAAGGTATGGACAAGGATGGCCTTTAATGAAGTGTCTTGGAGGAGATCTCATATGTATGTGTGTCAAGGGGAGGTGTTTGTATAAATATACACACATTTACACACATACCTGTTAAACATTCTTCCTATGTGTCCTATGTGTGCATATAGAAATACATACATCAATGCATGTGCCTGTGCTATGGGCAAGAGAGCTGCAAAGAGCAGTAAAATTTCAATCCAGTGTGCAGAAAGCAACAAGCCCCGCAGACAAGGGCTCACCCCTCTCTTCTGCCCATGAATCACAGCCAATGGATGAGGAATCAGTGCAGATGTCAACTGTGGTGCCAGCTCTTCTTCTCTGGCTTCTCTGAGCTGGATTTCATCCCTTTCTTGTCCTCCCAGTTCCCCCTATTCCCTACCCCCGTTTTCCTTCCCAACAGGATGACATTCATCCATCATCCAGCATTTTAAATGCTGGCATGACATTGAGGCTGTCAGCCACCCTCTTTGCTCAGCACAAGGAGCTCCACTTGGCGGCTTGGTGAGACTGTTTCCATTTGGTGCCTGTAATCCTCCTATTTGGGTTAGTTCCACTTGGTTTCATGGAGTGCACAGTGAGGAGAACCCGGTAGATAGCAGTAGATTATATAAAATAATAAAGAGAGGGCTTGCTTTAACCACAGGATATTCAGGCAGTGCCAGGAATTGAGTGCTTCACCCTTCTAGGGTATATCCTCTATAGACTTTACCCCTCTTCACTCCCTAAACCAGAGAAACTCCAGGTCCCACCTCAGTGCCACTGGGTGTAAATCTGGAATTAACTTCCTTGACTTCAGTGGAACTACTCCAGATTTATGACTGAAACTGAGCTTGGGATCTGGCCCCAGCTCAAATCCAGTGGGTGTAAACTGAGCTCCAGCAACCCGGCCCCACAGCTGAAAAATGGATTGACACAAGAAGAAGAGTGCTGGAGACAGGGTTACTTAGGAAAGTCAGCACAAGGTGCCAAGGAAAAGTCATTTCACCACCCCTTGCCCAGAGGGCTGGCATTCCTCAGAGGTCTGCCTATATTTCATCTCACCAAATGAACACATCTTGATGTCAAACATGCTCTTCAGAGTAGATGGGCTGCTGAGCAGCAGGTACCACTGTTAGGGACACCCTCTCTTGTACCCCACAATTCCACTACATTCCTAGCTGATCCCCGGTCCCCTTTGAAGCTCACACGGTCCTAACCCACACATGCCCTTACCTCAGCTGCTCCAGGTGCCATTGCACCAAAAGACAGCCTGAGAGATGGCACAGCTGCCACCCCAACTCCGCTATGTCATGCTCGGCTACTCAGGTTTAAACTGGGAGTTAGAGGAGATGCTTATTTTAGAAGCAAGTTGTTTTTGCAGCATGCTTAGTCAAAGCAAAAGTGGGAGGGGAGGCAGGGGGATTATTTAAAGGGAAAACCCCTGAGCATGGACCCAAGCACTGGGCTAATTTTAGAAGCCAGAATATCCTGGAGTCGTGACAAGGGTCTCAGCAGGACTTGATGAAGTGGGCAGCATACCAGAACAAAGAGGGGTACAGGCCTGGCCGTGTATGGACTGGTGCTGAGAGCCCAGGTGGATATATTGAATCAGCTACTTTGGCCGTAGCAAGCAGTTTATGCTCTGTGCTTCAATTTCCCCATCCCTATGTGGGGATATAGCTTTCACCTGAGATCACCAAAAGGGTGTGCAAATAGCAACTAGAAAAGAGCAGCTTGTTTCAATCTCTGAGAAAAGGAAAAGGGAAATCTGTGAGAACTGTTTTGTCTTTGGGTCCTTTCATGTACTTTTTGGCAGAGGTGTTGGGATAAAGACCCTCAGCATCTCCCTGACAAAGGTGTGGCTGTTCACAGGAAGGATGCAGGTCACCAGGCCAGAACGGTATGGAGCCAGCTGATAAGATTTCATTCCACATCTGCAGACTCAAGATTGGAGTATAGCATCACCTCTCTGCTACTCCTGAAGGCTTGCCCCACTGCTCTAAATACTGCAAAACCCAGGGGCAAGAGTGCACACGCTCATGATGCCTAAGTACAGCAGTGCTTTGTGGGGCAGCAGTCCCAGGCCTGCAGAGCCCTGGCTCACCCTCCTCTCCTTGCTGGGCATTAGCAGAGCTGTGCCGGGGGATGTGAGTGCATGCATGTCTGCCCGTGCTCCTTCCCTGCACCTGCCAGCCCGCTGATCTATAAGCTAATCCTACCCCAAGCTGATCTATAACTAATTCACTTACAACACAATTGCAATATCGATTCCCAAACTCCTTTGCAGACAGTGCTAAAATGTGTGTGTGTGTGGCAGGAACAAGGAGCCGGCTGACAAAAAGCCTGTGCGCTGGGTGGGCTCCACTCTTCACAGGGGAGATCCAAATGTGCTGCAGAGGCAGCTCCATGCTCACCCTTCCAGTCTTTCCCCTTTGTCTCCACTGCTGCCAAATACTGCAACTGGCTGCAGGTTTGAACATGCTTTTCTGCCCAGACATCCTATGGATCCCATGCTTTCACCATCCTTGCGTGACACACCTGTGTGTCACCATGGGAAGGATGGGGTGAGGTTTGTCTCTCCCTACCATCTCAGCAGAGCAAGTCCAGCACTGTGCTCTCCCATTGTCACATGAGCCATGGCTGTGCAGGTAGCTCAGGGCACTTGGCATCTACGTCTGGAGGAGCACATGGGCAAAACTAGCTTCTCCAGGGTCGCATCTAATGGGGGAGATGTGAAAGGGGCCATGTTTCTATCCTGCTCCAGCAATCTCTGGAAATGGTTTGAAGCAGGAATCATACCTATCAGGGGAGGTAACCACCTCCACAGCCCTTGGTCCAGCTCTAGAAGACAGGGAAACTCATTCTAGCACAGCAATTGACGTGCCCTCCCCTGTATGGATCAACAATGCTTTGAGGGCTGTCTTCAGCTCAATGCTCATGCACATGACCTTGCTCACACCAAGCTGATTTTAGGCTTTTTTAGTATAAGGCTTTAAAATCCAGCACAACCTATGACCAAGAGGTCTTGATACCTTCCCAGCCTCTGGGTCAAACACATGCTATTACAGAACAATAGTTCCTGCATTGAACAGCATGAAAGAGCACACAAAACAGCATGAAGCTTAAAACTCTCCCAACACCTTATTTCCATGCTTCTTTCCAACACTTACACCACCAGCACATGACAACTGAAGCCACCAAGAAAAGCTGCAGTCTTGATCAGTGATGTCTGAGAGCAACTCTTTACTCCAGGAGCCACTTTTGAAAGGTTGATTTATGCAGCACAAAGTAGAGAAGACATATTTAATGACGAATGGAAATGTCATATTGATCCTATGGGCAGGCTGTGAAATATGGTCGTACATGGGCTGCCACTGAATGCACCGAGCGAGTGGAGGCGTTCGACAGCAGGGCAATCGATACGGGGACCGAGCTGCCCCCGTGCATCTGCTGACCCAGTGAGCACCACCAATCCAGGCTGGAAATCAGGAAGAAGCTCCTAAGCTCCAATGGAGAGAGGATATCGAAGGACCCTACCATCCATCCAACCACTACTAATGCCATTAGTATTTCAAGGGTTTTTGCACACATGCACGTGCAGGGTGGCAGGGTTGCCATCACATTGGACACAGCACAGCACTGACTGAGACATGACTGACATCACTGAGACACAGGGCACTGACTGAGGCCATGGCAGTTACAGCATTAAGTAATACTGACAAGAGGCAGGACTGTGCATGGTGGAAGGACAAAGATATATCTCATCAAATACAATGCAGTGATTGGCCTCCCATGCAGTCTATAGCAGTAGAGCTACCCAATGCCTGTGACTCACTCCTGAAGGGAAAGATGATGAACCTAGGTTTGTAAGAACTCAGGAAAAATGTCTTGGGTCAGAAAATTGAGGGGCAATGCTGATGTTGAGTCTAAGGGGAGCCTGTGGCACCTATGGAAAAGGGATCCCACAACACTGCCATGCAGGGTGGCCCTTAAGGGACTTTGGTGACCATTTTCATCCCCCTACCCTGCTCACATTGCAGCCATGAGGATCTTTCACATTGCTGTAGCAAAGACTCAGCTCAGCTGGAGGAAAGTTCCACTTGGACAGAGCACAGCAGAGGGGTAAAGTGATCTTAAACTGGCAAAAATAGAGCATCAGCCTCATATAATTTCTCTGAAAACAAGATTTATTGAAGTTCTGTCTTTGGAAATCACTGTAGTGTGGAACACTCACCATATAGATTCGATCACTGACTCATACTCTACTACATTTTTCATTAGGAAAAATATTGGCTGGGAAACTTTGACCCTATAATCTCTGCATTTTAAACAATAACCAATGAAAACAGAAGTGACAGGCTAAGGAAATCTCTGCCACTTCAGCAGCTCCCTAGGCCAGAGCTGAACCAGAGCTACTTACTATGACCCTTTGTCTCCAGACCCCTCCAGACTCAATACTTTTTGGCCACATCTACCCAAGGGGTCTCTGCAGTGAGTACAATGCACATCAGTAGCTGTTGGAGGACTGAGCCACATCACTGTGTGCTTGGAGGGCAACATTTCAGAAAACTGGACTCTATTCTCACCATAATTTGGGGTCCTGATATGCCCAAGTAGGAACAGTTTTCACTGCAAGGCAAATCAGAGATAATGTTCATCTGAAACTCAACTTCTCATCTTTCTGTAATAAGATCTCACTGGCCTGCAGTCAGCACAAGGCTGAGACAGGGGACAGGCACAAAGATTCCCAATCTGTTGAGCTGTGGTCTCCACCTTCAGTTTGGCCAACGTGTCCCTGACACCTCACCAGCATCATGCAAGGAATGTCTGGAGTCTCAGCTGCTGCTCCACCACAGCCCCTTTTAAATTAATTCCTGTTTTATGGTCTAAATAAATTAACCTGCATCGATTAGAGGTTCATGGTGCTTTTAATGTCAGTGTCATAATCAGATACCAGAATGGATTTACCTTTCTAAATCAAAGCTTCAAAAGGCTTTCAGTCTGAAACTCTATTTTATGTGTGGCCCAATTAGAAACCACAAGGTTTTGGCCAGTCACTTGCTGATATCCTGATTTACAGATGCTGCTTGGTAGTGGCCCCAATGGCTGGAAAGAGATCTCACCCTGGACCCCATCCTTCCATGCTTCCCACCACCTGTACTCCTTGGTTCTCACCTTCTGACAGCCAGAAAGGTCCCCCACTCTGTAGCAAAAGCCAAATTCAAGAAAGCCAGAAATGGGCAGTCTTGCTCTGTCTTTAACTCAAGCACTGGATCTACATGGAGAGAGATCTCCAAGTCTTTTATAGAAACGGACTCATCTTGGGTGACAGCTCTATCAAAGTCCTTACATTCCTGTTGGGAGTCTTTCTGCCAACCCAAACCATAACTCAAAGAATCTGATTATCAACGGGTGCCAGTCTCTTCTTTAAAGTATGAAGAGATAAGACAAGAGGAAACAGCCTCAGACTGTGCCAGGGGAGATTCAGATTAGGAAAAATTTTTTCACAAAAAGCATTGTCAGGCGTTGGAACAGGCTGTCCAAGGCAGTGGTTGAGTGACCATCGCTAGAGGTGTTTAACAGACATGTAGCACTTCTGGACATGGTTTAGTGGTGACTTGGCAGTGTTAACAATTGGACTTGATGAGCTTAAGGGTCTTTTCCAACCTAAATAATTTTATGATTTTATGAGCTTAAGTAATGCATCTGACAAAGAGCTGAAGTAGAGATCTTGGAAGACTTTGTTTCCAAGCAAAACTGTGATTGAACAAAACCTTTTGGCTATAGGGAGAGGAGGGGGGTGTATCACAGGCAGTCTAATCAGCTTGGATCTTTGAGAATAGCCATCAGCTTCTTAGGGAGGGTTTCTGTCTTTTCCTTTATCACTGCAGATCTCAAGGCCCTTTCTAAGCATCCATCTGGTGCCAGGGAAGTAATTTTTCTCCACTCCTTCTTCTGTGCTCGGCATCTCCTTTGCAACTTCTTCCAAGACCCTTTGGTTTGATTTCCAAGTTCTGACATAGCCATTAGTTACAAAGAGCGATTAGTTCGGTCGTTGTCATTAAGTCATTTTTTAAATGGCTCCAGGCAGCGTCAGAGAACAAAGAAATAAAATACCCGTGAAAATAGTTAATCACAAATTACTAATTATTTCCCCCCTCCCTCTGCACTCTTTCCTCCCCAAATCATGAAATATTATCCCCATGAAGAAAGGAAAAGGTCTGTCTGTTCGTGAGCCCTTCACGGATTTTATACACCTAATTCATCAAATGAGAAACACTTCCTGATCATCCGGGATTATTTTGAGAGGTGAGCTCATGATCCCTGACCCCGCTGCTGAGAGCCATAGCGAAGGGCAAAGTCTCTAATTTACGTGTCCCGAGATGCAGCCCTGAGCTACAAGGTGGGGAATGGTGGAGCCTCACTGGCTCAAGAAATGAGCCCTGATACCCCAGAGAGGGGCAGACACTGAGCTAGGCCCTTCATGTGGAGAGATCTTGTGACTGCAAGTGTTTCTGAGCCCATTTGGATTTTATGGGGCTGCTGATTTCAAACAGGCCGAGCGCTTTGAACAAGGCACCACGCATGCCATTTAGGGGGTTGTATTTATTTACCATGAGGTCTTTTATTCCCCTTTCCAGACGAAATGTACGTGCTAGAAGACAAGTCTTTATCTGCAAGGAGGGTAACCAGAGCGACACTCTGGAAACAGTGGGAGTCTGGGCTCCCACAAATTTTATTCAAGAAGGAATATCTGGGGGTAATAGAAGCTTATCAGTCCAAGCCACAGAGAAACCTATTGCTCCCAGATCTAGAACCACAGAGATCTGCTTGTTAAAGGTCCTCAGTTTGCTCAGAATCAAGATAGCCAGTCTGGAGAAAGTATTATTGAAAATGACTCTTGCAAATGCACAATGTCCTGCTTGCTCCATCTTCCCAGTCTCATAGTATCAAGAATCTACAGTTCCACTGGAGAGAGGTGTTTGGCTATGCTAGAGTAGAAATTACTGTTGAGGAGTCTAAAGGCATAAAACCTCTGTTTCAGGTGCCCGTGCCACTCTGTTACCCTTGCTCTTTGGCAATTAGGAAAACAGGTGTGTTCATATGTCCAAAAGCACACCAGAGCTTCTCTTTTGGCCTTGGCTGTGTTCTGCATTCAGCTGCAAATACGTCTAAATACCAAAGAAGTCTTTATAAACAGGCAACAGTAAAATTAAACATCTTCAAGAGATTTGACTTCCAAATATGTGCCACCAGCCAACACAAAGCAGAAGGCAGCAGTAACACTGCAATCTCTCTACAGTGGAAGGCTCAAACATATCTGCTGGCTGGCAAGTGGATAAATCTCCACCTCTCAGTGTTTCAGTAGCCTTTAGGAATGGCTCCATACGCAGAAACATTCTGAATTGCATCAACATCACTTCAGTGGGCTCAAATTTTGCCTTTTGCATGGTTAAAACTCTTTGATGTTTTCTGTATACATTCTGAAGCACATCCTATTTTGTGTGAAAATTAAGCTATTTGTCTAACTAAGACAAATAAATAAACACTGGTCTCCTAGACCAAGGAGAGGAGTTTAGGAGAAGCATGATCCTGATATAACTATTTTTTTTGCCAGGACACAAAAAGTCCATCCTGTTTGCCTAAAAGCTGAGAGTGATGCAAAAAGAGACCATAAGGGAGTATGAAAATGCATTTGAATCAATAGAATAAAGTTAACAGAATCAGGAATAAATAGAATGAATGAAATAAGATAAAAATGCCAGAGGAGATAAAAATGCTAGACTCAACATCCCCTCAGGGGTCACTGCTGAAGGAGCAGCAGGGCCAAGTTCATCCTGGGTGTAATTCCCTTGGCTGTTTCCTCCTGGCATTTTAAAGCTTGGTGGATTTAGGAGCTTTGGGTGGTTGGCTTTTTTTTGCTCCCTGTCAATGATGTCTCAATTCAAATAATGTGTGACATTCTTGGGTTTGCTCCACGCCTGCCTGGCACAGCTTAGGATCTGGCTTCTATAAATGGCAGCTTCCCATGACCCAGCAGCACTGCTCTGGCTACTGGAGTATTCAGAAAGGTGTCTATATGTGAATTGAGGTGATGAATTTTGCAAAACAGTTTTTGTGTTTATATAACAAACTCCATTCTGATTCGATAAGCATCCTGGCAGGAGATTTCACTCTAAATCTCTTTATGTCTCTTTGGCTTTCAAATGTTATGCTTATATTTTAAGTAAAGCAGGTATTGTGTTAAGTCCTGCATTTTTTAACAGATGCACCATCTTCCCATGGTCCCTTCAAAACAACAGGAAAAGGCTTTAAAAAAGGTGCTCAGGTATTTGCTGATTGTTTTTCCCAACAGATCTCTGCTGCGCCACACAGCAGGGCACTTCAGGAGATCCACCACGTGCCTAGCTCCCACACAGACCTTGCTATGCCACCAAAAATATAAACAGAAAGGAAATCAGAATGTGATGAAAGGCATCTTTTCTGCTTATTGGTTCCCAAGGCACCTCGTGAGCAGGTGTGAATTCTGCATCTCAGCAAAACCATGGACCTGATTCATTTTCTGTTTTACAGAAGGTGAAAGGTGCCCCTTCAGAAACCAGCAGTCTCACATAAACTTCATTCCTTGGTGGATGTGTGGAGGGACCCAGCTCCTGCAGCATCCCTCTGGGTGGCTGCTGGGACCTCTGCACTGCAACACGACACTGCAGCTCACATTCCCATCATTGTAAAAACAGCCAGAGAAATTTCCAGCAAAAAACCTGCACCAAACACTATGTTTGGAAGGTGACACTTCTGGAGAAGGCAGTGCCCCATAGCTCCATGTCTGGGCACCCAGCCTCATACATGATGCTGCTCAGGGACCAGCCCTTCATCACACCACCTTGGCTTTCCCATCCAACTCCCAATCCCTGGATGAATTCTGCTTAGCTTAGAAGACTTGATGAGTGCACTGCCCCAAGCAAGATGGCTACAGGCCATCAGCTAAAATAGCTGCTTGTCATCATCTCCTTTGTCTGGGCTTCCGGCTGACTGGACTTGCCTCCACTCTCTTTGAGATCCTTTTACATCCAGACTTTGAAGTTCTGACTGACAGCAGGATCTTGGTCTTTCCTTCCATCCTTTTCCCCCTGCTTCTCTCCCTTTCTTTTGGTATCTGCTCCAGTTACTTTCCCCCATGCCTCTTTGGGGGCTTTGTCTCTATTCCTTATTGTTCCTTTCCACCCTCTATGGATACTTTCCCTACCATCCTGGATGACCAGTAGACTCCAAAACAGCCCTGCTGTGATTTCGAGTGTCATCCAATCCACCACCATGGTCACCCACACTGGAATAGAGGGTTGTGCAAGTGAACATAGGTCTCAGTCCATGGAACCAAGCTGGGACCACATCACACCCTGGAAGCAGCCAGCCTGGGTGAGGTGCTCTGCTCCAGCATCCTCCCCCAGAAGCACCCACCTCCTCACACCGTGGGGCAGGTGAACCATGTGAACCTCTCAAGGATTGTTTGGACCTCACGGGTATCGTGTGAACCTCACAGGTGTCATGTGGCTGCACCAGAGAGGGATGATCAAAGGAGACATGCCAACCTGGCACCAGGCTGTTCCGTGGACTCCCTTCCCAGCAGGTTGCCTTCATGGTCGGGTGGCTGGAGCACTCTGCCAGCACAAACAATTCCTCACAGGTCAAGGACCTGGCACAGTGGTGATGTATCACTTAACACTCAGACGTGTGTGGCACAAGCTGGGGAGGGTAGACTCATCTCAGCAGGCTGGACCTCTTCCCAGGGAGCACAGAGCTCCTGAGTTCAGCCACTGCTGGGAGCAGAGCGGGAGAACACACAAAGCAATGGCTGGCCCTGGTGCTGACTACACTCTGACACCTGATGCGCCAGACTGTGGGACAGGCAAAGCCAGGGTGCCAGGGCTGTCCTCCACCCCAACTCCTGGGGGGTAGTCCTCCTGCCAAGGAGGTTGTTAACCTCGCAGGAGGGAGACACTTTTCCTGAGACAGTTACTTCAATGTTGCCTGCATCTGTAAAATCAAGACTCCGTCCCTCCAGGAGCCAAATCAAGCACTGCTGCCATCAAAGAGCAGATCATAGCAGAGCCACATCCACAGCAGTGGCCTCCTGCAGAAGGGTGACCCACAGCAAGGGCCCAAACCTTTCTTTGTGTCCTCTAAGCAGGCTGATGTCTCACTGGGCTACACCTTGTGGTCAGACACCTTGAGGCCAGACTGGGATCTAGCTCACCACCATAGCAAGGTCCTGCCACAGCCCTCTCCGGCTGAGCTGACTCTTACCTGTCCTGGGCTCTGATCAACAGGATCTGAGCCCAGACGATGTGAATTTGTTGAGAGAGAGACACCACTTCCCAGAGCTCCTGAAGGGGGTGGGTGTCAAACACAGGCTCACCTATCAGCACCACACTGTTGATCCTTGAATACTCAACATGCAGGTGCACTTCCTTTGCAGGTTTGGGTGTGCTGAATCCAGCACAAAGGTCTGGAACGGAATCGGGTAGAGTGGTCTATGATTACACACCAAGAACAAACATAGCTCAAGACTTGTGCTGTTGTCTTCTCCTGTGGCAGGAAGATGGACGTCAGTAGGCACTATCAGTGTCATCAGGTCACTCTCTTTCAGTTAGAAGTGAGTTGTTACAGTGAAAATAATTGACCCTTAATGCTAGCTGCAAGGACCAGAGCATGCATTGCCACAAGGTTATGCTCCTTCCAATCCATCTGCTGTCCCTGTGTTGAGCTCAGATATCTCTCCTATCCTCCCATCCCCCAGCTCTCCTCAGCTTTCAGAGCCACCTTGGCTCCTGGGATAGGCATTTTGCTTTTCCCTTCTCCCACCACCTCCACTGCTCCACAAAGATAAGCAAGTTAAGGAGTGGACCAGTCCCTCTGTAATCCAGGAGGGACCTGGGAGAAGTCTTGGCTATCTGACATCCATCAGCTCCTTGGGACATCACTCATTTGAATGTCACAAAGGTAGCATTCTTCTTACTTCGTTTGAACTATGGCTCTAGTGAAAGCACCAGGAGATCAGTATTTCCACAGAGTTACTGACAGTGATGAGGGGTTGCTGCTGTGCTTTGAGAGTACTTGCCACATGCTGCCCCCGGCTTATGAGCCTCACCAGTCTGGGAAATTTGAGTTCTCTCTGTCCTAAGTCTTTCCAAAAGGAGCTGACCCTTTCAAACAATTCAGCCACATGGTCTGGCGAGGGTAAACATCCAAGCAAATGGTACAGTGTTACAATGGTATAAATGGGCTGGAGTAAACTAGTCCCTTTCCCTGACTCTGATCTGCTCACTGGCCTTGGCAGGATCACTTCCCACCCCTGTGCCTCTATTTCTCTTCTGTCTCCCTGCCTTATGCATGCAACCACAGCTTCCTTGGAAAGAAGCAAGACTAGGGGGTGAATTAAGCTTGGATATCTTGTACCTCAACAAGAGCAATAACTGTGGCTGTTGCTGCACACTTAAGCTTTCCTTCAGCCTGCAGATGCTGAAGCTTCCCCTGCCACCTACATCCACCCAACACAGGTGGATGCTGTGCCCATCCCAGGCCTCAATAGGAATCTGCTAGACACTTTTGTGGATCTCTGATCATGGACTTGGTAGTGGACATGGAGAGCCATAGCAAGGAGGTGGAGGCAGGATGGGCAGATGAAAAGCAGATGTTGATGTGGTGCAGCATATTAAACAGCTGTCTCCTCCAGCAGCATCTGCCTGAAGCAACACTGAAGAAGGCAGAATTCTTTTATCCATGTAAATCCACTTATAGTCATAGCAGTGTCTTGCTGGGCTCAACATTTTCAGGGAGGAGGCAGTGGATCAGCACTGTTTCCACCACATTCCCTGACTTCCTCTTCTGGAAAACTGTGCAGAGACATGTCCAGGGAATGGGCAGCATAAGGCCAAGTTTGGCAGCACAGGGCAGGGTGCAGACAGGTATGCTGTCCTTCACAGGCAATGCACCTGCCATACTCACCTCCCCTCCCTGGGCTACCTAGCATGCTGATCCTGTCTTCCCACATCTCTGCTGCCTTTTTATCCTCAGCACTTTTATTCAGTGGAAACACCCAACTGAGACGCAGCGATGCACTGCCATTTCCACCAGCATCAGTGGCAGGTCAGGCATGAGGCAGCCTGGCCACCAGCGCAGAGAGGGCTTCACCCCAGTGCAGAGTGGGTAGCAGGACCAGCCCCAGCCAGGGGGAAGCCTGAGGCACAGCATACTGCAAAACTGACAGTGACCTGCTACAGCAAAAGAAGGAAAAGCTGATTTATGCCCCTACTGTCTCCACACTGCTTGGCTCCAGCAGAGCTAAAGTGCAGGTTTTGCCTGTACTGGGCCCATTGTGGTTCAAGATCCTGCCAAAGTGTGAGAAGGATGTGTGGTGGAAAGCGTATCAGGGGTGGAATTGTCTACACACAAATGCTCAACTTTATGTACTTTTAACTAGAGGTGTAACAGATGGTTGCATTTCGGTCCAAGCAGTGGAGAGCCATGCCCATTCCGGCTGGAGCCAATCAATCCCACCACTCTGGGGAAAACGGCAAGCTGGGTTTGGAAGCACGGCTGCCAGCAATCCAGAGGAAGGCTTTGCACAGGCAAGCATGGGCTGCTGCCATGTGAAACCAGGGAAACAGGATTAAAGAGACGTCGAGACAGACAGCAGAGCATGGTGCCGTGGGCTGTTCCTGGAGCAAATGTTGGGAGAGACAGCAAGCAGCTGGGGCTCCAAAAACATGTATTGGATCAACCCACCAACACGAAGGGAAAAGAAAAGGGGTTTGCTGGGCAAGGAAGAAAAGTTTTGTGGGATGGGGAGGGTCCTGTTCCCATGCGGTGGTGGCACAGTAAGGGGCTGCCTGTGATGCTCTGCCTGCTCGTGCTCTGCCCAATACCCTCATCTGTATCCCTACCCCACAGAGTTGTTTCTGAGTGGGATGAGGACTGTCTCCTACTGTCATGACTCCACCTCTTCATGGCCCCACAGCCAGGGCAACATCCCTCCTCTGAGCTCAGGTACCAGAGGGGACTGGGCATGTGGGTCTGCAAATCCCGCCTAGTCGTGCTCCAAGGTGGGGCCCAGAGCACCAGAGCTCAGGGTCCAGGGGAAGGATGAGCCCAGCAGTGGGAAGATGGCCTCCCCAAGTGTGACCCACACCAAGACATCAGGATGAGGCAGCTCATATCCCAGGCCCCACAGGGGAGATTTGCCACTTGTTTCCCAGCAGGTTTTGAACTGATGGAAAGGAATACAGTAGTGTAGAAGAGTCTGAGTTGGGCTGTTTCAGGGGCACACCTTTAAGGTCTGGGGTATAAGGACACAGGTGTTTGAGAAAGATTATCCAGTGCTGGTTATGGGAAACTGAGATGTGAGATTACAGTGAGGAGAAGTTTTTAGCATAACAGCCCTCAAGATAACCAAGAGTGGATAAAAGAGCACAAAAGGAAAGCCAATATCATCACTTCTCAGGGTCCTCACTACCTAAAGCAATGGCAGAAAGTTCTGTATTTCCCATAAATCCCAATACAACTGATTTGTTGTTACAGGATGAAGAGCTGGATAAGCACATGAGTTCTGCTAGCTCTACCAAACCTGTGTTGTAGGGTAAACCATCTGCACCACATTTCTGCCTACAGAGCATGGCGCTTACTCCCTCCATACTTCACTCTTGATTAAAAAGGAGCACTTGAAGTACAGCTGTATCCTTTTCTCTCAAATATAGGTTTATACTGAGAGAGGTTAGACAGACAAATAGAGGTAAAAATTCCCTTTGCCACTCACCTTCTGCCAGTGAACCCAACTGAAGCACCATGGGAGAAGATACAGCCAGAGGCAACCAAATCCACAGTTCATTTGTGAGGTACTCAGCAAACAGACCAGGGTTTGGAAAGTGCCCTTTGCGATGCAGCCTGGGGAGCTCCACATTACAGCACTCAGATCATCAGATCAGGAACTGTAATGGGAGGTCACAGGGAAGAAAGTGTTTTGTTTAATGGCTTCTGGAGACTGAGGGATTTGGGAAAATCACTAGAACTGTGGATTTTGGCAGGAAACTGGTGCTTCATTTCTGTGCTATCAACACCAAGCAGCCAAAAAAACTGGGAAACAGGTTCAAAATCATGAGAGAATGCTTAAACCAATGAAAAAATTATGGCTTATCCTTGTTTCTTGTCCTGTGTGGTTTGTCCATAACATCGACACATCTTCAGGGGTATCTCTGTCATCACAAATCTCAGGTGAGAAAACCCTCATGTGCAAGGTGAACTGTTCTCAAGGTTTTGAATGAAACATTAAAAACGTGCAAAAATCCAGTGAAGCAATAAGACTGGGTTACTTGAAGAGTCTGCCCAGCAGGAAAATAAACAACACTAGGACTTAAGTCTAGAGGACTGTTTATAGGGAGACATCTACAAAAGGACATTTTGACCCTTGCCTGTCAATGCCACCATTCACCAGTGCAGAAGTTGCCTGCATATGACTGAGACAGAAACGTATCCCAGCAAGGTAGCAGGGAGACAGCAGGCAGCCTTCTGCAATTAAAATGAAGTATTTCAAGAAAATCTGTGCCTTTCCTCACTCCTATCACATTGCAAAAGCCTCAGGAGGTCTCCCCAGGGTCTTCCTCAGCCTGGCAGGGTTGGTGCCCCCCAGAGTGCCATTGAGGCTTTCACATTACCCCCACAGGGTTGGTGGCTTTAACTTGTTTTAAAGACCAGTTCTCCCTCCCCTCTGCACCTCCTCATTCTCTCTCACAGTCACGTTCCCAGGTACCTCTCAGCAGATGTTTATGCTGATTTTGTAAAACATTTCCACTTTCTCAAGCTTACCAAACTCTATCTCTCAGGTGCTCTTGTCTGGAGAATGAAATGTCATGAAATGACTGCTCTGACAGCAGACATGTCTTCCCTCAGCCCCTCTCCCTGTTCAGCAGACAGTGCCATGTCCACAGAAAAGCCATGTGGATGCTGAGTACACTTGTCCTTACATTTCTGCTATAACTCTTACTATTCCCAAAACATAGTAAGTTCATAGAAAGGCCAAAAAGTCTCTTGGATATTTTGTTTTACATCTGCAAATCCCTCCCAGACCTGGGAACATGGGATACACAAATGTACCAAAACATGTGTGGGCAAAGAACAAGCCCAGAGCCTTACAGCACATGATGGAATCAGGCTGAGGGCAGTCTTCCCTCCACAAAGTGCTGTGCTGGGTGCTCATAATGGATGCTGTCCATCTTTGTTCAATGTACTGCTACCCAGTTCAGTTTCGTCGCAAGAGAGGATGTGTGATCCCGAAGTTCTTGGTCTGCTTTTTCCTGACTACTCAGGAAGCTCTGGAGATTATGGCTGACCAGGATGAGATCCCTGCCCCACTGTTTCTGTTTCACCACTGCAGCCCCAGAAGACAACCCTTCATATTGACAGCCATCTTCCATCATACAGCAGCAACCCCATGCATCAGCCAAGAATCTTCCTCCAACTCACCCTGGTGACTCAACACCTTCCTCAGGTGTTTGCTCAACCAGGGACAACACAGGCCTCCCTGGTACCCAACACACCATGAATATCATCCTCTCTCTGATGTACATTTTTGTTTTCTTTCATCTTCTCCATTGACTACTCACTCCTGAATAATAGGAGATTTACCTCTCCCACTGGCAGCTCCATGCAGGCTGACAGTCTCTACTGAGGGACATCTGTGTAGTCAGACAGGCTGAGGAGTGGGTGAGCAGGGATTAACTGTGAGTCATCTCTTCCTGAACAAGTGCAAGAGGATGTGGAGTTATCAGGTGACATATTTGTAACAAATGAGAGGAAGATGTTATCTGCATAGCTTGTAGATCAGCCATGAAACTCTTTGCCCCAGGATATCATAGATGCCAAAAGATTGTACGGGTTGAACAAGTGGTTAGACAGATCCATGCAAGAACAATCTATATGGAGCTATAAAACACAAAGGTATCACTTCTGACTCAGGACTCTCTGAACCACAAACTGCCAGGGGCTGGGAAAGTATCCCTGGGAAACATGCCATATACTTGCTAATGTTTGCATTATAATAACGTAATAGTAGAGTGATAATAATATACATAATTATATGTAATACAATTGGGTCTTTTGCTCTCTCAGGATGACCATCATCAGCCAGCAGTGGAGTCAGGATACAGGACTAGGCAGCCCTTCATTAAACCCTGTGTGTCCTTCCTTAGGCCCTCATATATCCAATGACTGTATAGATCCATGCCAGGCCAACTGCCATTACCACTCCTGCAACATAGAATTCACATCTCTGAGCTGCCAAATGAGATGTCCAGCGATACAGCACCTGATTCCATGTGTTTGATTGAGCTTCGTGTCTAAAACCAGACTGATTCAGTGTTGTCTTGGGTGTGAAGTCGGAGTCTTTTCTGGGAAGTTATCCATTAGGGAAAGACTCTTCTGAGAGGTCTTTCTGAAACTAGCTTTCTATTTCTCAGGAACAGATTCTTTTCTATTCTTCATCTATTCTAACCTGATGCAGCAACATTGACTTTTTCTCACTGTTTTGTGTGACCTGAGTATGTCCAGGAGCAGCATCGTCTGCTTGTCTCCTGGTCCATGGAGAACCTATCCCGTTCCTGGCACAGCCAGGTGTTGTGACATGAAGGTCTCAAATGCTGCCCTATTTCATCTTCTCATCAAACATAGAACCTCTGCCTCTGTCCACCAGCTTGTAAAGGAGAACAATCCCAGCTTACCTCATGCAGGCATTTTTGGGTTTGAATCATTATCTTTGGAGAAGGAGAGCATCTTGGGCTTGACAAAAGCTGGTCCAGGTTCAGGCAGTAATCATGACTGTGTTCCCATCAGTGTTCTGCCCCAACTGCCTTTGCAGCTATCTGCCAAAACTCCTGCTTGGGAAAGACACCTGGGGCTGGGGGCCAGATGTGACCCCTCCAATGTCAGGGGAAAGTTTTGAGGAGAAAAGGCAAAACTTATGTTCCATTCAAATATAACTAATAAAAAAACAGGGAAGAAAACCGCTTGAAATATGCTAAGTAAGCAGAAATCTGGCTAAACAGAAGTTTTCCACAAGGCATCAGGAAATCTCTGAATTGCTATGAGTGCCTTATTTAGTGGTGTGTGTGCTTTTTGTCCACACAAGTTCCAGTCACTGCAGCCATCAAACATTTTTTAATAGGAGCATTAACTTAAGAATAGCTAACAGTAATATTCCTAGCTGTGTGGAAACAGCATTTTATTAAATGCTTCACACAGATTTTGTATAATAAAGATGAATATATTATATCCTCTGCCTCCCCCAGAGTGAAACAATAATAGGAAAATAAAAAAAAAAAGCCAATAAAGTGAAACATAAATAGAACATAATGGGACTAGTAGCGAACTGAACTGACTATATAACATCTGCTATTGTTTGCCTGGCAAACACAGACAAGGGGAAAAACTAAGAAAGATTTGAACAGCCCTAACCTCTTTCGCCTTTGCAGCATGAAAGCAGCAATGATATCCCAAGCAGACCAAAGCTGACAGAACAATAAAGGCACGACTTGTGAATTTGTGCTCAAACAAATGTGTGAGATTCCCTTCACTTCTGTGCATAGAGAAATTTTCAAAAGCCTTTTGATGCCAGTCAGTTTATGTCTGAAAATATTCGTGGGTCTGGCAAAATCTCAAAGCAACCACTTATTCATTTCAAAATTCAAAATTTTGCCATATGTTTGTCTTTCGCTATCCTCTGTTTTCTGAAGTCCAGTCACCCTGTCAACTGAGTCAAAACAAAGCCATAGGAGCTGGACAACAAATCCTGCCAGCTGAGGGGGTACAGAAAGAATTGACATCTGTGGGCAAGGCCTCAGCTGGCTTCTGTATGTGATAATTGGAGAGCACTTGACTGTGTCCACCACCTTCAGAAATACTGGGATAACTAAGGGATCACACTGTGAGCAGAGGGAGAAAGAAAGGAGGGATTTTTGCCAGGCAGTTCCTTTGCAGGTAGTGATCTGGCCAGCCCACAGGTGAGCTAAACCCAGAGTTCTGCATCTGCAAAAATACAGACTGTGTTTCTGATCAAACTTAAATCATGTCCATCCTGACTGATATCAGAACTGGCTGGAAGCTGAGGAAAGGAAAGAAGAACTAAAAGCCTATAAAAGTCATTTTCTCTTTTATTTGTTATCTTGCTTGTAATGATCACACCATGTTTCCTATCTATTTTTACAGTAAGTTGTACATTGGTCTCAAGACGCCCCTGGATGACTTATTATTAACGAGGTCTTCTTATTATGGATGGTGATTTATTATCAGAATGATTCTATTTGTACTGAGTATGTCGTTCTGCTGCCAGCATAAAGCTGTTACCATCTTCAGAGCAAAAGGTCATGTTCTGGCAGCACAACGTGCCCAGCTCCACTAGGCTGAGCTGGTGAGTCTGCAGATTACACACATGTACAGGGCAAAAGGACAAAGTCCAAAGAGAAGAGTGGCCCTGGTGCACCCACAACATTGCAACTGCTCCATGCCCATGGACTGCATAGGTGATCCTTCTCCCACTGCTGGACTACACTCCTCCTTACCCTCTGCCTACATTCCCTGCATACTGATCCTTTAAAGGATCTGTATACATCTAAAAAAATTGTATCTTCTCCATTTTTTGCCTCACATTACCAATCAACAAGTGTTTATTTAACCATCAGAAATTAAAATAGTTTTTCTATCCTATCCCTGGAGTCCACGTATCCAAGCCTCATGGATACTCCTTTAGCTGTATTACAGGACCATCTGGAGTTTGGCAACGGATTCACAGTGCTCAAGCTACTTTTAACACCCATTTGTTCTCTGAACCTGAAAGAAGCAGCAGGAGCATGTACACAGCGTTCCAAGCAGAAAAATCACAGAACTTAAAGTGAGAGACAGGGGCTTTTCCTGCCCCTATGCTTTGGGACTAACCCCTCCATGGCTGCTCTCCCATCTCCACATGACATTGAGCCCCAGGGAGCCCCCTTTCCCACTCCCTGACTGAGGGGTGTGGGACCTGATAGCGGGCTGGGGGCAATCGCTGCCCTTGTGGCTCTCCCTTTAGTGGCAGCTCCTCAGATGGGGACCCCTATGGCCCTGCCACTTCTGGTCTCTCACAAGGGTTAGGGATGCCCAAAACAGCCAGGCAGCCCCTTTGCACATCCCAGACCATGTTATTTCTCCTGTCTATAGCTTTAATACCTCACTTTCTGGGTATTGCTCACTCCCTTTAGCTCTTACTGAGGAACACTGGTAGGTCTTCATTAAGTTGCAACACTAATAAAGGCAGATGAAGAGAACCTGACTGGTTTTTCCATGTGCAAGCAGAATCCAGAAACATGTGCTGCTATGTATTTGGCATTAGTGAAGACCTGCTTTTCACACCTGTAAAAGGCAGCAGAGCTAAGCAGACCCCAAGGAGAATTCAAGCAGAAAAATGGAAGGAATCTTGACTCTGTTCACTGTACAGACTTTACTCAGCTTTAAAAAGAAAGAAAAAAATCCCAGGCAGCAAAGTTCCACAGTTGCAAATGACTGTACATCAGTCAAAAAAGTGTTCCAGGAGCCAGGCAGGAGGGCATGAGGATTGGGTACCACAAGATGTCACAAACTGAAGAAAACGGAGAAGGGATGTGGACAGGACTCCAGGATGCTCAGAAGTGGAATCACTAAAGATAAGGTATTTTTGTAGTGATATTAAACCTCAGAGTTCAGAGTCTGAATCATTTCCTGAAGAGTAGGAATTAGGAAAATGCCTAACAGGAGAGATTTTTTTTCACTCTAGGCTCTTGCAGAAAGCTATTTTCTCTCTCTCTCCATCACACTGCCATGCAGCCCTGAAGATAGGGAGATGGACTGGTCCAACAGTTATCAGTACAGAGACGCTGTAAGCTGACAGCAGCTATTATGCAGTGTGGGAAATGCCAGCCACCATTCCAGTACCCATAGAAAGAGCCATGCCTGAAATAAGACCATCTGAGGAGTGTGTGTAAGGTTCTTGGGACGGAATGCAGAATAAAACAAACATAGATGTAAAGCATCTCATCACAGGTGTCTGCTGGGCAAACTGTTGGGAAAAGGTCCCTTTCTGAGGCAGGTCTGAGGATGCAGAGAGCAGCTTGGCTTTGGAGAGAAGTGCAGGGGATCCCTGTGTCCGGCAGCAGAAGCTGGGAGAGGTTTGAGAATCATCTTGTGACCCCCTGCTGAGGATGGAGATCAAAGAGGACTATAGCCTGGCCTTTGATATGAGGCACAAGAGAATGGAGAAGATGAAAGTGCAATAGCCTGGCTGAAGGGGGATGAGGGGATGAGTCTGCTGCTAAATGGTGCTGCAGTTTGGAAAGAAAAGAACAAGAGGCATCTGAGGCCTTGCAAACTCATCTTATGTGTGAGTTGAAAGACAAGTGAACTACTGTTTCACCCTACCCCTAGCTGCTACCCCTTCATAACAGGACCTGAGAGGGACAAGAGGAACAAACACAGCTAGTTTAACACAAAGGGATGTATTTTAGGGAGAATTTTCTCTCTAGCAGCAGTTGTCTGATCTTGGAGAGCTCCTATGAGACAAACGGGGTAAGATGAAAAAAAGAAGGAATGAAAAACTGGGTGAACTGAAAGAAAGACGTGAGAAGTAAGAAGAAGCTGCCCAACAACACTCAAAGTTGGAAGAGATCACGGTCAAAATTGAGGTTTGCATCTTGAGGCTGCTTTTGCAAAGGTTGGAAGTATTAGTTTTTAATTAATTTTCTTACTGCAGTTGTTGGAAGGGGAATCACCTTCAAAAAAGAAATACAAATAACTGCTTTAACAGGAAACTTTTGCTGCTGTAATTTATTGGAAGGCGAAATGAGCTCCGATTACATTATCCACCCGCACTGTGCCGGCAACGTGTACTTCGGATATTGCGCTATAATCCAATGACTGCTCCTGAATTATTAAAACCAAGTTGTTATTAGAAGAAGTTGCCTGCCTTATTTCCGCCATTCTCCCCCCCCGCTACAACTCCCTTTATTAAGTTTCAATTGATTCCCCACACCTCCTCCTGCCCCCCAAAAATGAGCCCTCGCCTCTCCGGCTCCTTCATAGCTGCCACAAATGTTACTTGCATTTGGCAGCCTGGTGAATTATTCACGCGTGCCGGGAGCGGCAGAGATATTACAGGTCTCGGAGGAGCCAGTACGGCTCGGCTGTCACAGCCCTGGGTGGCTGTGTCATGTGCCCCCCATGAACAAAGTTTTGTGGAGCCCTGAGTCCCAGAACCCTCCGCCGCTCCTCTTCCGGGGGCAGCGAGGAAGCCACGGCAAAGTGAGCGTCACCTCGGGTCTCGACATCCTCCGACCAGCCCTGCTGGGCCCAGAGGTGACAATGAAACCACCCCCGGACGCAGCTGCGCTGTCTGCCCCCGTCTCCCCAGCGCCCGTCCCCGTAATCTCAGGGAGAGCACCCCGGCCAAGGAGAGGCGGTGGCTGCTCCCGTCCCAGAGCGACAGCGACCCAGAGGACAGATAGGCTCCGAACGAAGGGTCGGGGGTGCGCTGATCACCTGCGACAGGACTTCCCCGCTTGTCCCATCGCCTGGCCTTGTCTTTCCTGGATCTGGGACGGGAGAGGAAGAGCTGCTAAATCTCTGTCATCTACAGACTCTGACACGGCCAGGAGGCCTGAAATACCCCTGGCTGGCTCCGTCACACCTCTCTGCCCTCCAGAGGAGTCCTACGGATTNTAATAAAATAAAAATCAAGTTCTCGCCTTGCCTGGAACCGAGACGGGCACGTCCCGGCTCTTCTTCCCAGGGAGCTGCCTCCAACTGTATTTCTAGGACTAGAAAATAAAATACTGGAATTTAAAAGATTAAGTACATTCAGATGCTCATATCAGTCGTTCTCGTGAGGGAATCCCTGGAGGGATTGCAGGAGGGCCCTCTCCCCGGGGGGGACACCAGGGATCTGGCTGGGATGCCATCTGCACAGAACGTCTCTATAGCCCAAACAAATTCCGGGGATCCCCTAAAATCCACCAGCAGGGGTGGCTCGAGAAGGTCCTCCGCCGTGCTAAAAGCAGAGGCGACTTGCTGACCCTCGACGTTTGAAGTGGGGGTACCCCCGTGGTTCCCCCCTGCTGTGGGAAATGCCCTCTAGGGCCCCATGTAAGGGCGATGAGGTGACTAAAAGTGTAGATCCGCCCAGGGCGTTACTTTTAATTTGTGCTTTAAAATGGCTTGCGGAGAAGGCGGGCACCTCTATTTCTCTTGTACCCGTCCGAGAGCATCCCCGCTTACACCGGCCCAGACACTCGCTCAAAGTGAGGCTCCCTTCCCTCTCCCGACTCCTCGGCGGGGCGGCGA
>VXBA01004399.1:41803-46306 GCA_013399895.1 Serilophus lunatus | reverse complement strand
CTCCGCAACACACCCCCCCTCATCCCGACAGCACCAAACCGGCACCCTCGGCCCCCCATCCCGGCCCCGGCAGCGCGGCGGGGCGACTGCTCCCTCGGTCGGAGCACTAAGCAATAGAACCCACCACAGACACACACATCCCGATTAATTTAGGGTAGAGTCGATTCCCCTTCGTCTGCCACATCTTCGGAACGGTGCAATTACGGACGGCTTCTGTACAAATATTTAAACGTATATACTGGATTTTTTCCTTTCCCCTTCTTTTTGAGGTTTTGATTATTATTTTTTTTAATAGCTACCAATGATGATTATTTTATCTATAAGGGAAAAGCGTGACCTTGGAATAAACTCGGCTTCCAACAGATGTTTGGGAAAGCAGTTGTTTTCAAAGACTTCCGAAACGAACCACTTTAGAGAAGATTTAAGTTAGGCTTAAAAAGACAACAGCAAACTATTACTCACTTTCCCTTCCTTGCATGTTTCAGATGTGCACGAACTAATTTTTTTCCTTTTAAAAATATTTTTTTCCTTTTGCAATTTTGGGCACTTGGGGCTGGGTTATAATGCAAGTTGAAAAATATATACTTTCTTTTTTTTCTAGAGCATAGAGGTTTGTCTCCAATGCAATTTCTGCCTCATTTTACCAATTAAAAGCTATTTTTACCATTTTCTGCTATTGTTGTGCTTTTATTAAAAGCTGCCTTTCGTATTTTTGATATGAAGGTGGTAAAAAAAAAAGAAAATTAAAAAAATCCTAGAATTATTTTTTACTCTTTTTAGAATTTTTGCATGCTGTGGAAATAAAAAGGACAAATCTCAAGATTAATACATTTAAATATTACACTATAAATTAAAAAATGTACAGATTTAAGACTTGTTTTTGTTTAAATTGTACAAATTTTAAAAGGCCTGCTATTTAAGTTCCTATAGGGACAATGTCGCTTTATTTACTGTCTCTTAGAATTGTACAGATAGCTTTTTTTCCGATACAATAAAATCTTTACCATTTTAATATACATTTTAACGTCCATCTTTGTGACCGAAAAACCACTCCGCCAGTCCGAGGTTATGCCATACTTTTCCCCCACAGGAATCTCCCATCCAGTTCGCGTTTAAAGTTACTTTATGCTCACTACCTGCAAGAAAAATGACGGGAAAGGAACACACGAGCCAGATCTTTATTATTATTTTAATTTTTTTTTTTTTTTTTAAGACTAAAGCCAGGTAGAGTTTAGCAGAGGGAGAACGCGGCCGATCCATAAGGCAGAAGGTGCAGGCGGCGTTTCCTGGACGCGGGGGATGCGCGGCAGCGGGAACACGGCGGGGCGAGCGGGACCACCGGCACCCCCCGCCTGCCCCCCGCTCCCGCCGCCAGCAGGGCATTTCCATCTCGAAATCGGAGAGGAAAGGAGGGGGAGAGAAAAAATAACAGAAAACAAAAACAAATCCGAGTGGGGGGGAAGCAGTTATCACCGACCCGGACAAAAGAAGCGGGGTATGCGTTGGGGGGAGCTGCTCTCCCCCCGGCGGGCCAGGCCTCCCGCTTCTGGGCAAAATCTGACAAGGGCACACGAGGATGGAAAACGTTTCATTCCTCCCTTTCTTTTTCTTTTTTTTTTTTTTTTTAATTTTATTTTTTCCCTTCTCTGTTTTTTCCTTTCTTTTTTTTCCTCCAAAATTAAGGCTTTGGTGAGTATGTTTTCTCCTGGCAGCGTGATCTGCCTTTGGAGTCGAGCAACGTGTGTTTCTCCCTATTCTTTGCAAAATTTATGTGAGAAAGGCAAACCTGGTGTACAGTGGCAGAGCTCGGTGGAGAAGTGTCCAGATAAGACAGGGTTGGTTTGTGGGTTGGATTTTTTTTTTGGTCCAGTTTCTCCGAGGCTAAATAAATCTTTCTCCTCTTTGAGAATGGATGGGGTTGTAATTTTTAGCGTAAAGCATGAAAACTGGGGACAAATGAGCCCTCTTCTCTGAAGTGACAAGCGACAATGGAGCATATACAGCCTCCTGCGGTTCGCCATGCTGAAACAAGCGTGCCCCTCTGCAGCAGAGAGAAGGCGAGCGCTTGGAGACCATATGGTTTTTGAATTTTCTTCACAATTTCCAGACAATTTGATGGATTAGGTTAACCCTCCCTTCCACTGTTTAACTCCACAACAATGGGAGCAGAGCTGTTCTCTCTTCGTCGGGGCATCTGTGCGCTTCTATTCTTCTCTCTTTCTCTCTTGGTATTTGGAACAAGCCTATGAATTACAATGAAATTCACTTTTCTTTAGTATTATTTGGAAGAGCACTTGTTTTCCGCCACCTCCCGCCCCTACTCCCGCACTCCGCCATCCCCTCTTTCCTTTTTTTTTTTTTACCTCCGAATGATAGCTTTGACTTCTGTCCAGATCTCTCAGAAAGCCTTCAATCTTGTCCTTAAGTGTTTTTATGCAAAACAGCCAAATCGTAAATGCTGAGAAACTGTGACATTTATGTGAAGATCTAGTTAAAAGGCTTTATTTGTTTTCTTTATCTGTTTTTTTCCCCCCATTCCCTCTCCTGTTCCCCCTCCTCTCCTATCCCCTCCCTCTCCCCAGTCTTTTATTCTTTTGTCTTGGAATGGATTTAATGAGGCTGCAAACACTACAATTCAATATAACCAAGAAATAAAAAAAAAAAAAAAAGCGTGGCTGAATGTATGGAAAATAGGCTGGGAGTTAATTTGGGTTTCTGATCTATTGACTTCTGAATGTAGAGAAGAGATGCCGGGCCGCCTTGCACCCGCAGAAGTTTACCACACGTGGCTGGGAAGAGTTAGTAAATAAAGCCTCCTCCTGAAGATTTGCAGCCTGTTAATTTGGCTGGCCCCCATTTCCAAATAGCTGGGATTTTGGTTATTTAATCTGCATATTGACAAACAAAGGCGCTTTTTCCTTTTTTTTTTTTTTTAGCTTAAAATGAATCGCTGGCTTGTGCCCCTCGTTTGTCATCCGGTTTGAAACGCGCTGTTCCTTAGATCACCTACCTGAGTAGATTTGTCTCTCGGGGTTTTCTTTCCTTTGAATTTTAGATACAACGCGGCTCTCCCCCCTCTCCCCCTCGAACTTATTTTATTTTTCTGGTTTTTTTGGGAGGGTTAAAATTTTTGGGAGAACAGGTGGTGGTGGGTTTTTGTCTATTTGTTTTTTGGTTTTGTTTTTTAGTTCTTCTTCCCTCGCAGCAGCAACAGGGACACGGTGACACCACTGAATCGTGCCCTCTGGCCTGACCCAGCCGCGGCCCTTCCCGGCCGGCTCGGAGGGCTGCTGCTGTAATCATGGCACGGAACCCCTCCTGGCCGCCCCAGACCCTCAGATCACCCCAAATTAAGGATCTCCGAACCTGCACCGCCGATCCGGCCGCCTCCGGCCTCTCTGCTCCCTGGCCAGGGCTGTCCCGGAGAAGTGGGGAGCTGGGCCGAGACTCCCGTGACTTACTGGCCGGGGACACCCGGGACAGCTGTCCCTTTGTCTGGCCTTCCCCTACCCCCAAAACTTCCTGCATGGATTCACAGTGCGGGGCAGAGTCGGGTCCGTTGCCCCCATCCTCCAGGCAAATACGCAGCGTTTCGGAGCCTCTCTCCCTTAGCCCCGGGCTCCGCGCTCAGGGGACCGGCTCATCGCGATTCAACCCGTGGAAAGGTGGGCCCTGGGGAGGGGGAGACACTGGCCTTCCGCAAATGATTCTCAACGGGAAAAATACAGGCGTCAACTCGTTTAACTCCCCACACACACACCCCAGGGCCTGGCCTGGAGAGGTGAAAACTCAATTTGGCAAAAAGGGGCGCAGGAGCATGGAAGGTCTCTGCAGGAGTGGCGTGGAGGATCGGCAGTCCCCCACCACCCACCCCGTCGAAGGGCTGCGGTGCACCCTGTGCCCCCCGTCGGGGCGGGCGTGGACACTGGTCGTGGGCAAGTGCGGGAAGGCGCAGCGCGGGGCTGCGATCCTGCCTCGGGCATGGCGATACCAAGGACCTCCGTCCTTCCCGCATCTCAGCCACTCCCGGAAGAAAACCCATTTCTCAAAGGCAGGAGCCGGATCACCCCTCCTCCCACCGAATACCGATCCTTCATCCCCAAACTTGACACTGCCTTAGATTTCGTTCGGAGGTGCGAAAGGGAGCGGGAGGGAAGGGGGCGGTGGGGGGTGTTGTCTGTTTGGAAATGCCACTCTTTGTTGTTTGGGGGGGAGGGTTATACTTTTTTTGTGCTTTTTTTTCTGATGGAGGTGGAGAAGATCCATATTTGATCTTGTTCACTTCACACAGGGCTCCCAGACGGAGAATAAAGGCCCCTCCTGAATTATCCAACAGGGCTGAAGCAGGTTGAGTCAGTGAAATTCAGTTCCTTATTTTATGAGGTGTCAGGGCTGATGTCGAATATGGCAACGATAACTAATACTACAGTCTGAGGGACCAGAACGTGGTAATTAATCCCAAAGACTTAAGTGTATTTTAGTTCAGGAGAAAAAAAATCACTA
>VXBA01004399.1:29303-36803 GCA_013399895.1 Serilophus lunatus | reverse complement strand
GCGAGTCCACGGGGAAGAGGGGCAAAACCACCTTCCCACTGGCTTAACCCTTCCCTCACCAGCGGTCTTGGGGTTCTGGGTTTTAGCGCTAAGATCTCAGTCTCATCCGTCACTGAGTTAAAAAAAAAAAAAGAATCAAGAGGGAAACCAATACAGACAAACACATCAAGATTCAGGAGTGGCGACCCTTGGAAAAGGCGGGGTCCAACCAGATATGAATCATTTTTCTTTGCATAGTTTAAAGGAATTACTAGTGATATGCACGGCTGTCACTGCAAACTACATTTATGGATTTGCAAGTCATTTCCATAAATCAGCTGCATTGGATCCATCAGAAGAGCAGAGCCCGGCGTCGGTGCGAAGATGATGGAGCTCTCTTTGAACGTATAATGAAGTGTTCCAAGGACTGCAGTTATTTTTCTGCTTGTTAAGGATTTTTTTAAAGGGGGATGGGGGCCTTTTCGAATTTGATTTTAAATTAAAACGTCGCCAAGAGATGTTTTATTGGTGATCACCCTTATGATAAATTTATGCTTCAATAATTACTTTTCACGGAATATCGATTTCCTCTAGCAAAAGCCTTTCTCCCTCCTTCCCAACCCCTGTCTCCCATTTCCCGAACAAGACAGTGTTCCACCATCGCCCTCCCCGCCAGGGGACGGCCCCTGAGGCAGAAGCACGGACGGGGCAGGGGGAATCGAGTGGCCACGGCAAGGAAGGTGACGACGAGGTGACCAGAGTCCGCACACGAGCCGCCCACCGGCCGGGGGAGTCCCCGCACCCTCCCAGGCCCTCCCCAGGTTCCACGGGCCTGTAGATGATGGGGGGGCTTCCCCCGATTTTGTGAGGAATGCAAGTCATCTCCGAGGCTGCAGCGAAGCCCTCCCCCTTCAAGCTGTCCTGACTGCTGAGGAGACGGGCTGCTGCTCCACAGCACCCCCCGCCTCCACCTCCCCCTAAATCTGGAGCAAACGTCCTGGTAAAAGACTGCAGTCAGTCACAGGAGACTTCAAAACAGGACAGTCTCTGTGCCCCCTTCCTCTGGCACAGCAGAGTGTGACTGTCCTGTCCCACCGTGTCCCTCCGGGCTCACACTTACCTCGGCTTCCTGGGAGCCCCCACGTACCTCCTGGCACCTGGCCTGGACAGGGAGCAAACAGGGCAGCACATAGCAAAGGGAATGTCTCGCTTCACCAGGGCCATAAAGCCCAAGACTAGAACTAGAAGTGTTCTGAATAGTGTCCCAATCTGCAAACGCATCCCTTGCCAGGGTCCCAGCTGCCCCTTCCATACTATCCACAGCAAGTCCAGCTTCAAAACCAATCCAACTTCTCTTTTCTTGCAGACCCATTAACCTGCTATTGGAAACACATTCAGGGCATTCAAGCATGGGCTTAAAGGGTGTGCAGGGCCATCAGTGCAGAGCGTCCATGATGGGTTTATGGCCTAAAGTAATGCCAAGGCCACACTGAACCACGATAAGCCTGTTGCACAAATGGTCCTCTCCTTATCTTCAAAAAGATGAATATTACAGCCCAACTGGAATTTTCCAAGATGTTGAAATTATCATAATATATCTTTTCTGATCTGTCCTTTTCTGACAAAGCCAATATTCTTCTCAGCTTCCCTCCACTCCATTTCACTCTATTTATTATGGAAATAACTTTCCTCTTGGAAAAAACTCACATTTTGTTCAGACGACAGGGCAGCGAGAACAGGAGAGCTCAGTGCAAGTCATCACAGAAAATCTGAGCCTGTACCAGCTGCCCTAGAGGACCCAATCACAGGGTTTTCCTCCCTTTACACTATTAGCTGGCTGCTATTCTTTCCATTAAAAAAAAAAACAACAAAATCCTTCTCTAGGGAGAAGGAACATGGTATTTGGTGGAAAAGTGCTGTGAACAAGAGGCTTGCTGGCTGTGATGAGTTGTCACTTGTCCCTGTAAGCTGGCTCATGGAGTTTATAGGTGTTGGCAGCTCATGTCCTGTAAAAATCACAGGTACTGGCATGTAGGTGGATGGATCATCTTGTCCTTTATTTGTCTGGGGAGGGGTTGTTGTAAAACAGGAGACTAGAAAGGTGTGAAGTGCTGTCTCCATACCCAAACCCCAAACATCAAACCAAAGCACTCCAGCAGCCGCTCAGGGTAGGGTTACCATTGCCCGTGCACCAAGGGCAAGGGCAGGCCCATGAGCATGAACAGAAAAACTGTGTTGGGGACCCAGGGCACTCGACACACCCCTAACCCTAACCCTGGCCTGGCTTTGCAGTGAGACTAGCTGTAGAAGCATGCACCCTGCAGGGGTACAGGCATGGAGGTCCCTTCCAGCTGCTTGCAGAAATACCTCTGCTTTTAGCTGCCATTGATCAAAGGAATGCTTTTTTTTCCTCTGGTATGTCTCCCGTAGGTACCACCTTTTCATGCAGCTGGGGCCACTCAATGCTCCATGAAATCCCCTACACTAATGAAGATGGAGCTGCCACAGTACTGACATGGGCAAACTTGGAGAGCTCCAAATCCACCACAGAGCAAAAACTGGATCCATTAGCATCTGGGGAGGAGGGGTGGGTGGTCCAGTCCCACTGCCCCTCTCCTCAGCTCTGTCACCGATTGGCCTCTGCTCTCGGCAAGATCCAAAGCGCCGCTGTCCTGCTCCAGGTGCTTCCTCGGCAGGGCAGGCCGAGCTTCAGGACGCCCAGTTCCTGCTGCCGACGACTGCAGTGTATTAGCCGAGGATCCAGCTGTAGTCCCGTAGTCCCACTTCGAGGTCACCGCTTCTCAGAGCTCACCTCACCCACACACCCGTGGGCACCCTAACTCCCGGTTCCCTGGACAGCGGATGAAGGGGTCAAGACGAGAGGTGCAAGGGTACCACTGTCCCGCTGGAGCCGCCAGAGCCTCCGGAGTCGCCGGAGCCACCTCCTCGCCCGGCGCTGTCATCCGCCGCTCAAAGCTTAGGCAAGGGGGACCTCTGCAGGCAGCACAGCCGCCTGGATCCCCAAATACGGCTGGCACCCCACATGTGGGGCTGAGCAGGGAGTGCTGCCTCTTGCAAGCATTTTTAATAAGAGGGAAGCTCCTTCTAAAGGTTAAAATCTAAAAAGTGGAAGTGAGCAAAACACTCCGTGGCATTCCTTCTCCTGTAATGTTAGCAGCTACTTTGCATGTCACAGAGAAATCAAGTCCTATTTTTCCAGTTTGTGACATTACTAATGTCAAACACCGTGTGAAGAAACATATTGCCTCACGACACGTACCAGGAGCTGAGGAAGCAGGATGCTACCACAGCAGTGCAGTCTGAAAGGGGAAACCCATCCCCTGTTCACAGCGATTTCGGAGAGGATTTCCACTAAAAACAAAGGGGCACCAGTGCCACAGACCTCAGGGAGAAGCGGAAAGGCCAAAACCAGGCACAGGATTGGACATGACCTGACCCATCTCAGAAACAGGGAGGTGGCAGGGAAACAGCAGGAAGCTCTTCCAGGTGGGTCCTGTGAGCATGTCATGCATGTTCCTCACTCCCTGCCCTGGCCAATTTAAATGTCTTGTTGAATTTCAGCCAAAATGTGATAAGAGACACAACAAGTAAATTCAGTCCTAGGATGTTTCCATTCCTGCTGCCCTCGGGAGCTGATCTTTGGAGCACTCCCTGATATGTGCATACAGCTCCTCTTCAGTCAGGGTCACCTCTACCAAAAACTCATCCCCAGAATCAACCGAGAGGGTTGCAGCTTCCCTCAGTCACTGCTTGTCAACTGATAGGACTTCTTACCTGGAATGAGCTCTCCCTTGTGTATGGCCTGTCCCAAATGTGCCAGCTGCTTGAGCCAGTGTCACCCCTTCACTGGTCATGGGACTGCACCCTGCTCTGAGGGTGGCAGAGCTGCCAGCATGAAGTGCTACATTTGTGATGATGGACAGCCCCCAGGTTATTTTCTGCTCTGCCTCTGGATCACACAAGTGAGTATCACGGCCACTTTACTTCCCATGAGGAGTTTCAGAAAAATAACAATTTGAAGAAAAATATCATGATTCACAGCAGGGCTGTTTGGTTTTTATTTTTGGTTTGGCTTTTTCTGTGGAAGTATTTAAGCCTTGAGAACAAGTTAGATTTCTTTATGCTCATGCTGACAGCTCCCCCCGGTGTCCTGTGCTTGCACTTCCTTTCCACAGACACCCTGTGATCCATGCCGGGGTGCTTGAGAAGATGGAACCAGGCTCTCCTTGGAGTACTGGGAAAGACTACGGGACAATGGACACAATAAGCAACAGACACAAGGCGCACCAAGAAAAACTACAATTAGTTACCGGAAAAAGAAACTTTCCCCATGAAGTGTAGTCAAATCCTGCACCAAAGATCTGACTTCGGGGTCACTAACCAGTGAGACCTTCAAAGCTTTACTGAACTGAACAACCTGACCTAGCAGCAGTGAGCCCTGCTCTAAGAGAGGGCTGGATCAGAGACTTCCCGAGGTCACTCCCAACCTGAATTATACTATGATTCAATGATAAAGCAAAAAAATCCCCAGCTGCTGCTCCTGTATCCCCCTCATCCATCAGTGCTCTCCAGCAGAGCAAAATGAACTGGAACAGCCAAGCAACTTCCAAGACCATCAGCAGAAGCAGCAACATAAAGCTGGTGTCACACAGCCTGTAATCAGCTGCTATTTCTCATTTCTTAAAAAGATATTTTTTTATGATCCACTAGCATATTTCTCAAACAGTTCCATTTGGTTTTTACCTAATTCAACCATTGTCCTTGATTATTTGATACTAATAGCTTTAATTTCTTTCCCTTCCTACTCTCTCTTTTTGCCATGCAGGGAGAATCAGCTGCAATACCCATGAGCAAGGTTGCAAAACAACCTCTGCCCTCATGCCTTGTACTCTTCCCAGCCCAGTGTACAGATATCATGGCCAAGAGGAGAGGCAATCTGCCCTATTTGATACATGAACATTGCAAGGGGAAGTAAAAGGATATATATACTTCCAGATATAAAGACACAGACAAGTTCACCCCTAAGTGAGAAGAAATAATGATCAACTGATAACTTGGGGCTGCCACCAGGACCACTTTTTCCATGTAGCTGATGTCTGCAATGAGACAGTCAGGGCTTGGCTCTGAAGCACCTCATTTTGTAGTGGTGACAAGTCTCCCTCCCAAAACCCTTTTGCAAGGGGTTTGGTGGTTAGAATGTTGAGGAAGTGGTGAAGGAGTCCCTGGGGAAAGCTTCCCAGCCCTTCTGCCCTCTTTCTGCTGTGCTGCAGCCCTTGATTTTGGTACCTTCTCTAGGGTTCTCTTTACAGCAGGGAGGATGAGAATTATGTTCCAGAGACACTTCTGGAAAGAAAGGGATCAGACAGGAAAACTTTGTGAGGTAAAGAACATGTTTGCATCACTTGCAAACATGACCAGAGCCTGCATGCACAGCATGGGCTAAACCTTTCTCCTCAAGGCATGAGAGCTCCACAATGCTCCTTGAAAGATGCCCAGTGTCTTTGCAGAGGCTACTCTCAGTGTCCTTGGTTGGTCTTGAGAGCCCCCAGGACACAGTCAGAGAGAGCCCTGCTGAGGCACAAGATGCAGGGTAAGCTCAGTGTCACATCACAGCATCTTGAATGCTCACCTCATCAGGACAGGACCAGGGGGTTTCCATGCAGTTTCTTACTGGGTATGCATCTGGCACACACTGGGCAAAGGAGTCCATTCACAAGTGACACACATTCTCTGGTAAATGACTACCTAGATCTTTGGGGGGTTTTCCAAGCCTTGACTCTCATCCATGGCAGAAATCTCTCTTGAAAGGAATAATGCCGCCCCCCCCCCCAAATTTCTTAGCCAGCAATGTGGAAGGCAAACAGCCCATAACAGCCCCAGAGCTTGTGGATTTCACTCCCTACTTCTCATAATCTTCTTCATCTGCAGTGCTTTTAAAAAAGCAAATTCTGAAGATCTGATTTTGATGGAGTGCTCCCTGTGACTGTTAACTTTTTTCCCATTACTCTCTGCTTTTGAAAGTAGAGCTGAATTTTAGCTGGAATAGCTCTGAAAGTCTACCAGAGTCAAGAGGTGTGGCTTGCTAGAAGGAAGGTGCAATGGAACAGATGACAGTTATAGGCTAACTTTTTGGGTTATCAGATGTCCTGGTGAAGTTATTTCTCACCTGCCTCTTGGTCCTGCTGCAGACACAGGCTCTGAATATTGCTTGTCCCTGCCTGGCAGCAAAAGAGAGCAGCAGCAGGATCTGTTGGCAGTAGAGGGGATGCAACTGGGAGAGATGGCTTCTTGCTGTCCCAAGGACCTTCTCATTCAGTTCTGTCAGTTTAAGACTAAAATTATCCAGTTCTAATTGATGGGAAGAGCAGAGAGTTTTAAAATCTTAATGAGAAAGTTTATTCTCATTTTTCTTAAAGTTAAGAAGCTGCCTGCCCTAACCAGGGCAGTTTTCATGAGCAAGAGAGACAAAAGGTCAGTCAGAGGATGATTAGCTGGAGCAGAGCCTGTCTCCAAGCAATACAGAGGGTGAGGCGACCTTGTGAAGTCTGCCTGCATTATTTCCTAGAGCTCTGTGAAGAAGACAGTAAAGCCAGCAGTGACAGAAGAGAGCTGCAGTCAGAGAAGAAATTATTTTTGCTGTAATGCCTGCTGTTGCTGCCGCTTAAACAGCAATGAACAACGGCTGCCTCTAGCCCTGAAATTCTAAAATGCCCCAGCTGTCCCCATCCCCATGGAGCATGAGCAAGTCAAACAGAGGCTTTTCCATATCAGGAGGGCCCTTTCTCTGTGGCCACTGGGAAGTGTAGTTCAGTGCCTGCATGGCCATTTCATAGCAGCCTTTGCTCCCTCTGGTTTGCAGAGTGAGGAATTTTGCTGGGCAAGGTTGGAATGGCTCCTTGGGTCCATTTGCTCCTTGCATTGGTTGACCACCTCCCTATGGAGAATGGGACCATGAGCCATTCCCTCTTTGCTGTGGCATCTGAGGAGAAGAGCCACAGAATGCTCTTTCTGGGATGCTGCTCTGCAACCCCAAAAGAAAGACAATCTTGCTAGTGAGGCGCTTGCCAAATCCGACCCCTCAAGCAAACAGGAGACATGGCTCGAAGTAAAGCGTATGGACAAAGGGCTGAATGGAGATGAGTGTCCAGGGCTGCCATGGTGCAACCCTGAACTTGTGCTTGTGTGTCCCATTGAGTCAAGGCTGCCATCAGGGGGTTAAGTCAGCCTCCTCCAGGGAAGGACTCACACCAACATGACATCCCTTGCAAACAAAAGAGAGCACAATGCTTCGAACCCTGCATACTGGGCTGATAAGAGGCAGAACAAGCATTTGGGGTTCAAATGCCACAGAGAAGCTCAAAAAGCTACAAGAGAAGAGTAGGAAGGAAAGGCTTGGCCAACTGTCCACAGATGTTGGATGTGACCAAGTATGTGAACCCAGCAAACTCAGCAAATCCCCAGCACCTGGCAAAAAAAAAAAAAAAAAAAAAAAAAAAAAAA